>CM062288.1:213936008-214536008 GCA_031216915.1 Pictodentalium vernedei
GTTTCAATTTCTAGTAATGTCTCAAATCTTTTTTCAACAATTACTTGCTTCTTAATTGGACCATCCTCGCTCGCCAAACCAATTTTCAAGGGAGATAACCTTTATCGATAGTCGATATAAGTCAGGGATGTAGAATGTTGGGGAGGTCTGATAGTTGCTCGCAGCTGCTCGGTATTCCGGCTTCCTCAACCCGTAAAAACTAACCGACACGAGGTGACCCTGGCTGTCTAAGTGTCGCACCCCCCCCCCCCCCAAAAAAAAAAAAACCCAACAAACAAAACAAAACAACCCAACGAAACGAAAAAAAAGAACAAAACAAAACAGAACGCAGCTCCACAACCAGCGAATGCTACTCACAAAAATAATCATTCAAATGTTGTTTTCAAAGCTTGGCTCAAAAACATGGAGCATGACCCCTTACGATGACGAGCTTACGAATTTTTTATTGGTGTTTAAGGTCACTTTTAGCAACCGCGGGCTATATCATGACTACAGGACAAATCTGAAGTGAAATTTAGCCAATCGTTTATACCAATAGGGCCAACTTTAGAGGACTTCCGTATGAGGCGTTGGTAGCCACGTTCTAATTTACCACAGTAAAATATAATTTGTTTACCACAGTATGCGAGCTCTCCTCCACTTCACGGTTTTCACACGGGGTGTTTGTATACATATATATATACTCGGTAACCAGTTAATAATTCTATTCCTCTTAGAGCCCCTTTCTACAGTATGTGATGTAACAGCAATTGTCAAGCAACAGTAAAGAAACACAACGTTGGTCTTTTGCCAGAATAGATTATCGACTTGAAGTAGCTTTGTCAGTGTCAACTTATTTATTATTTATTGGTGTTTAAGGTCACATGTTTCTGCACAAAGGCTAATCATGGCCGCAACATAGATATAAAGCAAAGTCCAACCAATCGTTATACCCATGTTGCGCATTTTAGTGGACTTCCACCCCAGGCATTGGTTACTGGTCCTATTTTACCAATAAAACCGAGCCTATTTACCACAGTAAACAAGAACTGCCTCACTTCCCGGGGTTTCGGGGTTCCAACGAGAAGGTCAGAGTCAATTACGTATGTTTATTGACTAACATTTAGAATACATACATTTTGTAAGGTCTTCCAAGTTTATCGGAGCCGTTTGTTCTGAAACCATGTATTGGTACCAGACAACATTACAAGAACCTTGTTAAAAACTCACGAACATGATTGGCCAGGAGGTCAACTGAATGAACGTTAGCCAAAACGAATTCACCTTACCTATCTGTAGGTTTAAGGACAGATAGAAGAATTTTGTCCTTGTGTTTTGGGTTTTGGGAAGTCTAGTGATAATTTATTGCTAGAGCCCCCACAGTGCGAGAGGAGATCCAGTAAAAATTTAAAGCTGCAGTCCAACAAGGCTTGGGGGAGGTCTAGTACTAATCTAATGCTTGTGCTGGGAGGGACGTCTACTGATAATTTAATGCTACAACCAACAGAGCGTGTGGAATTCTAATAATAATTTAATGCAACAGCCCAATAGGGCTTGAGGAGGTCCAATAATAGTTTAAAGCTGAGACCCAACAAGGTCTGGGGAGGTCAAGTGATAATTTAATGCAACAGCCCAACAGAGCTTGGGTGGGGGAAGGGGTCTAGTAATAATTTAATGCAACACCCCAACAGAGGTGTGTGTGTGTGTGTGGGGGGGGGGGGGGGGGGGTGGGGGGGGGGGGGGCGTCTATTAACAATTTAATGCAACAGCCCAACAGGGCGGTGGGGAGGTCTAGTAATAATTTAATGCTACAACCCAACACACCTTGGGGAAGTCTTGCAATAATTTAATGCAACGGCCCAACAGACAGAGCTTGGGGGGGGGGGGGGGGGGGGGGCTCCAGTAATAATTTAATGCTACAACCCAACATAGCTTGGGGAAGTCTGGTAGTAATTTAATGCAACGGCCCAACAGAGCTTGGGGCGGCCCAGTAATAATTTAAAGCAAGTGTCCAACATGGCAGTGGGAGGTCTAGTAACAAGAGGCCCCAAGGAGCCTTAATCGCTCACCTGCCACAGTGGTTCAAAGAAGTGTCACATTCAGTTAGACATGGTTCATCAACACTACAAAGGAATGATGTCATGAAAGGCAAATTTTATGGAAGAACGCTAAGGAATGATTTGAACAAACCTGAACCTAACATGACCCCCCCCCCCCCACCCCCGCCCACAGAGAGCCCAAATATTAAGCGCCAGGGACTCAAACTTGAATCTGAACCCCCGTTGAGATGTTATATACCAAATACCGAATTCAATACACTTGTTCCACCTGGTCTGCCAGTCGTCGATGCCGCGTCTATAGAAGTCCATATCTTGTTTCTTCAAATTTGGAAAGAGATGGTAGTGACTTTGACCACGTTAGTGTTTCTTCAAATTTGGAAAGAGATCTCTTTCCAAATTTGAAGAAACACTTACGTGGTCAAAGATTTCAAGATGATGAGGACCTTACTGCTGCTGTGGAGGCTTGGCTACAGGACCAAGATATGGACTTTTATAGACGCGGCATCAACGACTGGTAGACCAGGTGGAACAAGTGTATTGAATTACAAGGGGACTATGTTGAAAAAATAAATATATTCTGTACCGATATTCCAGCTTTATTTATGTTAGGCTCAGAACTTTTTGAAATCCCTTCGTATGAAAAAAAGGTGCTTCAATTATACCTCTTCTCAGAACTGCCAAAGGTGCAAATTGACTGCAAAATCGATTGCAATTACTGGGGTCTCCCAGAGATAATAATTTTACTGTTGCTTCACACAACATGATCTGACAAGTTATCCACATCAAAGGCCGTTCCACTATGTACAATAATTAACGTCTATGCAAACAGCTTGAACCACAGTTTTCTGACAAACACACAACACTAAATGACAAGGGGTAGAGCTGAAACAATATGCACGCAAGACGTACATATATGAGTAGCAATGTATTGTATTTATTTATTTATTGATGCTCATGGTAACCCTCGGCACCCACGACTTTTGAACTATAAAATGACTACAACAAAAGTATCAAGTCAAGTTTAGTCAATTATTTAGGCCCAAGACCACCGAGAGCGAGAGAGGGCCAGGGGAAATATGTAGAACGGGCGTTACGGGCCTTACGGGCGCCAAAGGAGCGAAAGGTTAAGCGGAGGTACTAGGGTTCTCCCCCGAGAATTTTTTTCAATATTAGTACTAGAAGCATTCTCCTGCATTTTCCTCACAATATCTACTCAAATTATTTCCTTACAATTTGTACAATTTATTACCTGTATTTCTGTGTGTACGATGCATTTTTTCTCCAAAGATAATCGTGACCACCATGCAGGAAAGACTGCTAGAAAACCCTCCACACAAACAAACCCGAAGGCTGATGTATGTACCCAAGATAAAAAATTCTTACTGGTGGATCTAAAGAAAAAGATTTTGAAAGAATAAGAACTCTTTCTAAAGAATTTTTCTCATATTGCACTAAGTCAAAATTCAGGCTCCCACAGGGGGCCCAAATATATACCCAGTGTCTTGATTTGAATAAAATTGAATCTGCCCTTCCTCCTGATGGTGCTGTACATCAAATATCAAAAAAATCTCACTGATGGAGTTGAAGAAGAAAATGTTCTGAGAATATCCCTGATACTGAACTAAGTTAAAAAAAAAGTCCGAAAAATGACGCACGGACTTGATTTGAATAAATTTGAATTGGCATTCCTAAGAAAGATGTATTCCAAATATTGGACTATTCTGACGGGTGGATGTGAAGATTTTTAAAGAATAATCTCTCTTATTGCACTAAGTTACAATTTGGGTTCCCAAAGGGAAACCAGAATATGAACCCAGGGATCTAATTTTAACAAACTTGAATCCGACCCATCACCTTTAATGATACTGAATACCAAATATGAAAAGATTCTAACTGGTGGGTCTGAAGAAGATTTGTAAATAATATATCACATATTGCACTGAGTTAAACTTTGGGCTCCCATGGGGACCCCAGTATGAAGCCAATGACTTCATCTGAAAAAAAAATTTGAATCCGACTCCCAAAAGGATGCTGCATACCAAATATCAAAAGATTCTGACAGATGGATCTGAAGAAGATTCTTAAATAATTTTTCTCGTATTGCACTCTGTTAATCTTCAGGCCCCTATACTGAGCCCAAATATGAACACAGTGTCTTCATTTGAACAAACTTGAATTGAATCTACTCCTCCTTAGAATGCTGTATATCAAATATCAAAAGATTCTGATTGATGGTTCCAGGGGCGTTTTCTTTTAAAAGATGGGGGGTATTAACAGTTATGCTTATCCGCCCCCCTGTGGGGGGGGGGGGGGATGGGGGGGCTCCCCATGGGCGAGGCAATTTTATTTGATCAAATTTGAATTGACATACGATGAGGAACATGCATATCAAATATTGTTAGATGTGGTTAGATGTGATCTGGTAGTTTTTGAGAAGTGGAAAGTGTAAAGTTCACGCCGGACGAATGGCGGGCGAACGACGAACGGAAATTTGGTGGCATGCCGTGTGAAGAGTTAGCCCCATGCTTAGTCCATTGCTCAATGGCATATTTCAATATGCGTTTCCGACTACCTTACCATCCCATTCTCTTACACCACTTCTGCATTTTCTTGGCTATTTGGAAAAAGCTGGTTATACCATTTGCTCCAAGAGACGGAATGGCCGTATGGTTCACCGGGAAATTTCCAGCAGCCCCCCCCCCCCCCGCCCCCCCCCCCCCCCCCACACACACACCATTGTGGGCCCACAAAATTGATGCAGCCCAACTCTTGTTGATGCATGATATTTCGTGAATATGACCAAAAGGCGAATGAATCTGATTGCACAAACTGCCGACGGTGAATAACCGGGGTGAGGGGCCTCTCGATTTTGAACCGTCAAATGCAAAGGTGTCATCCCAACAGGACGAATCCCAACAACACAAATTGGTAAAACATCCCAAAGACGATTTTTTTCTTCATCAAATTTCATCAAATTTGAGGGAAGTTTACTTTAAAAAGAACGTGTACATTACAATGTGTGCTATTTGATGTATTTTAGGGTTTTATTTTATGCATGTGTTTGGGAGTTTTATTGATAAAAAAGATACAACAAAAACTGTAGCAAATAGCATCTTGTAACAAAGCGTGGCGCCTCTGTTAACTGGTAATGTGCTAATTTTTTTCTTGGTTGTCAAAATTTTGTTCACATATTATTGCCTGGTTACAATTAATGGGAGAGTGCCTATAGGCACTCTCCCATTAATGGTAATAGGGCAAATCCACCCAGACTTAATAATATCACATCAAAAATTAATTTAATTACATCCACAGAATATGACGCCTTTTAGCTCTGGTACCCACACTCCGTGATAAAACCCCAAAATGGGCTTCAAGCACTCAACCAGTTAATTAAAGTCTCTTTGTCCAAAAAGTAAGCCGTGTTTAATAGCAGTTTATGATGGAAAACCTCAAAATAAATGGGTTATACAGTCAACATTTAATCTCGATTGCCTGCTCGGGGACACGGTTGCGCTGCGCACTAACGCGTACTGCACGTCGATGGTGCACTTGCCTTCTACCAATGATAAGCTTATACGGAGTTCATGGGTGATAGTTTTCGCCGTTGCAAGTGATTTACAGGAAAGTTAGAAACCCTTAATTCCCTAAAACTGCCAGCTAAATTCAAGACTTAGGGTATGGGAATTTCATATAAAATTTGAATATTCGAAAGGAGAGCGAATTTGTGCCATCGAAGTGCACATCGTTTCACAAACTTCAGACATTTTTCTGCAGAGTAGTATAAAAATCGCGACATCGACGCCGTAGCTGCGACGGGTGGTGCAATCTCACAAAATTCTAAGTTTATCAAGGGCCATAACTCCAAGAAAAATATTTGGAACAACACATGCATTGAACAGTGGCTAGACATCAATAACATACACTTACATGCCAAATATAAAGTCATTCCATCAAGTATTTCAAAAGTTATTGAGTTTTGAAACTCGTTGGTCACAGACCGACCGACAGACCGACCGACCGACAGACCAACATTGCCACTTATAGAGCTGCTAGTCGCAGCTAAAAACACAGAAGCTGACTTTTTACAATTTTTTTCCAGTCAATTTGAACGTTCGACTATTATTGAAACCCATTTAGAAATAAGAAAACGGCGTTTTCACCATCTTTTGATGTTCTGTAACTTTTTACCCGTCCATTATGTCAACAGTGCGTCGCCTGAGTGCTAGAATATTCTATGTCCCAACGGGGACATAGAACATTCTATCACTCAGGCGACGAGTAGGCGCATCGTGACATATAATACAGATACTGCCCTTTTCCATTAATATAAAAGTCTAGGAGGTGACATTTATTTGCTAATTTTTTTCCTGGGAAGCATAAAGACCTGCAAATTACTGTAGAAATACACTCGATAAACAAAGAGCAAGGTGGACACTTACTTAGTGTTGGTAGGTGTGATACTGATACACATTCATAATGACGGATTATCTGTGAAGTATTTGTTTCTAATTGAGTCGCCATAAAAAGTCAAGTTTCCTTTTGTAACTTTCAATAAACGAAAGCAACGGACAGCTCCCAGATCTATGTTTTGTTTTCCTTTATTAAAAGTAACAAACGAAAACTTGGTTTCAATTTCTAGTAATGTCTCAAATCTTTTTTCAACAATTACTTGCTTCTTAATTGGACCATCCTCGCTCGCCAAACAATTTTCAAGGGAGATAACTTTATCGATAGTCGATATAAGTCAGGGATGTAGAATGTTGGGGAGTCTGATAGTTGCTCGCAGCTGCTCGGTATTCCGGCTTCCTCAACCCGTAAAACTAACCGACACGAGGTGACCCTGGCTGTCTAAGTGTCGCACCCCCCCCCCCCCAAAAAAAAAAACCCCAACAAACAAAACAAAACAACCCAACGAAACGAAAAAAAAGAACAAAACAAAACAGAACGCAGCTCCACAACCAGCGAATGCTACTCACAAAAATAATCATTCAAATGTTGTTTTGAAAGCTTGGCTCAAAAACATGGAGCATGACCCCTTACGATGACGAGCTTACGAATTTTTTATTGGTGTTTAAGGTCACTTTTAGCAACCGCGGCTATATCATGACTACAGGACAAATCTGAAGTCAAATTTAGCCAATCGTTTATACCAATAGGGCCAACTTTAGAGGACTTCCGTATGAGGCGTTGGTAGCCACGTTCTAATTTACCACAGTAAAATATAATTTGTTTACCACAGTATGCGAGCTCTCCTCCACTTCACGGTTTTCACACGGGGTGTTTTGTATACATATATATATACTCGGTAACCAGTTAATAATTCTATTCCTCTTAGAGCCCCTTTCTACAGTATGTGATGTAACAGCAATTGTCAAGCAACAGTAAAGAAACACAACGTTGGTCTTTTGCCAGAATAGATTATCGACTTGAAGTAGCTTTGTCAGTGTCAACTTATTTATTATTTATTGGTGTTTAAGGTCACATGTTTCTGCACAAAGGCTAATCATGGCCGCAACATAGATATAAAGCAAAGTCCAACCAATCGTTATACCCATGTTGCGCATTTTAGTGGACTTCCACCCCAGGCATTGGTTACTGGGTCCTATTTTACCAATAAAACCGAGCCTATTTACCACAGTAAACAAGAACTGCCTCACTTCCCGGGGTTTCGGGGTTCCAACGAGAAGGTCAGAGTCAATTACGTATGTTTATTGACTAACATTTAGAATACATACATTTTGTAAGGTCTTCCAAGTTTATCGGAGCCGTTTGTTCTGAAACCATGTATTGGTACCAGACAACATTACAAGAACCTTGTTAAAAACTCACGAACATGATTGGCCAGGAGGTCAACTGAATGAACGGTTAGCCAAAACGAATTCACCTTACCTATCTGTAGGTTTAAGGACAGATAGAAGAATTTTGTCCTTGTGTTTTGGGTTTTGGGAAGTCTAGTGATAATTTATTGCTAGAGCCCCACAGTGCGAGAGGAGATCCAGTAAAAATTTAAAGCTGCAGTCCAACAAGGCTTGGGGAGGTCTAGTACTAATCTAATGCTTGTGCTGGGAGGACGTCTACTGATAATTTAATGCTACAACCAACAGAGCGTGTGGAATTCTAATAATAATTTAATGCAACAGCCCAATAGGGCTTGAGGAGGTCCAATAATAGTTTAAAGCTGAGACCCAACAATGTCTGGGGAGGTCAAGTGATAATTTAATGCAACAGCCCAACAGAGCTTGGGTGGGGGAAGGGGTCTAGTAATAATTTAATGCAACACCCCAACAGAGGTGTGTGTGTGTGGGGGGGGGGGGGGGTGGGGGGTGGGGGTGGGCGTCTATTAACAATTTAATGCAACAGCCCAACAGGGCGGTGGGGAGGTCTAGTAATAATTTAATGCTACAACCCAACACACCTTGGGGAAGTCTTGCAATAATTTAATGCAACGGCCCAACAGACAGAGCTTGGGGGGGGGGGGGGGGGGGGGCTCCAGTAATAATTTAATGCTACAACCCAACATAGCTTGGGGAAGTCTGGTAGTAATTTAATGCAACGGCCCAACAGAGCTTGGGGCGGCCCAGTAATAATTTAAAGCAAGTGTCCAACATGGCAGTGGGAGGTCTAGTAACAAGAGGCCCCAAGGAGCCTTAATCGCTCACCTGCCACAGTGGTTCAAAGAAGTGTCACATTCAGTTAGACATGGTTCATCAACACTACAAAGGAATGATGTCATGAAAGGCAAATTTTATGGAAGAACGCTAAGGAATGATTTGAACAAACCTGAACCTAACATGACCCCCCCCCCCCCCCACCCCCGCCCACAGAGAGCCCAAATATTAAGCCAGGGACTCAAACTTGAATCTGAACCCCCGTTGAGATGTTATATACCAAATACCGAATTCAATACACTTGTTCCACCTGGTCTGCCAGTCGTCGATGCCGCGTCTATAGAAGTCCATATCTTGTTTCTTCAAATTTGGAAAGAGATGGTAGTGACTTTGACCACGTTAGTGTTTCTTCAAATTTGGAAAGAGATCTCTTTCCAAATTTGAAGAAACACTTACGTGGTCAAAGATTTCAAGATGATGAGGACCTTACTGCTGCTGTGGAGGCTTGGCTACAGGACCAAGATATGGACTTTTATAGACGCGGCATCAACGACTGGTAGACCAGGTGGAACAAGTGTATTGAATTACAAGGGGACTATGTTGAAAAATAAATATATTCTGTACCGATATTCCAGCTTTATTTATGTTAGGCTCAGAACTTTTTGAAATCCCTTCGTATGAAAAAAAGGTGCTTCAATTATACCTCTTCTCAGAACTGCCAAAGGTGCAAATTGACTGCAAAATCGATTGCAATTACTGGGTCTCCAGAGATAATAATTTTACTGTTGCTTCACACAACATGATCTGACAAGTTATCCACATCAAAGGCCGTTCCACTATGTACAATAATTAACGTCTATGCAAACAGCTTGAACCACAGTTTTCTGACAAACACACAACACTAAATGACAAGGGTAGAGCTGAAACAATATGCACGCAAGACGTACATATATGAGTAGCAATGTATTGTATTTATTTATTTATTGATGCTCATGGTAACCCTCGGCACCCACGACTTTTGAACTATAAAATGACTACAACAAAAGTATCAAGTCAAGTTTAGTCAATTATTTAGGCCCAAGACCACCGAGAGCGAGAGAGGGCCAGGGGAAATATGTAGAACGGGCGTTACGGGCCTTACGGGCGCCAAAGGAGCGAAAGGTTAAGCGGAGGTACTAGGGTTCTCCCCCGAGAATTTTTTTCAATATTAGTACTAGAAGCATTCTCCTGCATTTTCCTCACAATATCTACTCAAATTATTTCCTTACAATTTGTACAATTTATTACCTGTATTTCTGTGTGTACGATGCATTTTTTCTCCAAAGATAATCGTGACCACCATGCAGGAAAGACTGCTAGAAAACCCTCCACACAAACAAACCCGAAGGCTGATGTATGTACCCAAGATAAAAAATTCTTACTGGTGGATCTAAAGAAAAAGATTTTGAAAGAATAAGAACTCTTTCTAAAGAATTTTTCTCATATTGCACTAAGTCAAAATTCAGGCTCCCACAGGGGGCCCAAATATATACCCAGTGTCTTGATTTGAATAAAATTGAATCTGCCCTTCCTCCTGATGGTGCTGTACATCAAATATCAAAAAAATCTCACTGATGGAGTTGAAGAAGAAAATGTTCTGAGAATATCCCTGATACTGAACTAAGTTAAAAAAAAAGTCCGAAAAATGACGCACGGACTTGATTTGAATAAATTTGAATTGGCATTCCTAAGAAAGATGTATTCCAAATATTGGACTATTCTGACGGGTGGATGTGAAGATTTTAAAGAATCTCTCTTATTGCACTAAGTTACAATTTGGGTTCCCAAAGGGAAACCAGAATATGAACCCAGGGATCTAATTTTAACAAACTTGAATCCGACCCATCACCTTTAATGATACTGAATACCAAATATGAAAAGATTCTAACTGGTGGGTCTGAAGAAGATTTGTAAATAATATATCACATATTGCACTGAGTTAAACTTTGGGCTCCCATGGGGACCCCAGTATGAAGCCAATGACTTCATCTGAAAAAAAACTTGAATCCGACTCCCAAAAGGATGCTGCATACCAAATATCAAAAGATTCTGACAGATGGATCTGAAGAAGATTCTTAAATAATTTTTCTCGTATTGCACTCTGTTAATCTTCAGGCCCCTATACTGAGCCCAAATATGAACACAGTGTCTTCATTTGAACAAACTTGAATTGAATCTACTCCTCCTTAGAATGCTGTATATCAAATATCAAAAGATTCTGATTGATGGTTCCAGGGGCGTTTTCTTTTAAAAGATGGGGTTATTAACAGTTATGCTTATCCGCCCCCCTGTGGGGGGGGGGGGGGGGGCTCCCCATGGGCGAGGCAATTTTATTTGATCAAATTTGAATTGACATACGATGAGGAACATGCATATCAAATATTGTTAGATGTGGTTAGATGTGATCTGGTAGTTTTTGAGAAGTGGAAAAGTGTAAAGTTCACGCCGGACGAATGGCGGGCGAACGACGAACGGAAATTTGGTGGCATGCCGTGTGAAGAGTTAGCCCCATGCTTAGTCCATTGCTCAATGGCATATTTCAATATGCGTTTCCGACTACCTTACCATCCCATTCTCTTACACCACTTCTGCATTTTCTTGGCTATTTGGAAAAAGCTGGTTATACCATTTGCTCCAAGAGACGGAATGGCCGTATGGTTCACCGGGAAATTTCCAGCAGCCCCCCCCCCCCCCCCCCCCCCCCCCCCCCCCTCCCCCCCCCCCCCCCCCCCACACACACACACCATTGTGGGCCCACAAAATTGATGCAGCCCAACTCTTGTTGATGCATGATATTTCGTGAATATGACCAAAAGGCGAATGAATCTGATTGCACAAACTGCCGACGGTGAATAACCGGGGTGAGGGGCCTCTCGATTTTGAACCGTCAAATGCAAAGGTGTCATCCCAACAGGACGAATCCCAACAACACAAATTGGTAAAACATCCCAAAGACGATTTTTTTTCTTCATCAAATTTCATCAAATTTGAGGGAAGTTTACTTTAAAAAGAACGTGTACATTACAATGTGTGCTATTTGATGTATTTTAGGGTTTTATTTTATGCATGTGTTTGGGAGTTTTATTGATAAAAAAGATACAACAAAAACTGTAGCAAATAGCATCTTGTAACAAAGCGTGGCGCCTCTGTTAACTGGTAATGTGCTAATTTTTTTCTTGGTTGTCAAAATTTTGTTCACATATTATTGCCTGGTTACAATTAATGGGAGAGTGCCTATAGGCACTCTCCCATTAATGGTAATAGGGCAAATCCACCCAGACTTAATAATATCACATCAAAAATTAATTTAATTACATCCACAGAATATGACGCCTTTTAGCTCTGGTACCCACACTCCGTGATAAAACCCCAAAATGGGCTTCAAGCACTCAACCAGTTAATTAAAGTCTCTTTGTCCAAAAAGTAAGCCGTGTTTAATAGCAGTTTATGATGGAAAACCTCAAATAAATGGGTTATACAGTCAACATTTAATCTCGATTGCCTGCTCGGGGACACGGTTGCGCTGCGCACTAACGCGTACTGCACGTCGATAGTGCACTTGCCTTCTACCAATGATAAGCTTATACGGAGTTCATGGGTGATAGTTTTCGCCGTTGCAAGTGATTTACAGGAAAGTTAGCAACCCTTAATTCCCTAAAACTGCCAGCTAAATTCAAGACTTAGGGTATGGGAATTTCATATAAAATTTGAAAATTCGAAAGGAGAGCGAATTTGTGCCATCGAAGTGCACATCGTTTCACAAACTTCAGACATTTTTCTGCAGAGTAGTATAAAAATCGCGACATCGACGCCGTAGCTGCGACGGGTGGTGCAATCTCACAAAATTCTAAGTTTATCAAGGGCCATAACTCCAAGAAAAATATTTGGAACAACACATGCATTGAACAGTGGCTAGACATCAATAACATACACTTACATGCCAAATATAAAGTCATTCCATCAAGTATTTCAAAAGTTATTGAGTTTTGAAACTCGTTGGTCACAGACAGACCGACAGACCGACCGACCGACAGACCAACATTGCCACTTATAGAGCTGCTAGTCGCAGCTAAAAACACAGAAGCTGACTTTTTACAATTTTTTTCCAGTCAATTTGAACGTTTCGACTATTATTGAAACCCATCTAGAAATAAGGAAAACGGCGTTTTCACCATCTTTTGATGTTCTGTAACTTTTTACCCGTCCATTATGTCAACAGTGCGTCGCCTGAGTGCTAGAATATTCTATGTCCCAACGGGGACATAGAACATTCTATCACTCAGGCGACGAGTAGGCGCATCGTGACATATAATACAGATACTGCCCTTTTCCATTAATATAAAAGTCTAGGAGGTGACATTTATTTGCTAATTTTTTTCCTGGGAAGCATAAAGACCTGCAAATTACTGTAGAAATACATTCGATAAACAAAGAGCAAGGTGGACACTTACTTAGTGTTGGTAGGTGTGATACTGATACACATTCATAATGACGGATTATCTGTGAAGTATTTGTTTCTAATTGAGTCGCCATAAAAAGTCAAGTTTCCTTTTGTAACTTTCAATAAACGAAAGCAACGGACAGCTCCCAGATCTATGTTTTGTTTTCCTTTATTAAAAGTAACAAACGGAAACTTGGTTTCAATTTCTAGTAATGTCTCAAATCTTTTTTCAACAATTACTTGCTTCTTAATTGGACCATCCTCGCTCGCCAAACAATTTTCAAGGGAGATAACTTTATCGATAGTCGATATAAGTCAGGGATGTAGAATGTTGGGGAGTCTGATAGTTGCTCGCAGCTGCTCGGTATTCCGGCTTCCTCAACCCGTAAAACTAACCGACACGAGGTGACCCTGGCTGTCTAAGTGTCGCACCCCCCCCCCCCCAAAAAAAAAACCCAACAAACAAAACAAAACAACCCAACGAAACGAAAAAAAAGAACAAAACAAAACAGAACGCAGCTCCACAACCAGCGAATGCTACTCACAAAAATAATCATTCAAATGTTGTTTTGAAAGCTTGGCTCAAAAACATGGAGCATGACCCCTTACGATGACGAGCTTACGAATTTTTTATTGGTGTTTAAGGTCACTTTTAGCAACCGCGGCTATATCATGACTACAGGACAAATCTGAAGTCAAATTTAGCCAATCGTTTATACCAATAGGGCCAACTTTAGAGGACTTCCGTATGAGGCGTTGGTAGCCACGTTCTAATTTACCACAGTAAAATATAATTTGTTTACCACAGTATGCGAGCTCTCCTCCACTTCACGGTTTTCACACGGGGTGTTTGTATACATATATATATACTCGGTAACCAGTTAATAATTCTATTCCTCTTAGAGCCCCTTTCTACAGTATGTGATGTAACAGCAATTGTCAAGCAACAGTAAAGAAACACAACGTTGGTCTTTTGCCAGAATAGATTATCGACTTGAAGTAGCTTTGTCAGTGTCAACTTATTTATTATTTATTGGTGTTTAAGGTCACATGTTTCTGCACAAAGGCTAATCATGGCCGCAACATAGATATAAAGCAAAGTCCAACCAATCGTTATACCCATGTTGCGCATTTTAGTGGACTTCCACCCCAGGCATTGGTTACTGGGTCCTATTTTACCAATAAAACCGAGCCTATTTACCACAGTAAACAAGAACTGCCTCACTTCCCGGGGTTTCGGGGTTCCAACGAGAAGGTCAGAGTCAATTTCGTATGTTTATTGACTAACATTTAGAATACATACATTTTGTAAGGTCTTCCAAGTTTATCGGAGCCGTTTGTTCTGAAACCATGTATTGGTACCAGACAACATTACAAGAACCTTGTTAAAAACTCACGAACATGATTGGCCAGGAGGTCAACTGAATGAACGGTTAGCCAAAACGAATTCACCTTACCTATCTGTAGGTTTAAGGACAGATAGAAGAATTTTGTCCTTGTGTTTTGGGTTTTGGGAAGTCTAGTGATAATTTATTGCTAGAGCCCCACAGTGCGAGAGGAGATCCAGTAAAAATTTAAAGCTGCAGTCCAACAAGGCTTGGGGAGGTCTAGTACTAATCTAATGCTTGTGCTGGGAGGACGTCTACTGATAATTTAATGCTACAACCAACAGAGCTTGTGGAATTCTAATAATAATTTAATGCAACAGCCCAATAGGGCTTGAGGAGGTCCAATAATAGTTTAAAGCTGAGACCCAACAAGGTCTGGGGAGGTCAAGTGATAATTTAATGCAACAGCCCAACAGAGCTTGGGTGGGGGAAGGGGTCTAGTAATAATTTAATGCAACAACCCAACAGAGGTGTGTGTGTGTGTGGGGGGGGGGGGGGGTCTATTAACAATTTAATGCAACAGCCCAACAGGGCGGTGGGGAGGTCTAGTAATAATTTAATGCTACAACCCAACACACCTTGGGGAAGTCTTGCAATAATTTAATGCAACGGCCCAACAGACAGAGCTTGGGGAGGGGGGGGGGGGGGGGGGCTCCAGTAATAATTTAATGCTACAACCCAACATAGCTTGGGGAAGTCTTGTAATAATTTAATGCAACGGCCCAACAGAGCTTGGGGCGGCCCAGTAATAATTTAAAGCAAGTGTCCAACATGGCAGTGGGAGGTCTAGTAACAAGAGGCCCCAAGGAGCCTTAATCGCTCACCTGCCACAGTGGTTCAAAGAAGTGTCACATTCAGTTAGACATGGTTCATCAACACTACAAAGGAATGATGTCATGAAAGGCAAATTTTATGGAAGAACGCTAAGGAATGATTTGAACAAACCTGAACCTAACATGACCCCCCCCCCCCCCGCACCCCCGCCCACAGAGAGCCCAAATATTAAGCCAGGGACTCAAACTTGAATCTGAACCCCCGTTGAGATGTTATATACCAAATATGAAAGAATTCTGACTCGTGGATCTGATGAAGAAGATTTTTGAAGGAAATGTCCTCACATTGCACTAAGTTAAACTTTGGGCTCAAATAGGGAGCCAAAATATTAACCCAGGGAGCCGATTTGAACAAACTTAAATCTGACCCACCAAGAGATGTTGTATACCAAATATGAAAGGATTCTGATTGGTGGATCTGAAGAAGATTTTAAAAGAAATTTCCTCATATTGCACTACGTTGAAATTTGGGCCCCCATAGGGAGCCCGAATATCAACCCAAGGATCCGATTTCAACAAACTTGAATCTGACCCCTCTAGAGATGTTGTATACCAAATATCAGACGATTCTAATTGATGGTTCTGGAGAAGAAGATTTTAAAAGAAATTTCCTTATATTGCTATAACCAACACAGCTTGGGGGGTGGGGGGGGGGGGGGCAGTAATAATTTAATGCTACAACCAACACAGCTTGGGGAAGTCTAGTAATAATTTAATGCAACAACCCAACGCAGCTTGGGGGGGGGGGGGGGGGTCCATCAATAATTTAATGCAACAACCCAACACTGCTTGGGGAGGTTCAGTAATAATTTAACAAGTCTGTAGGATTAAACGATTACTAATCCCCCTTTGCAATTCGGTGTGTATACATATTTTTGCACGCACAACTACTACCTATCTTTTCTTTTATGATTAAATAACACATTTTAGACAGCCAGGGTCACCTTATATCGGAAAGTTTTGTGGGTGGAGGAAGGCGGGGCATCCGCAGAGAATTACCGACGAGCGACGATAAGCTGTCAGAATCCCCAAATGTACTAACTACGCACAAGCAAGGTCAGCATTTTGAAGACAAGTGCACCACCGACGTGCAGTGTGCCTTAGTACATAGTGCCACCATGCTCCCACGTGGGCAATCAGGATTAAGCACCTTGCTCAAGGACACAATGCAGTGACCACTGGTCAGGATCACACCATTAACCTTGCGGTTTGAAGTTCAATGCTTTCACCGCCGAGCCACCACGTTTATTCACATGCCTTTGCCTTGTTAAAATTTCTGGGAGAGTGCCTACAGGCAAGCACTCTCCCATATATTTTAACAAGACAAACTCTCTCAGATAAAATATACTCACGTAAAAGAAAATATGAAGTACATCCACTGATTATGAAGCCTTTAAGTTGAGATATCTGAATTTCAGAATAAAGGTCAAATATGGGTTTCCACACTCTCCAGTTATTTATTTATTTATTGGGGTTTAGCAACACTTTCGACAGCCAGGGTCACCTCGTGTCGGAACTCTACAGTTAACTGGCCGAGTTCTGGAAGCCCATATTTGGGCTTTGAACAGAAGTGTAGGTACCACAACTCAGAAGTTTCATATTCAGTGGATGAGCTTCAAGGTATTTTTGATGTGCAATTATTTTGTCTCTTTAAGGATTTGCCTTGTTAGAATTGATAGGGGCGTCCCTACAGGTACTCTTCCATAAACTGCATCAAGCAAAGACATGGATACAAATTTTGGTGACCAAAAATAATTTAGCACTCTCCCAGTTAACAAAATTGAATAAAAGAAATACAATAATGGATATATGAATCAATTTATTCCTTCACAAATAAATTACTTTACAATATAAATCTCACATTTTCAGGAGTTATTGCACAGACAAAAAGAAACATATTTCTGAAACAGTCACTTCACGCCAACTTATTACTTTCTCAAACATGTGACCATCGCTCAACTGTCTTGGTAGTACAATGAAATCATACTTACTGATATGCTAAATTGTGAAACAACATATTCACTGAATAGGGATGGTCCACTTTTCCAAACTCTGTTAATAATCTTCTTTATAATAATAAATTGAGTGTGTAATTCCTACTTACTTGGATATTGCTTTATCCCTTTACCCAACAAACTGGCAGCATCTGCGTGCACGATTTACAAACTGAACAGTTGCAAAAACGTCTTTTTCCCAAAAATTTCAACCAAACCACATCATGTGACATCTCAATGGAACAATCTCGTTGAGCTCATTCAAATGGGGAAGGGGGGGGGGGGGGGGTCCCATGATATGGTTTTGTTGATATCTTTTGAAAAACAATATTTAAAATAATAAATGGTGTTACCCCGTGCCAAGAGTAAAGGGTTTAAGAATAACCTTGTTAATTGCATATAACTTTCGACTGGCCACAAATTACCCAGGTTGGAGTAAATTTCTGTTTATAAGCTAGAGCAGCCAGTCATGTAGAAATAAATACGCCATGCATGAATTGAATTAGATGAACACAAGAGAGAAAATACCTTGTCTGTTCACAAGAGACAGAATCGAGATGGCAAGATTTTAAGACTGAGTATCAAGGGCAATAACTCATATTGGCATTAACCAGTTTGCACTTTTCACAAAAACTGATATTCAAATTTTATTTTTTAAATTTTTGCAGCAAAAACATAACTTATGACCCACTAACTGGAATGTGCTTGTCGAGCATGTTCCGATAAGAGATTGTAAGCTATGCGTTTTTGAGTCAAAAAATCAAAAATTTCCAGTTATAACATTTTTTGCAAGTGTCGTCTGCTATTCCAGTTAGGTAAAAGGTCAACATAGCTTTTCATTTTACAGTGTTCCTCTGTATCTTATTGTCTATGGCCCCAGGATAGGATCCGGCAAATTTCAAGGTTCAATTTTGTTTCAAACCATTTCACTGATTTGATTAAATTCAAAACCATCTCAATTATTTGACAAAAAATCGAATCCTGAGAGTTTAGGATTTCATACATTTCAGTATTGTAGACTTCCTGAAGATGACACCTCATCATCCAACAGTTTTCGGAGGAACGAGACCGACCAGATCTAATATCACTAGATAACACAAATTTAGTTGGAAAATTCACAGTTGAAGCGACAGTGGGGATTTCATTACATCTTGTTTGTGCAATATATCAGCCCTTCAGTGAAACAAGGTGCCATCTGGCTCTGCAATGCTTAACTGGTAGAGTGCTAAATTACTTTTCAATTGTCATTTGTAACGAAAGTATTTTTTTTCAAAGACATCATACTACCAACATAAGGAACCTTAGTTTAGCAAGATACATATACTGCTCATAAATAGTTTTGTTGCATTTTATTGGAGAGTGCCAACTGGCACTCTCCAATAAAATGCAACAAAACAACTTTATCTCAATATTTTTTCATCTGCTGCTGAGCCAACAACAAATCATTGCAAACAGTGTGAAGCCACCATAGCGTCTTTCAGAACTTTTCAGTGGAGCCCTGATAGTGGCTTCTAGCACTCAACCAGTTAAGCATTGCAGAAGATGCCTTGTTCAACTCAAGGTATGATATAAGGCTTTTTCTTTGACCACCTTGGTGATACTTGGTTGATTTCCATTTCAATCTAGTCCCGTTGCTTATATAATTGCTTATGTAACTGCTTATATAACTGCAGGATTAGTTGTCACTACTAGAATATCACAGTGGTTGTATTCCTTTCAAAGCGATAGCTTCTAGTAATCTGAACTATAGTGGGTCAGAATGGCATCTTGTTTATTTATTGGGGATGTAAGGACACTTTCGACAGTCAGGGTCACTTTGTATCGACAGTTATATGGGTGAAGAGCCGGAGAGAACCACCAAGAAACTGTCTTGACTCTCCAACATACTAACTCTACAAAAGCAGGGTTAGCATTGGTTGAAGACAAGTGCACCATCAATGTGCAGTACACCTTGCCACCATGGCAATCAGGATTAAGTGCATTGCTCAAGGACACAACTCAAGTTACCGCGGCTTAGGATCAACCACGGACCATCTGGCTTTAAGTTCAATGCTCTAACCAATACACCACAACACTCCAATCCCATCCTATATATTTCTAATATTACTGTAAGTACATTGAATATCAGATCCATGCACTTCTCCATGCCAAAATTTCTGCATGGAATATGACTGGCTGCCACATGAATAAATTGCACAACCTTTTATAAACAAGTCAGGGATTATTTTGCCCTCTTTGGGAAAGGGTCCGGGGCACATGCAGTTTGGAAGATCCGCATCATGAAGGCTCCAGTTGGGAATTTATTTGGGAGAAGAAACACCCAAAGAATAAGAACTGTTACCTTCATATTGAACTGAGAACATTAATAATGAAGCTAGCATAGTACATGTAGTAAGTTTTATAACAAACGGTTGCATGAAATAATGATCAGTCTCTATAATCTCCAGTAAATAAATTGTTCTTATACTATTAAAATAATGAGGATATTTATACATTTTGTTACCCTTCAACAATCGACATTCTGTGGCTTTTCAGTTGTGTCTAGGTGAGTCTTGGCTGCCTATGATGGCAGCCAAGACTTGCCTAGAAACAACTGACAAGGTTCCTGGGATGTAACTTGAGGTACCTATTTTGTGGCAGTAAAAATCGATGGAAGTAAAAAATTTGGCCTTCAAGAATTAAAAGAAGGCTTGAATTTTTATTTGAATGACTGAGACTGTTTAAAGTTTTTACGGAAGGTTCAAGTTTTGGGTTTGAATTGGGGAAAAATCATGCCAAAATGCCACTGGGAATGGGTCCCACATTCGGCTCCTGTAAACATCCAAAAGAATCCCTGCAGGTTAAAGGTCCATCCACTTATCTCTTAACCCACTGGGTATTTTCAAGATATTTTTCATCAAATTCAGTCATGTCTGCTGTGAAACAGCCATGACATGATTTGATTCAAAATCCATTCAAATTTAACTCAAGAAATTATTGGTGAAAAAATTCATTCAATTTACAGGGAGATAATTTGATTAAATGTGCCAAGATTATACTTATTTCAGAGTCAGGAGAATACTGTTATGGGCAGGAATATCTGCTAGTAGCATGCAAGGAGTTATACTTGTGATTTGATGCTAAGAAATAGTGTGATACATATATTGCTACTATAGGCTCATGTGGGAAATAAACAGCACTAGTATGATAGCCGTAGTAGCATAACAATTGGGAAGATGATTTGATTCGAGATTCATTTTTCTCAATTCAATTTGAGAATTGATTCAAGCAAAAACTCGTGATTCGCCCAGGAACTCTGTCGAGTAAGACACAATAAATGGAAATACATGCATCATCAATCTTCCTATCAACTGGTGTTGTACAGTACAATCGCTATGGACTGGTCATAATCAACTGCCCACGCATGCATTTACCAGGTAATAATCATCCTCAGTAAAAATTTTAATTAATGAAGCACCGGGTTGTACCTGGTGTTTCATTAATTAAATTTTTGATGATTATTCCCATTATGAGTGTTTTTGAATCTAATATTATTGCGATTGTGGAAATATTGCCCAACCCGTGGAAAGTGCCCAGTCCATGATGGCTGTATTGTACATTTTACTAACAGATATTTAGTACGTGAGAGTAAATATATACAATAAACAGGCAGTTCTACAACAAATATACAAAAATGTGTCAACTTTCTCTGAAACCTTTGGTAACAAGATAATCTGGTAACATTTGTATCTCCTGCCATCCTTTTAATCCTTGACCTGTGGAGTATTTCCATGAATTTCTCATAAAATCAAATCATAACTGGTATAAAGCATGATGAATTGATCTGGTGAAAAATTCAATGGAGCCCAGCATCACAAAATCCTCAAAAATAAGACTTCTCCTATTTGTATGCTTTCATCCTAGTTACTCTTTAACCCTTTACCCAACGAATCGGCCGCATCCGCCTGAGTAATTTGCAAATTCAGCAGTTGAAAAAATATGATTTTTCAAAAAATTTCAACAAAACCATATCATGTGACCCCTCATTGGAACGAGCTCGTTCCAGTGAGGGGTCACATGATATGGTTCTGTTGAAATGTTTTG
Organism: Pictodentalium vernedei; assembly: GCA_031216915.1. Taxonomy (NCBI): domain Eukaryota; kingdom Metazoa; phylum Mollusca; class Scaphopoda; order Dentaliida; family Dentaliidae; genus Pictodentalium; species Pictodentalium vernedei. The sequence continues at coordinate 213,957,434 of CM062288.1, forward strand.
AAAAATTTTAATAAATGATATTTAAAATAATAAATTTTGATATCGTCTGTGTTGGGTAAAGGGTTAAACCCTGGTTCCATGTCAGTTCAATGGCAGCAACTAGAAGAGTCTATTTTCATTATTTGGTCGTAGACTGAAGGCTGCATGTTGAAAATATTGATTGGTCTACTTCACACATTCACTTAGAAGCCATCCTACTTAATGAAATTATGACGTATCATGGACCGGAAAAGCGTGCTCTCTGGTTCAAACTGTTAACAGGACCAGGATTAACTCCTTATATGCTGCTGGTAGATATTCCTGAACAGGACACAAAATCTTTTACCTCAGAAAAAAAGTATTATTTAGGCATATTTAACTAAATTTCCCATCTGTAAGTTGAATGGTATTTTTGATCAAAGATTTCTTCAGTTAAATTTAGATGAATTTTCCATCAAATCTAGTCATGAATGCTTCACAGCAGCATGACTAGATTTAATGAAAAATATATTGAAAATACCCAGTGGGTTAAGTTATACCTTTATGAAGAAGCAAGGTATTTTTGTATTGGGCAAGAAAAAACTCCTGCAGCAGGTAAAGACTTAAACATCAATATAATGATCAGCCATAACAAAGTGATGTTTTATCAATTTATTTGTAATATAAAAAGGCCGCCAGGCCACACATCCCCCGAAAAATATGTGAAATTTGAGGTACAGTGGAACCCACTTAAATGGATATCTCTTAATTGTATATCCCTGTTAATTGAATATCATTTTCAAACACAAAACCATCTACTATACCTCCAGTGCAAATTTGAGCTGTTAATTGCATATGGGTTGTAGAGTAAAATCCTGTTAATTGTATATAAATTTTTGTAATAGGTCGAAAAAGTTACTGTGACACACTCCAAATTCCCCTTATTTATCAACCTTTTTGGCCTCACTATATTCAAAACAGGCATTTATTCTATTATATCTTGTTTGACTGAGCTCTATGAGCTCTGTCAAACAAGATATAATAGAATAAATGCTCAGTTTGCCTCCAGAACACAGGAAACCGACAAAACCCCTGTTAATTGTATACTCCTGTTAATTGAATAATTTTCACTGGCAAAATGGATATCCAATTAAGAGGATTCTACTGTATTTGAAAATGAAAGTGTCAATGACACTGTAGATTAACCTGACTGTGTACTGTGTTTGATGAAAAAGATAATGTTCAATGTTTATGAAAGGATTATGAAATAAGACAAAAATTGTGAGAATTGGGAATATATTAATTTCTGTTCCCTGTATGCTATGTTTTCAATAAAAATAAATTGAGGTGTAGACTGTACTAAAGAAGTGAGGCGTGGGTTAATGTGGCCCTCATAGCTAATGTATGTGGTCCTCACAGTTCATGTATGTCAACCAAAGTTACCAAGTTACTGTGAAATTATTCCAAAAACAAGTCATAATGAAATCCCTTCATAAATACGGCCTGTAGACTGCTAAAAGGTCTTGGGGCTTTGGGCCTGTGTAGCGATCACAGTTGACTCATCGCAACCAAAAGAGAATGTCCTCATCTAGACATCATACAGAGTCATCCTACCAAGTTACAATGAAATCCCTCCATATTAAATATTTATGACCTGTAGACTCTACTATAAGTGTTTGGGTTTCGGGCCCCTGCAGCCATCACAGTTGACCAATCATGACCAAAAGGGGACGTTCCCATATAGACATCACATGGAGTGATCCTACCAAGTTACAATGAAATCCTTCCATAAATACGACCTGTAGAACTGTGCTAAATCTTTTCGGGTTTTGGGCTCGGGCAGTCATCATGGTTGCCGGATAGTGACCAAATGGGGAAGTTCTCATCTAGACATCATACCGAGTCATCCTACCAAGTTACAATGAAATCCTTCCATATTAAATAAGATCTGTAGACTGTGCTAAAAGTTTTTGGGTTTCGGGCTTGGGCAACCATCACGGTTGACAGATCATGACCAAAAGGGGACATTCTCATCTAGATATTATACAGAGTCATCCTGCCAAGTTACCATGAAATTCCTTCATAAATATGACAAGTAGACTGTGCTAAATGTTTTCGGGTTTTGAGCAGCCATAACGATTGACTGTTTGTGACCAAAAGAGGACGTTCTCATCTAGACATGACCTCAAACCTGCATATGAAATTCCGTTACTATCAGACAAGAACTGCCGAGTGTAGCCTGTGCTAAAGGAAAATGTTCACAGACTAACAGACTTTCGCAAGCGTGATGGCAGTAGCTTAGCTTGACTTTGACATGTTAAGCTAAAAATTGAATTTTTTGAAGTTGAAAAAGGGACATAACTCTGGCAAAGAATGTCTGACCAAACCCCGATTTGAACTTGACCTGTATTTTATGTTGATACACCTACACACCAAATTGTATTTGAATCGGTCAACAACAACTAAAGTTATCATCGGAAAAAAACCCAAAATGAATTTTCAGTCAAAAAAGGGACATAACCCTGGCAAACAATGTCGGACTAAACCCTGATTTGAACTTGACCTGTATTTTATGCTGATACACCTAAATACCGAATTTTATTTAGGTGTATTTAAGCCTAAAGTTATCATCAGGAAACAAAAAAAAAAAAAAAAAATTTCGAAGTTGAAAAAGGGACATAACTCTGGCCACCAATATCAGATCAAACCATGATTTGAACATGCCCTGTATCTTATTTTGCTACAGCTACATACCAAATTTCATTTGATTTGGCCAACTATAACTGAAGTTATAATCGGGAAACAAAAAAAAAGAAGAATTTCTAAAGTTGAAAACGGGGCATAACTCTGGAAAAAAATGTTGGACCACACCCCAATTTGAACTTGACCTCTATTTTATGCTGATACACACCAAATTTCATCTGATTTGGCCAACTAAAACTAAAGTTACCATCGGGAAACCAAAGTGGGACGGAAGCACAGATGCACGCATGGACGGACACTGTCTATTTTAATAGTCCCCCCCCCCCCCCCCCCCCCCCCCCCCCAATTTTTTTGGGGGGGGGGGGCAATATATCAAACATGATATAAAATCTTTTCTCCATTAAATCAAGCAGACTTGGATCAATTACATGCAAATGTAATAAATTATTATTCATATTGGCCCTTTATAAGCACTGATAAAGTGGTTGAAACAAATATCAGTGATGCCTGCAATTCTAAAACATGCAGATAATAAGAGCTTACACTGTTGTTAGCTGTTTTTTGCATGAAACAGATTCAGGTGCGAAAAATAACTTTTGACCCCAACTAGCTTACTTTGACTAGGGAAATTCCCATTAGAATTGTTACGCTATCTCCAAATAATATTTGTATGGTAGTTAATACTAATAAAAACTTATAAACACATGAAATGTAAGAGCTCGCAAATAGCCAGAGCAGAAATTGTGTGAAAATGTCATTCCACAATAAGTACACCTACCTCTTCTAAATTTGACAAGCATGACTCAATCCACCAAAGGTTTCAAATCTGAGCCGAGACTGCAAAATCACTCAAGTGATATATAAATTGTCACAATGTCACCCTTTGGCTGCAGCCTCTGACTCCAGCACAGGTTTAGAGTTTGATAATTTCCTTTTTAAATAACAATAATCATCCTGAAGATATGAATATGACACACAACATACAGTCCAACATGTATAAAATTTATTTCTTGGGAATATGAATTACACAATAAACACTGAATTTATGCTCATTCAAATGCATGTAAATAAAAAACTTCTCAAAGCGTGTGGCCTATTTTCATAAATAGACTCAATATATTTTCAATCCTTTGATAGCATTTATTTATGTTCATCTTTTCATGGAATCATTTCAGGGTGTGTTGAACTAACTTGTTTCAAGGAAGCAAACTTGAAAATAAGCAGGCTGTCATCCTAAGAATGAAGTCCACAGAGGGAGAATTTGGTGATGGTACCCTGCATAGCAGGGTAGCATTACTAAATTTACCCTCTGTGAACCTCAATCTGAATCAAGGTCTCTAGCCTAAACAGAAAGAGGTACCCAGAAGATAAATTGGCCCACTGTATGGGATATAATCAGCAAATTCAACCTGTGGGAACCTGATTCTGCAAATGACAGATTGCTTATTTTCAGGCTTACAAGGAAGGTCAATCTGAATTCTCGAAAAAAAAAAATCATTCCCCAATTTTCTTCACTGAAGGATGAGAAAACTGACTGTAGCTCATCGGCTTATTTGTCTTCTCATTATTGGCATCAATCATGGTGCTTTTGCTTCCTTTTTGGGGGTCAGTGCAGGACTTGAGCTTTATTGTCTGAGGTTACATTTGGGATAGTTTATTGTATTTATTGAAACAAGCAAACATCTCAGCATTACAACAATGGAAGGAGGCAGAACAAAATCTTTACCCCAGGGTACATTGAGATTTAATACCTGGATGTCTCTTTTTTGGCATGCATCCTCAAGTTTTAAAGCTTACATGCAGGTATTAAATCTCAAGGTACTCTGGATGTTGCCTGTGATAACTTATATTATTCCTCTATCAGTATATAACACATCTGGTTGGGTATAAAGTGGAAAAAAATCCAAATAGCAATGATGTCAGATTTGTCAAAACTTGCAGGTGGTAACAGCTTGCATTACTGTTTCCCTTTTTTCACAGGACCCACAATCCAGGAGCTAAGAATAACCTCTGACCCCCAATTGCAGATTCACTTCAGTTTTACCTTGAAACATTAATTTCTGGCCTCATGAAATGAGTTTATGAAACACACATACATTTCGGCATTATTTCTTTGGTAGGAGAAGGGATAAAATCATTATCTCAGGCAAAATCCAGGGTATATGGAGATTTAGTATCTGGATATGGTTTTAAACCTGGAGGCTTTGCCTCATTGTTTAGAAACAACATCCAGTGATTAAATTTCCATGTACTCCAGATGCTGACCAAGAAAAATCATAATAACAAGAAGATCTATAAATGTGAAAAGACACACTGAATCATAAACTCAACTCTTTTTGACATCTATAATTCATACTTGAATTTCACACCAAGTTTCATAAAAATGCAATGGATAAATGAAGGAGGTGCTAAGCAGTGACCAACCTAGGGGTAAATAGAGGACGAGGTAAATTGAAGCTGCTAAGCAATGACCAGCCTTGGGGGTAGATTGAGGGAGAAGTCACATTTCATTCTCCAAACTTTTGGGAGAAGTCAACTGAAAACAGGGAGAAAAAGGCCCAAAGGAGAAGTATGAACAATGGGCTTCTTCATGCTTGCTCTATTATAAAGTTTTCTCACATACGCATGTAAATAACTTATAAAAGCTGAAAGAAATAAAGAGAGAAAAAAAAATGGTTTATGCAATTTATTCAGGCAAAAAAATCTATAAAAAAATTTAATGTCAGGATGCCACTCCCCCAAAAATCCACATACTTAATAACCCCCCTCCCCCCCCCCACCCCCACCCACCCCAACCCCATTCCAGTCTCAGCATATTTGTTCAACTCCATACCCATGATTTTGTGTGATTGTGGAGGTTTTTGTGTGATTGTATGCCATTCTGGATGATTGTGCGTCATTTCATGTGATACCGGTATTTAGGCATAACCATATTGAATGGTAACATCATTGCCTGCATTATTTATTGGAATGTTCTCTCTGGAAACATTAAAAAAAATAGTCATTCACATTTGAATAAAATACAACGTACTGCTGATAGGTTGTTTTCAACCTCCAGTCGATATTTATTGAATAACTTTTAGGTTTATAAGCCATTTGCTTGTGTTTCGTTTGTGAGAAATGAAGGACAAACTGGCCAATGGATGATTGTGACCAGGTTATTTGTGGGGATGATTTGGACACCCACATTATTATTCCCTTCCAACCACATTAAATGAGTTCTCTTTTCATTTCTACTTTTGAGTGAATGAACCTGTGTTATATGGTGACTGACTGGCAACCATTCAAAGACTGAGAGTAATCAGTCAAAGTGAGCAAATCATTTGCCCAGCCTTTAACCCTTTACCCAACGCAGACGATATCAAAATTTATTATTTTAAATATCATTTTTTCAAATTTCTCAAAAAATTTCAACAAAACCATATCATGTGACCCCACGTTGGAACGAGCTCAATGAGCTCGTTCCAACGAGGGGTCACATGATATGGTTTTGTTGAAATTTTTTGAAAAATAATATTTTTTCAACTGCTGAATTTGCATATTACGCAGGCAGATGCACGCGATTCGTTGGGTAAAGGGTTAACAAACACATGGCCTCACTGTAACAAGGAATGATTGGTCTATTTTTAATACCAGGATTTTCTGTTTTGTCCTAATAAATTGTGCTTTCTCAGTGAAAGCTAACATTACCACTTTTATGCCACAAATGCACTAGGCGACTGCTCCATATTATGGAAGTGGAAGCTTATCACATGTAAAAATTGTTAGTTTGGTCTAAAAGCCTGAAAGTTGGCTGTGTTTGATAGGTGAATGCATTTCCAGCCAGTCAATAAAATTGTCTGTGAAGTGCAGGGTTTTTTTTTCAACATGCCACAACCTGTGATCAAAACCCCCCATTTTTGGCTTTTTCTGTTGAATTTATTTTTAATTACTATGAATATTAGATCAAACATCATTTTATACTTCCAACAAAATGTCTTTTTCAAAAAATTGTGCGCATAATTCATTTAAATTCAAGGTAGACATTTTCACAAGATAATTTCAGAGTTGCCTTACATTGAAGAAAGAGCAAAGTTTGCTGATCTGAGGTAAATTCTTCGCTCAAGTCACCAGGTCAGAGGACCTTTTGTGCTAAGGAGAGAAATTTTGTTATAGAAATCGATCCATTAAAATGTAACAAGGGCCATAACTCTAAATAAAATCATCAAGTGAAAAATCACTTCCCACATGAGCATCTATATTTCATACTCATATTTTATTATATTTCCCACTAAGCTTCATAAAAGTCCAATGACAAAAATAAATTACCTAAGCAAATGTTAAGCTGAATATTGTTAATGTGTATCTCCTCTGATCACCTGATATCTCAGTTTTCAGGGACATGTCCAAAACTTGAGGACGTTCTAGGTCCTTGCAAGGGATTTACAAATTCCAGGACTTTCAAGGAATTCACAGAGCCATGGAAACCCTGTTACAATTGACAGAAGAGTGCAGATAGGCACAGTCCAATGAATCCCAACAAAGCTTACCTCTATGAACAAAATAGTGCATGCTACTGATGTAACAGGAACTATATCCCAAAACTTTGTTGCCTTCAATGTGGCACCAGCAATTTTTAATAGAGTTGGGCAGGATTGGAATTTTGAGTTCAGTATTGGTTTCAGAGTTTTAGGGGAGTTTACTCCAGTATCGGTTTGGTATCGGACTTGACTGAGATTTGCGATAGAACCAAAAGGGAAAATACAGAATATGTTGTTCTTGTATCATTCTACTAATGCCACTGCCAATGAGCTCAACGTTGGAATTCTTCTGTCAACACAAATCATCAGGGTTCGTACACCTTTCAGAAATAAAAATTCCAGAACTTTCAAGGACTTTTTCCAAGCATATTCCAGGACCTTTCCAGAACCTTCTGATAAAATAATGGCGACCCTATTTCATACTTGCGTACCTGTTTATAACATAATAATACCTGATGCATGATTAACCCTTTACCCAACGTAACGGCCCAGTGTCATCTTTTCGTGTTAGGTAAAGGGTTAAGGAGGCACGCTCTGTTTTTTTTTTATTATAAAAAACACCGACTTTATGCACTGTCAATCTATGCAATTATGCAAGTTATTACAGCATTTTTTTTTTATAACACATTAGATTATTGACATTACATATTTTTCAAGCACTTTCCAGGACTTTACTACTGGAGATATGATTTTCAAGCACTTTCCGGAGCCTGGAATTTCGATTCATGCACTTTCAAGCACCTTCAAGGACCCGTATGAACCTGAATCATATCTACAGTAATTTTGTGACTTGTTCCAAACACACCTTAACCTTTAATGGCCTATTTCAGGTTTTTTGAATCTCAGAGCATGTGCCCTTAACATACCATCATCAGGAGGTCCTGCTGATAATAAACAAATCACTTGAGCAGTGATTTCTAGTTAAGTCTTGATTACCCACTAAGCCAGCCAAGACTTATCTAGAAATCACTGCTAACAACTGGACAAGTACAGGTTGTGTAGTCTAGTCGGAATTCTGAACAATTACCCAGGTGGAATTCAGATCAACTGTCCACGCCAAAGAAAATCAGTCACTTCCTTTATGAAAATGAACACTTCAACTGTTATCAAGCCTCAACAAGGCCTTATAAATTTCGAATGTACGTAAATTTGAAAATACAGATGTTTCAGTTTTTCAATGATTGGTTTGGTTCTGTTTTTTGGAATCCCAATATCAGTATCGATTCATTTTTTTTGGCATATATACATCTGTAATTTTTAATATAGCCCTATCAGTGGCTTCCAGAATAGGGACAGCTGAATAGTACATTTTCCAATGCAATAAATGGTACTGAATATGTTTTTATGATTAAACAATGATCAATATACTCTATAATTTAATGTTCAAATTGCCAAGTGATGGTAAGTCTGGAAGTTTTATGTCCTTGATTTTTTGTGGAAGGTTCATTTCTTTCATTGCTGATACTGCTCTTGCTGGTGCTGCAGATATTCCAGCCTGAAAAATGAAAATGCATTTTATATCACAAAACATCCTGCTGGTGTGAAGTAACATAGGGATAACAATTCAAGTGCTGGTGAAGATAAACTCATGTCTCCATTTGCAACACTTCTCATCTTGTCTGAATGCTGGGGTGGACACTGCACACCAACATCAAACTTGTGCATTGACTTGCAGCACCTCTCAGCATAAATGGTATAGAGCTCATTCCCTTTAATAAACTGCAAGTGAATAAATTAATCTCACTTATGGCATACATGTTTTTAACTGTTAATCTTGTATCTAATTCAACTAGAAGATGACACTTGGTACAGTAAAGACCAGTTAAATGAATATGTCTTAATCAAATAACCCTGTTAATTGAATATACCTTCCGAACACAAAACCATTTACCATACCTTCAGTACAAGTGTGACCTGTTAATCAGACCTTTAGATCAGTCTAATTTGGGCACAAGGGCAAATATGGATCAGCAGTATTGTTGCCTGCATGGTTGGAGAAAAAGCGCCGGTATTTTCTTCTTTTTTGGCGTCTGTTTTAGGTTTCAGGTCCCCCTCTAAACCCTTTACCCAACGAATCGTCCGCATCCACCCGCGTAATATTCAAGTTCAGCAGTTAAAAAAATATTATTTTTAAACAAAAATTCAACAAAACCATATCATGTGACCCCTCGTTGGAACGAGCTCATCGAGCTCATTCCAACGAGGGGTCACATGATATGGTTTTGTTGAAATTTTTTGAAAAATTTGAAAAACTGATATTTAAAATAATAAATTTTGATATCGTCTGCGTTGGGTAAAGGGTTAAAATGATAGTTTACAACCCCTTGTTATAGGTCTTCACCATTATCACTGGTTCCCACCACCCCTTAACGTAAGTTTACTCGAGAAGGCTTCTTAGTTTCCCAGTGTCAAGCCAAACTCTTATTTGAATGTCAATTACACATGACGTTTAATAGGAAATGCCACAAACGTGAATATAATAGATCTCCAGCTTCAAGATGATCATACAGAATTTGCCAAAGAAAAGCAATCAGCATCGACAGCATCATATATGACAATGTCGACGCCAATTGCTTTTCTATGGCGAATTCTTTGAGTTTTTTTTTTTTAATTATTTATCTGTTGCATTGTTTGATTTGAAGGTACGTTCTAAGCGATATGCAAGCATCAGGGAAACCTGGCCAAACTATATATTGCCGAAACACTGCAAAACTTGGAACTAGAAAAAGTTTCAAACTCTGCATAATTTGGGCACAATTATCTTATTTGGGCACAGCGTTTACCGTCATTATTTGGGAAGAATTTAAAAGCCTGCTGTTAATTGCACATACAGTACAGCCTATAACAAAATGTGCCTTTAGGCAATATTCTTTTGTCAATAAAATCGTATTTGCTCATTAATATGGCAATATTCCTATAGCATATTTTTGAAATGTAACGATGTACTTTCAGGGTATTTGATGACTGGATTCACATCGCAAAATGCTATTCAAAAATGGCCAAATGCTAACCATGTTTCTTTCATGTTGGCCTTATATTCACTATTTACCATCACTTTTTGAAACCAAGATGGAAACTGCAAATCAAATTTTTTAAATCAAAAAATACCCTGACTTTGCAAGACAAATGCACTTGTGACATGTTGTTTTCACAATCATCATTTGTAAATTAAATAATGAAAATCAGTGTGGTGCACATTTTCCTTATATTTCAACTTGCAATGTGGATTTAAGTTGTTATTTTATTTTTTTTATTTTTATTTGGGTTTAACGACACATTAACAGCCAGGGTCATATCATGTCGGTGACAGTTTTATGGGTGGAGGAAGCCGGAGTACCTGGAGAGAAACACCAAGCAACGACGAGCAGCTGTCAGCTCCCCAACATCGTAACTCTGAACTCTGCACCACGGCACAGGCAGGGTTAGATTGGTTGAAGACATGTGCACCATCGACGTGCAGTACGCCTTAGTACACAGCATCATCGTGCCCCCGTGTAGGCGGGATGAAGTGTCTTGCCCAAGGACACAACGCGGTTGCTGCAGGTGGGATTCGAACTGAGGACCTCTCGGCTTGCAGCCTGCACCTCTACCTACTGAGCCACTGCGCCCCTAGGATTTAAGTTGTATAACTATTGTATCGCATATTGGATGTTCATATATTTTCTGATGGGCATCACATTAACGTGTTCAGTTGGAGAAATATGACCAACTGGCATTTCATTACTACAAGAATATCATGATATTCCTGTCAAAATGTGGTGAAAATATTGCACAAATAATGTAATAGAGCGTGCTGGTTTCCACTTCATTACAGGCTTTCCTGTAGGTTATAGCATTAACTCCTGTTACAGTTGAAACTAGAAGTCCTGTCACAATTAATACAGAATATGCTCGTTAGTTAACCCCTTACCTAACGTAACGACCAAAACCGGCCAGCGCTATTCTAAAAAATCGCCAATTAATTTTCATTATTTTTTTCATTTTTAGTCTCAAAAACATAGGTTATGACCCCTCGTTGGAACGAGCTCATTGAGCTCGTTCCAACGAGGGGTCATAACCTATGTTTTTGAGACAAAAAATTGAAAAAAACTTAAAAAATTTATAGTAATTTATATATTTTTTATACTTACCAATGACCCAGACATAGCTGGTGCTAACTCTTAAAAATATAGGGCCAAACACAAATTTTGCTCCCCAATCCCCAAAATTTGCATCTAAAACCAAAGAAATCATGTCCTGAATGGCCCTCCATACTTCACCTCTACTGCGCATGCGCAGTGTCAAGAACGTCCCGAAATTGGCGCCATTAATCATTCTTACCATCAGTGCCTGGTAACTGCTATGTCCTCAGCGGGGAGGTATGAGTTCCCAACTCCTGGGAGGGCCATCCCCGTCTGGGTCATTGGTAAGTATAAAAAATATATAAATTACTATAAATTTTTTAAGATTTTTATACTGTACCAATGACCCAGACATAGCTGAATAGTAAAAAGGCTGGAGGGCACAGGACATAGAGGAAAATCCAATAAGCTCAACTATATAAAATAGAGTCATCTCCTGGAGGAGAAAAGGAGAATTAGGCTTCACATGTATCTTTCTTATTTATGATAAATTAGAAAGACACAATACCTTCTATAATTGAGCATCATAACATCCATATTCTCTATTAATATCCAGTATAATTCTTATACTAATTATTTTTAAAGTAAGCCAATAAATAAAGTTAGTCCAGAGAACTGAGACTCTTTATACTCTTTTAAAAGTGTCCGAGGATAGTATAATAACACCCGTTTGACACGTGACATATTCAAATGCTATACTTTAAAACTATGACATGAATGAATTTTAAAACATAACTTTTCACTTAAAAAAACCATCCCAGTAACAGCTCAGAATTACGGACTCCGGAGGAGGTATCCCCTTGTTTTCATAATAAAACAGGTGACCCAAGGGAACACCCTCCCCCCCTTTTTCTTGTCCTGGGTCAAATAGCCCAGAGCGAAGAGGGCAGCAGGACGGAGTCACTGCCGGAACATAAAGCCTACATAGCTATAGTTGCAATTGTTAAGTGACTGACATTCTGAGCAGCCGATAATGGACCTAAATAATACAGGCCTCCAGAAATGGACTCGATATTTCTGAGATAAAAATTCGTGAATGTGGATGGCTGAGACCAATATGCAGCCTACTTTAAATCTATAATAGCAACACTATTTACGTAAGCCCAAGATGTAGAAGAGCTCTTACTTCATGAGCCGAAATCTTAAGCACAGACTGCTGAGCTAAGGATAGATTATCCTAAGCAGTACCGATAGTTAATTGAATGCATTTAGTAATAGAATGGACCGTAATGACCTTTCTATTAGGCATCAGAGCCAGAAGAAGCTTTACGTCCTTACTGATAAACTGAGATCTGTTAATAAATACATAAAGGTCTATCCGGACAGAGTAAAGGCCTATGCCCGTTCGAAGATGGAAGGACCTTAAAAACAATAGGTTCCGGATATTTATTAGGAGCCTGATTCTTAACCAAAAATACAACATTATTAGTAAAGGTAATAGAGTTTCTGATACTATGAAAGTGAGAATCATCCACCGATAGTGCATAAAGCTCACTGACTCTTCAGCAGAAGAGAAGACTAAGAGAAATGCTGCCTTAAAAGGCCAGAATTTGAAAGTACTGTCTCAAGAGGTTCAAATGGTTGCTTTAGTTAATAAGAACCCAAGCTAAATTCCGTATAGGAATTAATCTAAGGATTCTAGGTCTATTATCGAAAAGTTTCAAACTAACTTAGATAAAGAGACATTAGGCTCAATTGTAAACTATCATGGTGTGCATAGGTATCAGATAACATAGACCTATAACCTTTAAAAGTAACTGGCTGCAGTTGATCTCGTCAAACAAGTATACTAGAAAGTTTGCAATGTCTGGTATGGAGGGATCAAAAATATCAACATAAAGATCCCTACACCAACGACGGAAGACCCTCCACTTTAGCCGCATAGTATAGCGAAGAGGAGGTCCTCCTACAGTTAGAAATCGCGTCCACTGCTCATCCTGTACAATGCTTGCCATGCAAGAAGGACCGCACAACGGAATACTTGAAGTTTGAGACCTTGCGGGTTGTGATGAAGTTGACACGATTTCCCCAGCGAAAAAAGATCCTCTCGTGGAGGAAGTTTCCGCGGTAAGTCCCACAGCAGACATATCTAAGTAAATTTATCCACCGTCTCTGTGGAGACAGAGATGCTACCAACAGAATTGTATTGTGAATGTATAATCCTAGCAATACTTGCTGAATCAACAGTGCTGGAGGATACGCATATCCTATCATCCCGTCCTACTAGATCGATAGAGCGTTAACTACATATGCTCGAGGATCTGGACACGGTGACACATACGTCTGCAATTGATTGGAGAGTTGTGTCGCAAATAAATTTATCACTGGGCGCTCCCGTTGGTAGCAAATCTGATTGAATACCTGTTTGTTGAGAGTCCATTCTGACGGCAACAAACGACCCTTACGTGAAAGAGAGTCTGCTAATACGAGCCGATGACCCAGAATATGACGGACCGAAACAGAACTTGGTGTTCTATAACAAACAGAAGGATTCTTTCCGTTAAAATCAATAACGGAACCGAATGAGTGCCTCCCTGGTTCCGGATATACGCAACTACTGTCGTATTATCGGACAGGATTTGGACATGCGTTTCTGAATAATGTTCATCCAATGATGTAGTGCAAGCCAAAATAATATCATTTCTTGGAAGTTAAGTGCTTGCCTAAAAACTGCGGAACCCAAAGACCCTGGCACTTCGAATCCGTTGGGATCAATATTGTGTCCCAACCTGTTTGACTGGCATCCGTCATAATCGAAAAACTCGGATCCGGCAACTACAGTGGAACTCTCCGAGTCAACCACCGAATGTTTGCCCACGTCTAAATCTCTTGTTACACTCGATTGACAAGAGAACGTGTATATCGAGCAATTCAAAGATTGCTGAAAGGTTGCCGTCGAAGAGAAGCTTCTCCGAGACCGAAGCGATTCTGAGAGAGTTCTTCACCTTACTATCCACGCGCGTGGATGTAGCTAGGGCTGCGTCACGTCTAACCAACTCCAGGTTGCCACTGAAGGGCGGAGTTATACGTGGAAAAACTACTGCCCCTGAAAGAAATCTCATTGAGGATTATATCCTGGAATTCTTTCTTTTGAAGACGTAATGATAACGCCTCAGTAAGGTGGTCTACGTATGATAAAGCGTCTAAGTTAAGTCTATTAGACATCATTGTTGTTTCCAACGTCGTGGTTGGAATTGACCTAGATGGCAAAAAAGATAATTCCCAGTCTTCAGCCTCGCCGTCTTAGACGCATAGGAACTCTCGGTATGCTCAGTTCTGCCAATAAAAATTTATTTTCCTAGAATTGATGAAAGGCAGAATAGAGCATTGCGGACAAGAAACTAGACTAGCATGTTTGGTAGCAAGCTTATATATAGTGTCGTTCAATAATTCGAATGTTCTAATGACATTATTGGACTTCGTCGGCAACTCAGGGACAATGTCCCTGAACCGATCCAAAACTCCGTGTCCAATGACGCTATTAGTCTCTTATCCAGCATCACAGCAATGTAGTCCGATGGAACAACCTCTGGAAGATAATGCCGGAAGAAATGTATGGCAGCTTCTGTTGTTCCGAAAGGGAAAGCTTAAAATCGTCCGAATCCCTTTCGCCATCCTGTCGGACCCTTTGAAGTGTTCGGTCGTCCGTACCTGATGCAACAGCGGAGCACACCAACCCAGCGCCATCGGATTATTCCTGATCCGACCGAGAATCTGTTGTTTGCTGGGATGCTGCGATAAGCTGTGCTATTTTGGATAGCACATCCGTCACTGAGGCCTGTGGAGAAGCGGTCTTGCCGCTGGAAGCTCCGTGTCCGTTACCCCGTGTATACTTCTATTATGCGAGCGACCGGAGTGTACAGGCCTTGTGTCCCTTGGCTACCGGATGGCGTGACCTGTTCGCCGTGGAATCACTGAATGACGAAGCTGGCCAGATACTCGAGGTCACGTAGCCAATGTGCGGTCATGTGCGCTGCTGTGAGGATGAGGAAGCATTATCGACAGTCACTCGGACTGTCTATATAACGGAGCGTCCCGAGCGGCGGACATATGCTCCGAATGCGAAATGTCTGTACCACAACATCCGGTCCCATATGTTGTTGTACGAGAGAGGGACCTCTCGCTCGCCGCCCGGATGGACCTGGACGAGCTAGGAATCGGACTAACAGGCTTCCTCCGATCTCTCCTCTAATCCGTCGTCACTGGGTGTGTACTAAAGTCTATTATAGTGCTCGCATCACCCAAATCTCCTTCCTAGACCGCAACGGACGAACCCGACTGCCGAACCATTCGATGAATGGACGCTACACCGGGTGAGCTAGCGAATGTCAACTCCGTCGATCCTACTAGGGACCTCTTAGGCGATTGACGTATTCCATGAGCACTAATTGCCACTAGCTCTTCATTAACTATGACGACAGAGGCACACTTTTGAAAGACATCTCAGTAATTTTGCGAACAAGAAACCAGACATGCTTGTAAATAGCAAGCATATAAAAAATATATATAGCGTCGTTCAATAAATCGAAAGTTTCTGAGACATTATTGGACTGTGTCGGAACTGAGGGACGATGTCCCTGAACCGAACCAAAAATTTCTGTGTCCACCGACGCTATCAGTTTCTTATCCGGCATCGCAGCATTCTGGTCCGACGAAGAACCTCTAGAAGATGAAGTCGGATGACATATACAGCAGCTTATGCTGTTCCGAAAGGGAAAGCTCAAAATCCTCCGAATCCCTTTCGGCATCCCGTCGGACCGTATGAAATTTTAGGATGTCCGTACCTGATGCTTCCGCGGAGCGTCCCGACCCAGCGTCATCGGATATTACATGATGCGACAGAGATTCTGTCGTTGCTGGGATGCTGCGATAAGTTGTGCTATTTGGGATAGCACGTCCGTCACCGAGGCCTGTGCAGTAGCGGTCTTACGATGCTTTGCCGCTGGAAGCTCCGTGTACGTTGACTCCCGCATACTTTCTTATGCGAACGTCCGGATTCTCCAGGCCTCGTGTCCCTGGCTATCGGATGGCGTGACCTGGTTGCCGAGGATTCTCTGATTGGCAAAGTTGACTGGATATCCGAGGTCACGTAGCCAAGAGCGGTCGTGTGTGCTTCCATGAGGATGAGGAAGCCTTATTGACAGTCTCTCCGGGCTGTCTATCTAATGGAGCGTCCCGAGCGGCGGACGTATGCTCCGAATGCGAAACATTTTGTACCACAACATCTGGGGCCAGATGTTGTTGTACGAGAGAGGGGCCTCTCTTGCTCGCAGTCCGGATGGACCTGGAAGAGCTAGGAACCGGACTAAAAGGCTTCCTCCGTTCCCTCCTCTAATCCGCCATCACTGGGTGTGCATTTGGTTGATTTATAGTGCTCACATCACCCAAAACTCCTTCTGGACCGCAACGGACGAACCCGGCTGCCGAACCATTCGATGAATGGACGCTACACCGGGCGAGCTAGCGGACGTCAAAAGCCGTCGATCCTACTAGGGACCTCTTAGGCAATTGACGTATTTTCATGAGCACTTTTCCGCTAGCTCTTCATTAATTGTGACGACAGAGGCACACTTTTGGAAGACATCACGGATACATCACCCTGTTCTTGATCGTCTGAAATAGAGATTGATAAACTAGAGTGACCCTGCGGGGAAAGGACCGGAATGGCCATTTCCCCACTAACATACCGTGACACACGCTTCCCATGTTGTCATCGAAATTAACACATACGGAACAGGAGTTAGTGAGAGTACACTGACTACATTTATACAATGATTATGAAAGTTAGAGGAAGATTTCCTCTCATTACAATTGAACAATATCCTTTCAATGTGAAAAGAAAACAAAGTCCTAGTACTCGCACCAACCCCTGACAATCAAAATACATAATAACATGATCCATTAACATAGAAAAAATAATTGAAATCAAAAAATTTTGAAAAAATATTTTTTCAGAAAAGCCCAAGTTTCTGAAAAGTAACGTTGTGCCCCCAATGGATCCCAAGCCTAAGTGTGGGCAAAAGTTTTAAAAATATTTAAAAAAAATTAATGCCACACTTACGAACAATAATAATGTATCTAGTAATGATTAAACTAACATCAAGATATTATTTTCAAGAAATCCCCCCTCACACAGAGGGCTGTTGTCAATGTAATCAATAAGTGTAAAAACACCAGAAACAAGACTGCAGGCACTGATAACCCTGGCCCGAAATCAGTTACCAATAATACACTATCTGATGCAAAACAGAGACTTCCAGGGAAGAAACTGCAGAACATCAGATGGTAGATGCAGAACACTACGCCTAATCACCCATAGGTGAAGACGTAAACATGGGGAAAAGAACAGAATTCATTCTGTTATCTAGCTAAAACTCCCAAGAAATTTTAGTAATAATATTACAGAAAATATGCCAAAAGCATGGGAGAATAGCTAGGGGGTCCTTAAAGGAAAGGGAGAGAGGAAAACACTGAACAAGCAGTGTAACTTGATAACAAGAATGACAACAACAGGCTCTTGCCTCGAAAATAGGTAACTTAACATAATTTCCTTAAAAAATTTTAAGTTACAGCCCTGATAATTTTCTGTCACTCATTTTTCCTCTCCTCCTTCTATATCCTCCTTAGAATCACCATTTCTCTAATATTTATGTGTCTGGCATCATTTAAACTGAGATTTACAAGCACAAAGATCAGTCAGATGTTAACTGATGAAGGGCCAAACAAAGAATGATTAATGACGCCAATTTCGGGATGTCCTTGACACTGTGCATGCGCAGTAGAGGTGAAGTATGGAGGGCCATTCAGGACATGATTTCTTTGGTTTTAGATGCAAATTTTGGGGATTGGGGGGCAAAATTTGTGTTTGGCCTTATATTTTTAAGAGTTAGCACCAGCTATGTCTGGGTCATTGGTACAGTATAACAAGAAGGACACCAACGCCCTATAGCTCACCAACATTCCTCTTTGATAGTAACTTTGGCAAACACAAGAACTGTATCAAACAGGCTCATAACATGCAACAAAGCTTTCCTAAACACAACCTCTTAAAAGTAAAACACAGAAACTGACATAAACACTAAGTTAAGCATGAAATTCTGAGCTAAACAGAAAACTAAACGCAACTAAAAATGTCAAGAAAAATGTTTAAAATGCAGGGTATGAGGGGTTAATCATGGAACAATGATACTGAGGAACATGTATGATGAATATAAGTGCCATTGGAAGAGAAGGAGCACAGCAGCTGACCTAAACACTTAAGTTAAACATGAAATTCCGAGCTAAACAGAAAACTAAACGCAACTAAAAATGTCAAGAAAAATGTTTAAAATGCAGGGTATGAGGGGTTAATCATGGAACAATGATACTGAGGAACATGTATGATGAATATAAGTGCCATGGGAAGAGAAGGAGCACACCAGCTGACCTTAACATCAAGTTAAACATGAAATTCCGAGCTAAACAGAAAACTAAACGCAACTAAAAATTTCAAGAAAAATGTTTAAAATGCAGGGTATGAGGGGTTAATCATGGAACAATGATACTGAGGAACATGTATGATGAAAATAATTGCCATGGGAAGAGAAGGAGCACAGCAGCTGGCCTAAACACTAAGTTAAACATGAAATTCCGAGCTAAACAGAAAACTAAATGCAACTAAAAATGTCAAGAAAAATGTTTAAAATGCAGGGTATGAAGGGTTAATCATGGAACAATGATACTGAGGAACATGTATGATGAATATAAGTGCCATGGGAAGAGAAGGAGCACAGCAGCTGACCTAAACACTAAGTTAAACATGAAATTCCGAGCTAAACAGAAAACTAAACGCAACTAAAAATGTCAAGAAAAATGTTTAAAATGCAGGGTATGAGGGGTTAATCATGGAACAATGATATTGAGGAACATGTATGATGAAAATAATTGCCATGGGAAGAGAAGGAGCACAGCAGCTGACCTAAACACTAAGTTAAACATGAAATTCCGAGCTAAACAGAAAACTAAACGCAACTAAAAATGTAAAGAAAAATGTTTAAAATGCAGCATATGAGGGGTTAATCATGGAACAATGATACTGAGGAACATGTATGATGAATATAAGTGGCACAGCAGCTGACCTAAACACTAAGTTAAACATGAAATTCCGAGCTAAACAGAAAACTAAACGCAACTAAAAATGTCAAGAAAAATTATTAAAATGCAGGGTATGAGGGGTTAATCATGGAGCAATGATACTGAGGAACATGTATGATGAATATAAGTGCCATTGAAAGAGAAGGAGCACAGCAGCTGACCTAAACATTAAGTTAAACATGAAATTCCGAGCTAAACAGAAAACTAAACGCAACTAAAAATGTCAAGAAAAATGATTAAAATGCAGGGTATGAGGGGTTAATCATGGAACAATGATACTGAGGAACATGTATGATGAATATAAGTGCCATTGGAAGAGAAGGAGTACAGCAGCTGACCTAAACACTCAGTTAAACATGAAATTCTGAGCTAAACAGAAAACTAAACGCAACTAAAAATGTCAAGAAAAATGTCTAAAATGTCGGGTATGAGGGGTTAAATCATGGTAAAATGATAATAAGCATCATATAGCAGCATTATAAAAGCCATGATATGGAAATAGGGCGAATAAGTGACCTAAACAGAAACTTTAACATTATTGGACACGTACGCTGACGCCGACGCTGACGCCGACGCCGACCGATCGAGCCATTCCATAAGCTCACACAACTAAAGTTGGTGAGCTAAAAATTTAGTTATTCAAGAATTATTTTTGCAAGTGTCGTCTGCTTTTCAGGTTAGGTAAAGGGTTAATGCACTCCTTACTGTAGAAGAATGAAGTAGTCTGAAATACACAAGAAGCACTTGGAAACTTCATCACATAGACCACCGGGTTGAACCCGGTGGTCCAAGTAATGAAAGTTTCCAAGTGCCTCTTGCGCTGTTATGAACAATTATAAATACTTTTCGAGTGGAGAATATATGGCACTGTGATTAAGTAGTAATCCACTCTCTTCATTCTGTATATGTAGTCAAATTTTAATATCTATTTATGCCATTACATGTATATCTATCGTAGTAGAGTTTAGGAATGATGTTAATGATCTGTATTTACTAGTATACAATTGTACAGAGTTCGGAATGCTGTTTTTCTACAGGAATTGAGTTACGCTAATGGTGCAGTTTGAAAAGTGCACTGACTCAGCGTGCTATTACTTCAAAATAGTGCACAATACAGTCACAGGACTTCTAGCTTCAACTGTAATTGAATAAATAGTCTTTAAATATGTAAAAAATATAACATAGACAATCTCTGAATTCTGCCTGTTTATAGCAGGAATTCTTTTGGGTGTCTACAGGGGCTGAATATGGGGCTCTTTCTCAATGGCATTTGGAAATGATTTTTCCCAATTCAAACCCAAAATTTGCTAATCTTTGTCCTCATTTAAATAAAAATTTAATCCTTCTTTGACTCTTTGAGGCCTAATTTTGACTTTCGTCACTTTTTACTGCAGTAAAACAGGTACCTCAACAGGCAGTTTTAGATTCATTTACAAGTTACATCCCCAAAACCTTATCAGTTGTTGCTAGACAAGTCTTTGCTGCCTATGTCGACTTTTGAAGGGAGAAAATGAATAAGTATCTTCATTATTTAATAGTATAAGAACAATTTATTTAATGAAGATTATAGAGACTGATCATTTATTTCATGCAACTGTTTGCAATAAAACTTACTACATGAACTATACATGTAGTAGCTTCTGTATTAATGTTCTCAGTTCAATATGAAGGTAACATTTCTTATTCTTTGTGCGTTTCTTCTCCCAAATATATTCCCAACTGGAGTCTACATGATACAGATTTTCCCAACTGCATGGCCCTGGACTCTTTCCCAAAGAGCAAACTTTTGTTTTTGAGGCACGCAACTGTGCTTGCACACCATAGCATGCCTGGATTTGCAAAACAGCACACACAAAAATGTGCACCACATGATTTTCAATCTGCGAGTGATTACTGATGCACAATAGATATATATTTCATGTATGCATAAGTTCTGGTTCATGGCACTTGCATTAAACATCTTTTTCGGATCAATTTACTTCAAATTTCATATCAACTTTCCCAAGGAATGCAAGCGATTCTACACTGTGCTAGATCAGGTTTGTACACCAAATAACAGTTATGCAAACAGAACACATCGGCTGCTGGTTCTAATCATGTGAGTTTGTGTGTAAGTCAAGGTCACGAAAGTAAATGACTGTATTATACCAGCATATGCACTCAATCTTGGGCAATCAAGTGCTACCACAGGTCCACTTGTTGTATGACTTGCATTCTGTGGGAGAGTTGACATGAAATTTTGAACAAACTGATCTGAAAAAGATATTAACCCTTTACCCAACGAATCGCCCGTACCCGCCCGCAAAATAAGCAAATACTGCAGTTGAAAAAATGTTAAAAAATTTATAGTAATTTATATATTTTTTATACTTACCAATGACCCAGACATAGCTGGTGCTAACTCTTAAAATATAGGGCCAAACACAAATTTTGCCCCCCAATCCCCAAAATTTGCATCTAAAACTAAAGAAAACATGTCCTGAAAGGCCCTCCACACTTCGCCCCTACTGCGCATGCGCAGTGTCAAGGACGTTCCGAAATTGGCGCCATTTATCATTCTAATAACCAGTGCCTGGTAAGCGCTATGTACTCAGCGGGGAGGCAAGAGTTCCCAACTCCTGGGAGGGCCATCCCCGTCTGGGTCATTGGTAAGTATAAAAAATATATAAATTACTATAAATTTTTTAACATTTTTATACTGTACCAATGACCCAGACATAGCTGAATAGTAAAAAGGCTGGAGGGCCAAGGACATAGAGCAAAATGGAATACGCTCAATAAAATAAAATAGAGTCATCCCCTGTAGGGAAAAGAAGTAATAGGCCTTACATGTATCTTTCTTATTTATGATAAATTAGAAAGATACAACACCTTCCAAAAATTGAGCTTCATACATCCATGTACTCTATTAATATCCAATAATCCTTATACTAATAATTTTTAAAGTAAGCCAATAATAAAGTAAGTCTAGAGAATAGAGACTCTTATACTCCTAAAAGTGTGTGAGAATTGCATAATCATGTCCGTTGACATATGCAATATTCAAAAGCTATACTTTAAAAACTAAGACTTGAATGAATTTTATAAACTTAAACTTCTCACTAAACAACCATCCCAATAACAGCTCAGAATTACTAACTCCGGAGGAGGTATCCCCTTGTTTTCATAGTAAAAACAGGTGACCCAAGGGAACACCCTCCCCCCCCCCCCCTTTTTCTTGCCCTGGGTCAAATAGCCCAGAGCGAAGAGGGCAGCCGAACGGAGACACTGCCGAAACAGACAGCCTACCTAGCTATAGTAGCAACTGTTAAGTGAATGACATTCTGAGCAGTAGATAATAGACCTAACAATAGAGGCCTCCAGAAATGGACTCGATATTTCTGAGATAAAATTCATGAATGGATGGCTGAGCGCAATGAGCAGCCTTCAAAAATCTATAATAGCAACACTATTAATGTAAGCCCAAGAAGTAGAAGAACTCTTACTTCATGAGCCGAAATCTTAAGCACAACTGCTAAGCCAATGATATACCATAAGCAGTACGCTAGTTAATAGAATCCATTAACAATAAAATGGAGCGTAACGTCCTTCTACTAGACATCAAAGACAGAAGAAGCTTACGCCCTTGTAATAAACAGATATCTGTTTATAAATACATAAACTGTACCCGGAAAGAGTAAAGGCCTATGCCCATACGAAGACGGAAGGACCTTAAAATAATAGGTTCCGGATAATAGGAGCCTAACTCTTATGCAACAATCCAACCTAAATAGTAACGGAAGTATTGATTCCGAAACTATGAAAGTGAAAATCATCCATCGATAGTGCATGAAACTCACTGACTCTACAGTAAAAGAGAAATCAACAGAATTACTGTCTAAAAGGTCAGAATTTGAAAACTACTATTTCCAGAGGCTCAAATGATTACTTAGCTAAATAAGAACCTGAAGTTAAAATCCGTATAGGAATTTAATCTAAAGATTCTAAGTCTATTTATCAAAAAGTTACTAACTGACTTAGATAAAGAGACAAAATACTCAATTGTAAACTATCGTAGAGTGCATAGGTATGAGGTAACATAAACCTATAACCTAAATAACAACAGGCTGCAGTAGATCTTGTGAAACAAGTATACTAAAAAATAGCAATGAGTAGTATGGAGGGATCAACCATATGAACATAATGATCCCTACACCACGACGGAAGAGCCTCCACTTTAGTCGCATAGAATAGCGAAGAAGAGGATCTCCTATAGTAAGAAATCGCGTCCAAAGCTCGTCCAGTACAGTGCTTACAATGCAATACGGACCACACAACGGAATACATGAAGGTTGCGACCTTGCTGGTTGTGATAAAGATGACACGATTTACCCAGTGAAAAAAGATCCTCACATAGAGGAAGATTTCACGTTAAGATCCACAGTAGACAAGAGAGTAAATTACTCATGATCTCTGTGAAGATAGAGATGCTATCAACAGAAATGTATTGTAGTTGTTTATCTTAGCAATACCTGCTAAAACAACAGCGCCGGAGGATACGCGTATCCTATCATTCCGTCCTATAGATCAATAGAGCGTTAACAGTATTAGCTCAGAGATCTGGACAAGCCAACACATACGTCTGCAAATGATTAGCAAGCTGTGTCATAAATAAAACATCATTGGGCGCTCCCATAGATAGCAAATCTGATTGAATACTTGTTGAGAGTCCATTCTGACAGCAACAAGCGACCCGTAAGAGAACGGGAGTGCGATAAAACAATCAGACGACCCAGAATATGACGGATCAAAACTGAACTTGGTGTACTATAACCAACAGACGGATTCTTTCCATTAAATTGAATAACGGAAACGAAAGAGTGCCTCCCTGGTTCCGGAGATACGCCACTACTGTCGAATTAAAGGACAGGAATTTGGGCATGCGTTTCTGAATAATGTTCATGCAATGACATAAAGCAAGCCTAAAAAACATTATTCCGCGGAAGTTAAACTGATAGCTAAAAGACTGCGGAACCCAAAGACCCTGGCACTTCGAATCCGTAGGGATCAGTATGTATCCCAATCTGTTTGACTGGCAACTGTCATAACAGCCACACTCGGGTCCGGCAACTGCGGCGGCACTCTCTGAGTCAACCACCGAATGTTTGCCCCAGTCTGAATCTCTTGTAACACTAGATAGACAAGAGAATGTATAAATCAAGCAATTCATGGATTGCCGGAAAGTTGCCGTCGAAGAGAAGCTCCTCCGAGAACGAAGCGACTCTGAGAGAGTTCTTAACCTACTATCCACGCGTGGATGTAGCTAGGGCTGCATCACGTCTAACCAACTCCAATCAGCCACTGAAGGGCGGAGTTATACGTGAACAAACTACTGCCCTCAAAAGAAATTACATTGAGAATAATATCCCGTAAATCTTTTCTTGAAGACGTAATGATAACGCCTCAGTAAGGCGGATTACGAATAATAAAGCGTCTAAGTTAAGTCTACTATACATAATGTCGTTCCCAACATTGAAATTGGAAAAGACATAAACGGCGAAAAAGAATATATGCAGTCTTTAATCACACCGTCTAGACGCATATGAACTCTCGGTATGCCCTGCTCTGCCAAAATAAACTATATGTAAAAAAGATAAAATGGCAGAAATGAGCCACGCGGACAAGAAACTAAACTATCATGCTTAGTAGCAGGCTTGTATATATATATAAATATATAGCGTCGAAAAATAAAACACATGTTGTAATGACAATATTGGACTGCGTCGGTAAGTCAGGGACAAAGTCCCTGTACCGATCGAAAAATCCGAGTCCAATGACGCTATAAGTCTCTTATCCAAGATCGCAGCAATGAAGTCCGAAAAATAATCACTGGAAGAAATGCCAGAAGATATGAAAGGCATCTTCCGATACTACTAAAGGGAAAACTCGAAATCTTTCGAATCCCTTTCGCCATCCTGTCGGACCCTATAAAGCGTTCGGTCGTCCGTAGCTTGATGCAACCGCGGACCGCACCGACCCATTCGATGAATGTACGCTACACCGGGTGAGCTAGCGAATGTCACTCCGTAAGCGATAGACATATTCCATGAGCACTTATTGCCGCTAACTCCTCATTAACTATGACGACAGAGGCACACTTTTGAAAGACATCTCCATAACTCTTCGAACAAGAAACCAGAAATGCTTGGATAGCAAGCATAAAATAATAATATATATAGCGTCGTTCAATAATTCGAAAGTTTGTGTGACATTATTGGACTATGTCGGAACTGAGGGACGATGTCCCTGAACCGAACCAAAAAATTTCTAAGTCCACCGACGCTATCAGTTTCTTATCCGGCATCGCAGCATATGTTGTTCCGAAAGGGAAAGCTTGAAATCCACCGAATCCCTTTCGGTATCCCGTCGGACCGGATGAAACTTTCGGACGTCCGTACCCGCTTCCGCGGAGCGTCCCGACCCAGCATCGTCGGATAAAATATATGCGACAGATTCAGTTGATGCTGGGATGCTGCGATAAACTGTGCTATTAAGGAAAGCACGTCCGTTCATCGAGGCCTGTGCAGTAGCGGACTTACGATGCATTGCCGCTGGAAGCTCCGTGTACGTTGACTCCCGCACACTTCCTATGCGAACGTCCGGA
Source organism: Pictodentalium vernedei (assembly GCA_031216915.1). NCBI lineage: Eukaryota > Metazoa > Mollusca > Scaphopoda > Dentaliida > Dentaliidae > Pictodentalium > Pictodentalium vernedei. The sequence continues at coordinate 213,983,512 of CM062288.1, forward strand.
GTCTGCAGGCCTCGAGTCCCCGGCTACCGACCCAGCGCTGTCGGATAATTCTCGATCCGACACCGTTTCTGTCGGCTGCTGGGATGCTGCGATAAGCTGTGCTATGTGCACAAGAATGTCCGGCGTCGAGACCTGCGGAGGCACAGTCTATCGCTGCTTCGCCGAGGGCAGCTCCGCATCAGATGGCTCCCGCATACTTTTCCTATGCGAACGTCCGGAGTCCATCGGTCTCGAATCCCTGGCTGCCGGATGGTGTGACCTGGTCGCCGAAGAATCCTTGATCGGCGAAGCTGGTAATATATCGGCGGTCACGCAGCCAAGGTGCGGTCGTGTGCGCTGACGAGAAGAGGAAGCCTTAGCAGTCTCAGCGGACTGCCTATACAACGGAGCGTCCCGAGCGACGGACGTATGCTCCGCTAACAACACATTTGTACCACAACATCTGGGGCCAGATGTTGTTGAACGAGAGAGGGGCCTCTCTCGCTTGCCGTCCGGATGGACCGGAACGAGCTATGAACCGGACTAAAAGGCTTCCTCCGTTCTCCCTCCGATCCGCCGTCACTGGGTGTGCATTAAGTTAATTTTATAGTGCTCGCATCACCCCAAAATTCCTTCTAGACCACAACGGACGAACCCGGCTGCCGAACCATTCGGTGAATGGACGCTACACCGGGCGAGCTAGCGGACGTCAAAGGCCGTCGAACCTACTAGGGTCCTCTTAGGCAATTGGCGTATTACATGAGCACTTTTCCGCTAGCCCTTCATTAATTGTGACGACGGAGGCACACTGTTGGAAGACATCACAGATACATCACCCTAATCTTGATCGTCTGAAATAGAAATTGATAAAGTAGAGTGACCCTGCGGGGAAAGGACCGGAGTGTCCAAATCCCCAACAACATACCGTGACATACGCTTCCCATATTGTCATCGAAATCATACGATACAGAACAGGAGTTAATGCGAGTACACTGACCACATATAGAATGATAATAAGGTCAGAGGAAGACTTCCTCTTAAAACAATTGATCAATATCCTTTCAATGTGAAAAGAAAACAAGTCCTGGTACTCGCACTAACCCCTGGCAATCAAAATACATAATAATAATAAGATCCATTAATATAGAAAAAATAATTGAAATCAAAATATTTTGAAAAAATATTTTTTCAGAACAGCCCAAGTTTCTGAAAAGTAACGTTGAGCCCCAATGGATCCCAAGCCTAAGTGTGGACAAAAATTTTAAAAATATTTTAAACAATTTATTCAACACTTACGAACAATAATAATGTATCTAGTTATGATTAAAATAACATAAAGATATTATTATTTAGAAATCCCCCCCTCACACAGAGGGCTGTTGTAAATGTAAACAATGAGTGTAAAAACACTAAAATAAGACTCCAGGCACCCAGGCCCGAAATCAGTTACCAAAAATACACCATCTGATGCAAAACAGAGACTTCCAGGGAAGAAACTGCAGAACATCAGATGGTAGATGCAGAACACAACGCCTAACCACCCGTAGGTGAAGACGTAAACATGGGGAAAGAACAGAATTCATTCTGTTATTCAGCTAAAACTCCCAAGAAATTTTAGTAATAATAATTACAGAAATTATGCCAAAAGCATGGGAGAATAGCAAGGGGGAACTAAAAGGACAGGGAGAGAGGAAAAACACTTGAAAAAACAGTGTAACTAAATAATCAGAATGACAACAAAATGGCTGCTGCCTTGAAAATAGGTAACTTAACATAATTTCATTAAAAAATTTTAAGTTACAGCCCTGATAATATTCTGTCACACATTCTTTTCCTCTCCTCCTTTTCTATCCTCCTTAGAATCACCATTTCACTAATATTTATGTGTCTGGCATCATTTAAACTGAGATTTAAAAGCACAAAGATCAGTCAGATGTTAACTGATGAAGGGCCAAACTTAGAATGATAAATGGCGCCAATTTCGGAACGTCCTTGACACTGCGCATGCGCAGTAGGGGCGAAGTGTGGAGGGCCTTTCAGGACATGTTTTCTTTAGTTTTAGATGCAAATTTTGGGGATTGGGGGGCAAAATTTGTGTTTGGCCCTATATTTTAAGAGTTAGCACCAGCTATGTCTGGGTCATTGGTACAGTATAAAAATATTATTTTTCAAAAAATTTCAACAAAACCATATCATGTGACCCCCTCATTGGAACAAGCTCATTGAGCTCGTTCCAACAAGGGGTCACATGATATGGTTTTGTTGAAATTTTTTGAAAAATTTTAAAAAATTATATTTAAAATAATAAATTTTGATATTGTCTGCATTGGGTAAAGGGTTAAATGCACTAGTAAAGATCCTACGCAATCAAGTATATATATTCCGGTGTGTGGCAACCTACTGTATTAGGAGAACTGTAAATTCAATGAAAGAGTGAGAAATCCCATAATAGTGATGAGCAGTTTCAATTCAAGGTACCGCTTACCCATGTTAAATTTATCTGAAATTCCTTATGTATTGTGTTTAAAAAAGAAAACTGGTAATCAAATGTTAACTTTGACACAGTGACCAAGATGTGAGTCGTCTGACTGTTGATTGTAAGTTAACTGAAAGTCTCTGTTCTTTTTTTTTCACTTGTTATGGCTTTATTCAGGACACATGGGAATCATTTTGAATACTCTTGAGCTGCAGATTTATTTTTTTATTGGGATTTGATGACACTTCGGGCAGCCAGGGTCACTTCAGACAGTTTTATGGGTGGAGGAAGCCGGAGTACCTGGATAGAGCCACCGAGCAACTGTCAGGCTCTCCAACATACTAATTCCACACAAGCAAGGTTAGCATTGGTTAAAGACAAGTGCACCATTGATGTGCAGTATGCCTAAGTACACGATGCCACCATGTCCCCACATGGGCAATCAGGATTAAGTGTCTTGCCCAGGACACAATGCAATTGCACCTAGCAGGAATCGAACCATGGACCTTTCAGTTTGAAGTCCAATACTGTAACTTCTGAGCCACCATGCTCCCTCCGAACTACTGATGACAAAGTAACAATTTTGTGCTGCGGTACACATGTCCAAGATACCAATGTGACTTCACAATCATCTTTAAAAATAATACATAGGAATTCCCTCAGTTTACATCAGCATCTCCTCATTTTGGGTTACTTTTGTTGAAATTAAAGAACTCCAGAATTTGATATTTGAAAATTATAAATTCATAGTAATTTGTATATTTTTCATACCTACCAATGGCCCAGACTTAGCTGGTGCTAACTCCAAAATATCGAGGGCCAAACACAAATTTTGCCCCCCCCCCCCCCGCCCCAATCCCCCATATTTGCATGCAAAACCCCAAATTAGAAGACCTATCTGGCCCTCCATACATTTACTCTCCACACATGCGCAGATGCCAGGAAGTGACCAGAATTGGCGCCAACATCATTCTTTGTAAAAGAAAGTATTACATAATAATTCAGTGGGGAGGTATGAGTGCCCACTCATGGGAGGGCCATCCCCATCTGGGCCATTGGTAAGTATGAAAAATATACAAATTACTATGAATTTATAATATTTTTCCACTATAACCAATGGCCCAGACTTAGCTGAATCATAAAAAGGTGGAGGGCCTAGGACTTCTGAAATAGTTCCAATCCTGCAATCAATGATGAAAGGAAATTAGAATAATTAGGAAATACATGTATGTCTCTCTATACAGTAATAGAGGAGAAATATCCTAAATAAGGAGCCCAATTTAAGCATGAAGACAATGCTAATTAGGGTGTAAAGAGTTCCTAATTTTTAAGGCTAGTCTAGACTAGGCCCCCCAAAATTAGGATGGCATATCTGAGAATGAGAGAAAATCCTCCACAAACACACGCCATATAATAACACTTCGGCTGTATGCAGGATATAATTACAGATAAAACAGCTTCCTTCATAGTTACATACCCATTAAGCTAGAGAAGAGGTAAAAATCAACCCCCACCCCCTTTCTTTTGAAGGAATCTTCAAAAGAAAGAGGGGAGAGCTCTGGAATCAATAAGAGTGGTACCAAAAAACAATATAAATAATCGTCGAACAGGCACTCAGATATTAATTTATGATTAATAAATGGTGCTTAACGCCACTTCAGAAGTTTATAGTGATGATCCTTGTAATTAATATAGCTCGCAATATAATGTACACTGTAGATGCCGTACACAGATACGTCGAAAACTGGTGATATAAACATAGCATACACATGTCCAATCGAGCCACACTGAACGATCCCTGAAGAGAAAACACACTTCCTAGGTAATCCACACACACCCTCTGTACAATAAATTCCAGTAACAACACTCTCCAATGTGTACTATCCGATATCTACGATCGTAAACAAGTGAGAATATGCGAATAGAGTACTGACATAATAGAAACCTGGATCTAGAAACGGAAGTAGGTATGATTAACAGGCTCGACACGGACCGCCCCTGAAATAGATTATAATTTCAAGGTCCACAAAATACAATAAAGCGTTAGCCTAATAATATGATGCACGAGAGTATTTATATTTAGCATGTAATCATCTGAATACCAGTTAACTGGTTATGCAGCCTCCGAGGTACTCAAAGAGTAGCAAGTTAATTGTGATGATTTTTAAATAAGCGCTCGTATATAACAAATAATCACAGGAAACTAATCCAACTAAAAAGCGAATGTGCCCATGAGGTCGCCATCCAACACAACCCAAATGCATAGTATGTATGTATTGAATTATACGAGGCTTGCGGGAAGAAAACTATGTCTTGCCCGGTAATTGCCTCTAAACATATAGGCAGTGTGTGTGTGTGTGGGGGGGGGGGGGGGGGGGGGGGGGGGAGGTGATTTCGAAGTCATATCGAAATCTCCTCACCCGCATTACTTGATCGTTCCTGTGCCAGTTATCAAATAATACAGGAACCACGATGGTTCCCTCACATCTAACCAACACCATTATGCCACTATGGGCGGAGAAGGATGTGAAGAATAAAACTTCCCCTGAAAGAAGGCCCGCTCATGGAGGAAGATTCTGGGGAGCGTCCCATAACAGACACTTGAGAATACTGATCCAATGTTTCTGTGATGACAGAGGTGCTACTAGTAGGATTCACAACAAGACTGTTTAATCTTAAATGTAATCTATTGAATCAAATGAACTGGAGGATACACGTATCCTATCATTCATCCCCATGAATTCTGCAGAGCGTCTACTGCCCAATAGTCTGGGCATGGCGACACAAATGACGATAACTAATTGTTCCGGTGCGTCGCAAACTGAACTATCATGGGGCGATCCCAATGCAGATGTAACAGGCGATCTTTGTGAGGAGCGACCCAGTATATGATGGATAGAGAGATGAACATGAATAGAAAAATCTTCTCCGTTAGTTATCATAATGGAAATGAATGGGTGCCACCCTGGTTCCTGATGTACGCTACCACTATCGAGTTGTCCAACAATATCTGAACATGCGTGTCTGCAAATAATGTGAATCCACTGATGTAGTGCTAACAATATTGATATAATTCTTTGATGTTTGTGTGTTTCTCCAGGAACTGAGGGTCCCAAGACCCCTGCATTTTGAGTCTGTCAGACTCAGGGTAGTGCCCCAAACTATTGACTCACATCTGTCATAATCGTGAAAGGCGGATCTGGCAGTTGCAGTGGAACTCTTTGAGTTAACCACTGAATATCTGCCCAAATATGGACCTTTTGTTTACTAGATCTGTTAAAACAATACTGGTCTTGAGCGAATGCGTTTTCACACTCCAGTTCTGGGTAAAGAATAACTGGAGGGGACGTGTGTGTAAGCAACCCATCGGAATAAGATGCGTAGCCACTCCGCACAACCCCATCAGTCACATAAAATTTCTCGCTGTTAATGCGTTTGAGAGTTGACAAAAGCGGCATTACAACTGACTAATTTCGCTCTGGGTAACAGCAGACGAACCAGATTGTTGTGAGACATTACCGAGTTCATTATTCGAGTGAAAGCCCAGGGAGCTAGATTCAGACCGAAGCACATCACTTGGAACTGAAATACTATCCCTTGGCCGACAAACTGTAGGTACTTTCTGAATGCCGGATATACCAGGACATGAAAGAACGGATCCTTAGATGTATGCTTGCCGCATAGTCGATCACTTGAATGCTCCCTTTTACCGACTAAATGAATACCATGAATAAACTTTTAGAGCTATGTTAAACTTGTTATCCAGCTCCAGTCTATTATCGGTTGGAACAAGCTCTCTGGCTTCGGTACGAGTAACAGGTGACTGTAGAATCCTAGAGAATCTTGATTCTCGACAACCTCTATTACTTTCATTGTCAAGAGAACCTTTACCTCCAATTGGAGAGACTCTTATGCAAGGATTTGACAGAAGCATTGACCATCAAGGACATTAAGTTGGTGGTGGTTTCTCTCGGAAAGATAGCCGTAGGCCGCCCGAGACCACACTTCTCTCCTACTGTTCTTCCATAATAGTTATCCAGTTTGATGCGAATCTTGATAACCATCCGCCAACTGCTAAGCAATAGAGGTCCAAACCCTCACCTGTAGTACCTGCGAGGCCTATGGAAGGAGAAACTACGTCTCCTTCACAAAGAGCCTCTAGCCAACGGCTTAGGGGCGCCTGACCGGTAGTCTCGATCAGACCTACGCCCCCTATCCGAGTCACTGTATGACGATCCCTAGAGTAATTATAGGAGGGTTATCTATACCCTCGCGAGGAGTCCTTTTTAGACAATTTTCTGTCTAGGACGTCCTCCTTTACTCTTTTCTGCTAAATGTTGTGGGTCGACTTAAGGTGCAGAGTATTGATGCTTTCTTTGTAGTTTGGTCTTAAACCAATGAAAGATTATCTTCAAAAACTTAGTGTCTGGATACAGGAGCGACCCGTATAGAATTTTTCACCTTGTCATCTATTAAAGATGAAGACACAAGGTCTCCATCACGTCTGATTAACTCCAAATTAGCAACTGTTAAAAGACAGAGTTATATGTGATAAATATAATACTCCTGGAAAGGACACTAAATGATGTACGAACGTCCTCAAATTCCTTTCCGTTGAGACGTTGCATCACAGTTCTTAAAGGTGATCTGCGTAAGACAGTGAGTCTAAATTCGCTCTGAATGTAGAAATTGCCATCTCAGTTGTGTCCGAGTGAATAGTGAATGACGAAAGTAAGGTCATAACTAGGTCCTTAGCCTGCTCATTCAAATGCAGAGGAACTCTCTATACATCTTTCCCGACCGTTATAAATGAACGTAGTCCAACAATCGGTAAAATTACAGAATATAATGGCAAGAAACCGCCTTTCTTCTTTCCACTGGAAAGTTGAATATGACTTTGTCTAAATGGCCTAAGGTCTGCGGCACCTGTCGAGACTTAACCGGAAAAGACATGACCTCCTCTTTTTCCGGATGAAGTCAGCATCCAACAACGCTAGTGGTTTCTTGCAAGTAGTCGCAGCATTCCGATTCGCTGGAACAAATTCAGGGTAGTGTTGATGGATTCAATCCATCGCAACCATGTGTTGTTCCGAAAGGGAAGGGTAATCCCCCTCCGTATCCCTTTCATCATTCGTCTGAATCAGTTGAAAATCATGGTCAGCAGCATCTGAACTTACAGATGACTGGACCGACGTAGCACCATCCGACAGCTCAGGTTCTGAGACTGCCGTCGGCTGCTTCTGCACTTGCTGGGATGAGCTGCACAATCTGCGACAGCAAATCCATTACGGAGGCCTGAGGAGCAGCGGTCTTCTGTTCTGGCCGCCGGCTGCTCCCGGGACAGTGTGTCCGAGATGGCTCTTTTCTCTGGGCGTCCCGATATATGAGTCCTCGTCTCTTAGCTACTGAATAGTGCTACTTCCGAGCGGTCGCAGCATTCTGATTCTCAGGAACGAACTCAGGAAAGAATTGATGCATTAGATCCATCGCCACCCTGTGTTGTTCTGAAAGGGAAGGGTAATTCTCCTCCAAATCCCTTTCACCATTAGACTGAATCAGATTATACTCATGGTCATCGGCATCTGAACGCGAAGATGACTGGACCGAACCCAGCACCATCCGACAGCTCAGGTTCTGAGACTGCCGTCGGCTGATTCTGCACTTGCTGGGATGCTGCGATGAACTGCGCAATCTGTGATAGCAAATCCGTTACAGAGGCCTGAGGAGCAGCAGTCTTCTGTTCTGGCCGCCGGCTGCTCCTGGGACAGTGTGTCCGAGATGGCTCTTTTCTCCGGACATCCCGATATATGAGGCCTCGTCTCCTAGCTACTGAATAGTGCTACTTTCGAACGGTCGCAGCATTCTAATTCTCGGGAACAAACTCAGGGAAGAATTGATGCATTAGATCCATCGCCACCCTGTGTTGTTCCGAAAGGAAAGGGTAATTCTCCTCCAAATCCCCTTCACCATCTGACTGAATCAGATTATACTCACGGTCATCGGTATCTGAACGCAAAGATCACTGGACCGACCCAGCGCCATCCGACAGCTCAGGTTCTGTGACTGCCGTCGGCTGCTTCTGCACTTGCTGGGATGCTGCGATGAGCTGCGCAATCTGCGACAGCAAGTCCATTACAGAGGCCTGAGGAGCAGCGGTCTTCTGTTGCTTGGCCGCCGGCTGCTGCTGGGACTGTGTGTCCGAAATGGCTCTTTTCTGCAGATGTCACGATGAATGAGGCCTCGTCTCCTTGGCTACGTATGGTGTGACTTCTTTGACGAAGAGTGGACCTTCTCAGCGATGCAAGCTGGATATCAGAAGTCACATAGCCAAGGTGTGGTCGTGTGTGCTGGTAGACGCTGAAGAAGAAGCCGTAACTATAGCCGACCCCGGCTGTGAACTGAATGGAGCGTCCCGGACAGGAGGCGTGGATGTATGCTCTGACTGACGCAAGTTCCGAACCACAACATCTGGCCCCAGATGTTGTTATGACAGAGAGGGGGCTCTCTCGCTCATACTCCTTCAGACCTCTCCGAGCTTCTCGCTGAACTTGCCGGCTTCTTCCTCTCCGTCGTCGCAGGGTGAGCCTGTTATTATTTTATAGTGCTCACTCTACCTTTTCTACTCTCCACGACTGCAACGGACACACCCAGCATCACGGTACCCACGGACAGAGTGACCGCTTCACCGGACAAGCTAGCTGGCGACAGGGAGCTGAGACCACGCTGTGGTTTATTGCCCTGTCTAATATTCACGAGTACTTTAGCCGCTAGCTCTGATTGACTATCTAAATGCGACGACGGAAGCACACTCTCTGACAGCGTCATGTAAACATCACCATGTTCTTGTTCCTCTGTAAATAGAAACTAAAAAACTAGAGCGACTTTTTGCGAGAGGGCGGGCAGTGGCCTCTCACCTCTAACAATGTACCGTGACACCCGTCTCACGTTTGTCATCCCATGCGACGCATGTTGAGCAAGAATTAGTGGGAGAACATCAACTACAAGCAAGGCATCCAACATGTAAATCAGAGGAAAGGCTTCCTTGCTTTGAATTTGAGCAATATGCTTTCATAATGAAGCAAAATAAAGTTGATCGTACTCCCACTAACTCCACATTAAATATTATAAAAAGATACATAACAAATAACATTCAAAATATATATCAAAAAATAAAATTTTGACAAGAGCCCAAGTGCCCAAATGTTTCCCGATAGAGCCCAAGTGTGGACAAAAATTATTTTTCTATCCAAAAAGTTAATTGCTACACTACTGGAATATTTAATGTATCTTACAACAGTCCTACCATATAATACATAGGAAACTACATATATAAATAGAGCGTTGACAATGTAAACAACGTCAGAATGAAAACCGGAAACAAGACCCCAGGCAACACGGCCCAAAGTCAGTAACAGATTTTGAACTATCCGATGTAAAGTAAGATCTTCATCAGAAGAAAAAACGATACATCAGATGTATGATGCATGACCAAAATGCCTAAACACCCCAAAGGTGAAGACGTAACCATGGGGATATACAGAATAAACATTCTGTGTAACACGTTAAAATTTCAAAAAAAAATTCAATAAAACAAGCCAAAAAGCTTGGGAATTTAACTAGGGGGCTTCAAGGAAGGATAGGGAAGGAATACTTAACAAACAGTGGAAAAATCATTAGCAATAATGATGACGTCAGGCCCGTGTCCTGAAATTGGGGAACTAACTAATTTTTATAAAAATTATTATAAAAATATTTTTATAAAAATTATAAAGTTACAGCCCTGGACGTTTCAAAGCACCGTTTCTTCCCATCCAGTTGTGTCCTTGGATCCACCAAATTAACCATTGACTTGAGTCTGGCATCATTATTAAATGAGATTTAAAAGCTCAGAAGTCAGTTTGTTGTTAACTGACTGAGGGCCAAACAAAGAATGACGTTTGCACCAATTCCGGTCACTTCCTGGTGTCTGCACATACGTGGAGAGTAAATGTATGGAGGGCCAGATAGGACTTCTAATTTTTGGTTTTGCATGCAAATTTTGGGGATGGGGGGGGGGGGGGGCAAATTTTGTGTTTGGCCTTCGATATTTTGGAGTTAGCACCAGCTAAGTCTGGGCCATTGGTTATAGTGGAAAAATATTCCCACCTATGGTAGGGGTCCTACCATTTTGAAAAACACTTTCTGGTGTCTATGCCCACACACGAGTGAAGAAGATTCTAAAAGAAAAAGGGTCTATTCTTTTAATATAACAGAAGTGCCACAAATCAAAACTTATGCAGATGTGAGGAATAATCCATTATACATAAGGAAGCACCCTCATATTGAATGAAAATGTTTCGTAGGTGTTTCTTCTAATGTCGCCTGATGGTGTTGTCATTGCATACCTTTCCAAAACATATACTTAATAAGGGATTATTTGATTATTTTTGCTATAAAATCAATTAGCAAGTTTTTTTTAATGATCCAAGCATCAGCCATATGTGGATCAGTGAAATCCCTGTAGTGCACAAAAACAAAATGGCATGCCTAGATTCAAAACAAAGTGCACATTTTATTGCTCGTCTGCATTGTTCAAAATCAAAAGTCTGTACTGAATGTACAGGAGATGCAGCATGATTTTTCACCCTGTACCCAGTGACCAGTCTAGGGCTGGTATTTGGGGGTGGGACTTCTCTGTGACTTCTCCCTCTGCAGACTTTAGGGAGAAGTGATATGAAAATAGGGGAAAAAGGAGAGCTGAATAAGCTTTTACATGATTGTCCCAATTTATATTTTCATTTACACATAAATTGCTAAAGTTGTGATAAAACATAATTAAATGTGAAATTCATTGATAAAAAAAAATTCAAAAAAATTCCACAAATAAATATAAATAAAATCATTTTTGAAAAGTACAGGTCACCGTTAGAGAAAAAGCATTGAAAAATTCCATTTACTTGTAAACAACTGTCTTCCAGATTTATTTATTGGTGTTTTAGGTCACAGATTTCAGAACAATGCCTAATATTGACAACAACATGGAGATAAAGTCAAGTTCAGTCAATCGTTTATACCCATGTTGCCTATTTTTGAGGACTTCCACCCCAAGCATTGGTGACTGGGTCCTATTTTACCAGTAAGGCCTAAAAAAATAAAAAAATCTGTTTCTCAGGCCCTCCCACATGGTCCTTTCGGCTGCTGCATGCTCTCTTTTTATAACCAATTTAAATTTAAAAAAAATTAAAATTAAATGGTTTATGTCTGATATTTTACCCAAGTTAAAAAAATTGATGAATTTGTCCCTTGAGTGCAAGAAGTCTTTGCAATGCTTTAGCATTGCAAAGCCTTCTTGCTCTCAAGGGATGAAATACACAAACACCACCACCCATACTATTCTGTAGATTATGAGGCCTAAAACTTGAACCAAGAACATAAACTTTTGATGGCAAAGAAGTAATTACTGAAATAAAAAATAAAATAAAAAACCGCTCGCCCGCATGCAGTTTCACAAATGATGGCCTGAGAAACAGAAGATCAACTTTGTGTGGACTAAAACAGAGCTTTTTACTACAGTAAACAAGCCATGCTTCACTTCCCAGGTCCTCACAGGGGTGTTCCAGATAAAGTAAGATGAGTAAAGCCTCTCATCAAAAGGGCTTCTGAGGCAAGGCAGGACTGCTGATGTATCCAAAGATATGGCTAAAGGGTAAAGGGTATTAACTCTTCAAGAATTATTTATTTATTGGTGTTTGAGGTCACATATTTCTGCACAATGGCTAATCGTGACCATAAACATGGATATAAAGTCAAGTCCAGCCAATCGTTTATAACCATGTTGCCCATTTAGAGGACTTCCACTCCAGGCACTGGTGACCGGGACCTATTTTACCAGTAAAATAGAGCTTGTTTACTGCAGTAAACAAGCACTGCTTCACTTCCCGGGGTTCCCACAGAGGGGTACCAGATAAAGTAAGATAACTAAAGCCTCTTATCAAAAGGGCTTCTGAGGCCAGCACAACTGCTGGTGTATCAAAAGATATGGCTAAACAGTAAAGGGAAATAACTCTTCAAGAAAGATTCAAATCTAAACTCATTGACAACATTCAAACAACTTTTACTCAAAATATAGTTGTTTTTGATTCTTAGGCAATTTTTTTTTCAAATCGGTGAGGGAATGAGAGTTTTATTGTTTTTCTTGCAAATGATGTGCATGAATTGAGAGGCTTTCTGCATAATTATAGAAATTTACTCATTTAATTTTAACCAAGAAGGGCCTAATTCCAACTCTGATCACTTTTTACTGAAACAGAACAGGTGAACGCAACATGCTCTGGGGAAACTTGCAAGTTATATTCTCAGTGCCTTGGCAGTCATTTCTAGGCAAGTCTTGGTTGCCTGTATAGGCAGCCAAGACTTACCCAGAAACAACTGCAAATTCACAGGATGAAAACTGTCTTTAAGTTATGCTCTTTAGATTTCAGTTACACACATGTCAAAAGATTTTGAGTTTCCCCATTTTGTAGTGTTATTGGAAGACACTGAAAGGCAATACAAATGTCCAATGAGGAGGTTCAATTTCAGTGAGGGATTGCCTGAGAATCAAAACATTTTTTTTTGCTTTGACTTTTAAAGAATTTTTGCATAAATTGGGTTGGTTGGGAAGGTATACAGGTGTGTGTGTGTGTGGGGGGGGGGGGGGGATGTTCTAAAAAATTATAAATTTACAGTAATTTGTATATTTTTATATTTACCAATAGCCCAGACTAGCTGGTACTTAACTCAAAGTTATTAAGGGCCAAACACAAATTTTGAACCCCCCCCACCCCCAATCCTGAAAATTTGCTTGCAAAACTGAAAATTAAAAGTCCTATCTGGCCCTCCATACATTTACTCTCTGAGCATACGCAGATGTCAGGAAGTGACCGGAATTGGCACCAACATCATTCTTTGTAAAAGAGAGTACTACATAAAAATTCAGCAGGGAGATATGAGTGCCCACTCATGGGAGGGCCACCTCCGTTTGGGCCATTGGTAAGTATAAAAATATACAAATTACTTTAAATTTATAACATTTTTACACTGTAAATTAATGGCCCAGACTCGCTGAATCGTAAAAAGGTGGAGGGCCTAGGACTTCAGAATTAGTAGATCAACATAGTTCCAATCCTGTAATCCAAGGTGAAAGGAAAATAAAATTATTAGGAATTTCATGTATGTCTCTTTATACAGTAATAGAGAAGACATATCATACAAAGGAGCCCAGTTCAAGTAATGCCGTATACTTAGCATGAAGACTATGCTAAGTAGATGTAACGAGTTCCCAATTTTTAAGGTTAGCCCAGACTAAGCACCAAAAATTAGGATGGCGTATTTGAGAATGAGAGAATATCCCCCACAAACATACGCCATACACAATAAAACTCCAGCTGTATGCAGGATATAATTACGGACAAAACAGCTTCCTTCATAGTTACATACCTATCAAGCCGGAGGAGATAAAAAATCCCCCCCCCCTTTTCTTTTGAAGGAATCTTCAAAAATTAAAGAGGGGAGCGCTCTGGAATCAGTAAAAGTGGTACCAAAAAACAATATAAATATTCATCAAACAGGCACTCAGGTATTAATTTATTATTAATAAATGGTGCTTAACGCTACTTCAGAAGATAAGACTATAGTGAAGATCCCGGTAATTAATATTGCCCGCTATATAACGTAAACCGCAGACGTCGTTTGCAAATATGTCGAAAACCGGTGAAATAATATATAACATACACGTGTCCAAATGAACCACAATGAACGATCTCAGGAGAGTAAACACACTTCCGAGGTAACCCACAGGCAACCCCATTCAGGTGTACAATAAATTCTAGTACCAACACTCCCCAATGTGTACTATCCGATAGCTATGACACTATAAGCATGGGAATATACGAGATGAGTACGGACATTAATAGAAACGAGGATCTAGAATTGGATGTAGGTATGAGTAACAGGCACCGACACGGACTGCCCCTGAAATAATTCATAATTTCAAAGGTCCAAAATATACAATAAAGCGTGAGCCTAATAATTATTATGCGCGTGAGCATTAAAATCCAACATGTAATCATCTGAATACCAGTTAACTGGTTATGCAGCTTCCGAGGTACCCAAAGACTAGCAATTTAATTATGATGAAATATGCGTTCGTATATAACATATAGATGAATAATCACAGGAAACCAATCCAACTAAAAGTGGATGTGCCCATGAGGTCGCCATAGAACACGACACAGCGATCAATCGAAAAGTGAAGAAATGCATGTATGTATTTAAACTTATATGAGGCTTACAGGAAGAAAACTACGTCTTGCCTGGTAATCTCCTCTCAACACATTGGTGGTGTGTGTGTGTGTGGGGGGGGGGGATTCAAAGTCATATTGAACCCTCCTCACCCGCATTACTTTATCGTTCTTGTGTTAGTCATCAAATAATATAGGAACTGCAATGGTTACTTCACGTCTAACAGACTCCATTATGCCACTATGGGTGGAGAAGGACGTGAAGAACAAAACTTCACTTGATAAAGAAGGTCCTCTCGTGGAGGAAGCTTCCGGGGAACACCCCATAACAGACACTTGAGAAGACTGATCCAAGGTTTCTGTGACAACAGAGGTGCTACTAGTAGGATTCACAACGAGACTGTTTAATCTTAACTGTTATCTACTGAATCAAATGAATTGGAGGATACGCATATCCTATCATCCATCCCCATAAGATCGACAGAGCGTCTACTGCATGCGGTCAATGGTCTGGGCATGGTGACACAAACAACGATAACTGATTGTTCCGGTGCGTCGCAAATGGATCTATCATGGGGCGATCCCTCTGGTAGCAAAACCGTCCAAATACTCGCTTGTTGAGCATCCATTCCAATTGCAACAGGCGACCTTTCCGAGAGAGCGAGTCTGCTAGTACGTTCAGACGACCCGGTATATGACAGATAAAAAGATGAACATGATGATTCATGACGTATTAGGAAAATCTTCTCCATTAGTTGGCATCACAGAAATGAATGGGTGCCGCCCTGATTCCCGATGTACACTACTACTGTCGAGTTGTCCGACCAAATTGAACATGGACGTCCGTAATTATGTGAATCCAATGTTGTAGCGCTAGCTAATTAACATCATCTCGTTGATGTTTATGTGTCTCTCCTGGAACCAAGGGTCCCAAAGACCCTGACACCTCAAGACTGTGGGACTTAGGGTCGTGCCCCAACCCGTCAGACTCACATCCGTCATAATCATGAAAGCCGGATCCGGCTGTTGCAGCGTAACTCCCTGAGTGAGTTAACCACTGAATATCTGCCCAATTGAACCCTTGTTTTACTAGGTCCGTTAAAACAATACTGGTTCAAGCGAAAGCCTCTTCACACTCCAGTTCTGAGTAAAGAATATCTGGTGGAGGCATGCGCGCAGACGGCCCATCGGAATGAGATCCACAGCCACTCTGCACAACTCCAACAGTCACATGAATTCCCTCACTATTAATGCGTCTGAGTGTAGACAAAAGCGAGCATAACAACTGACTAACTTCGCTCTGTGCAACGGCAGGCGAATCAGATTGTTGTGAGTCTCAAAGCTCAATCCCAAGTGAATAGACGACTTGTACAGGGCTAGATGCGACTTTTTCTCGTTTACGATGAAACTGAGACGTCGGAGTAATAGAAGCAGACTCTTAACATCGTTCTGAAGAATAATTCTGTTTCCGTATCCCTGTAGAAGGTTGTCCAAGTAAGCCGACGTTACCGCAGACAAATGAGCATGTAAGTAAGACATTACCGAGTTCATTATTCGAGTGAAATGCCCAGAGGGCCAGATTCAGACCAAAGCATATTGTTCTGAACTGGTACACCTTCCCTTGTATGGCGGACTACAGGTACTTTTAGAATGCCGGATGTACCAGGACATGAAAGTACGCATCCTTAGATCTATGCTTGCCACATAGTTGATCACTCGAACGCTCGCTTTTACCGACTGAATAATTTCCAAAAATAAACTTATAGAGCCATGATAAACTTGTTAATTATCCAGCTCAAGTCTATTACCGGTCAGAACAAGCCGTTTCGTCGACCTTGGGGTGTCGTTTCGTCGACCTTGGGGTGTCTGACCTATAGTCCCGATCAAACCTATGCCCCTTTTTCGAGTCGCTATTCTGACGACCTCCAGGGTAATTATAAGAGGGTTTCTTGTACCCTCGTGAGGAGTTTCGTTTTGACGATTTTTGTCTGGAATGCCCTCTTTTACTCTTGTCTGCTGAAGCGGGTCGTTGATACGCCGACTTAGGCGTTTTCTTAGTAGCCTGTTCATAGACTAATGAAAGCTAATCGTCAAAAATAAAATGTCCGGAAATCGGAGCGACTCGGAGAGAGCTTTTCACCTTGTCATCTTATCAGTGATGACAATGCAAGGGCTGCATCACGTCTGATTAACTCCAGATTAGCCACTGTTAGGGTGGAGTTATAAGTGGTATACATAATTGCCCTGAAAAGAACTATAAGAGAGGTAATGAACATCCTCAAAATTCCTTTCCCTTGAGACATTGCGCCATAGCTCTTGTAAGGTGATCTGTGTAAGACATAACGTCCAAATTCGCTCTATTTGAAGAAATTGCCGTCTCAATTGCATCTGAGTAAATAGTGAATGATAGAGGTAAGGATACCTCTAGATCCCGGCCTGCTCATCCAAACGCAGAAGAACTCTCTGAACATCTTCCCTGACCATTTTTAAATGAACATGGTCCAAAAAACGGTATGTATACGGAAGATGAAGATAAGAAATCGCCTTCTTCCTCGCACTCAAGAGGATAAATACGGATCCGGCTTTCATGATCTCTCTTGTCACAGCATTCTGATTTGGCGGAACAAAAGCAGGGTAGTATTGATGGATGAAAGCCATCGCAACCATGTACTGTTCCGAAAGGGAAGGGTAATCCTCTTCCTTATCCCGTTTACCATCCAAGAGAATCAGTTGCGGATGTCGGTCCATTGTATCTGCGCGAACAGACGACTGGACCGACCCAGCACCGTCCGACAGCTCAGATTCTGAGTCTGAGGGAGGCTGCATCTACACTTGCTGGGATGCTGCGATTAGCTGCGCAATTTGCGACAGCAAGTCCGTCATCGAGGCCTGAGGAGCAGCGGATTTCCACTCCTTAGCCGCATGCTGCTCCTGGGATGGGACGGTGTGTCGGAAACAGATCCTTTCTCTGAGCATCCCGATGATCAAGGCCTCGACTCCCTAGCTACCGGATGGTCCAACCTCACGGGCGAAGAGTGGTTCCTTCTTCATGCAGCAGGCTGGATATCCAAAGTCAGGTGGCTAGGATGCGGTTGTGTGTGCTTAAATAACATAGCGGAGGAAGCTGTGACTGAAGCCAACACCTGCTGCAGAATAGACGGAGCGTCCCGAGTGGCGGACGGACATATACTCCGTCTTGTGCAAGTTTCCAACCAGAAAACTTCATTTCAGCCTTGTGAAATGTAGCAGAGGAAGCCTTGACTGAAGCCGACCCCAGCTGCAGACTAAACAGAGCGTCCCGAGTGGAGGGCAGACATATGCTCCAGCTTGTTCAAGTTCTCAAAACAACATCTGACCCCAGACGTTGCTATATTAGAGAGGGGGGCCTCTCCCGCCCGTGGCCTATCAGACCTCGGCGAGTACCAGAACTTGCAGACTTCCTATTACCTCCCTATTTCCGTCGTCGCTGGGTGAGCTATTTATATTGTAGTGCTCGCTCTACCCAATCCACCTCTTAGACTGTAACAAACTTACCCGGCATCATGGCACCATGGATGGAGTACCACTTCACCGGTTGAGCTAGCTGCTTGCAAGAGATTAAAACCTTTACCCAAAGACCTAACTCTTGCAATAATGAGCACTGCAGCTAGCTCTATATGCTCCACGGAGCATGGCGATGGTTGCACATTTGGATGGGTGTCAGAATATCATCACCATGTTCATGTTCCTTTGAAATAGAAACTGACAGAATGAATTAAAATGTGGTAAGAGGCTCTGATCCTCAGAACCTCACTGCCAACAACGTACCCCGACACCCGACTCCAACATCAGTCATCCCAATGCTACACAAGAATGACAAGAGTCTGCAGGAGTGCATGAACTAAAGTCGATATCAGTCCTCCAAACTCCACAAATATATATATATATATAACTGAGATACATGAATAATAACAATCATAATTAAATTCAAAATATTTTTTGTAAACATAAAATTTTATTTGAAAAACGCCCAAGTTCCCAAAGGGAACATGAAGAGCCCAAGGGCATCCCGATAGAGCTTAAGTGTGGACAAAACCAAAATTTTATGAGCTACAGTACCGGAATAATAATCCATGTATTCTACAGTATATTACAGTAATAGAATATAAGAAACTACCTAAATATGAGGACGTTGATAATGTAAACAACGTCAATGTAAACAAAACATCAGGCACACAAAAAGTCCCAAAATCTGAACCAAATGAAATGCTATCGAATGCAAAGCTAGATCTTCATACGAAGAAAAAACGATACATTGGATAGAAGATGAAAGACTAAACAGCCCCACACCGCTAGGGTGAGGACGTAACCCTGGGGAAGAAACAGATTAAATATTCTGTAAAAAATGTCAAACTCCCAAGAAATTTAATAAAAAAATTTCAATAAAAAACAGCCAAAAAGCTTAAGAGTTTAACAGGAAGGGTTCATGGAAGGATAGGGAAGGAATACTTAACACACAGTGGAATAATCATTTTTAAAAATGATGACGTCAGGCATGTGTCCCGAAATTGGGAAACATAAAATAATTTTATAAATATTATAAAGTTACAGCCCTGAACGTCCAAAACCACCGTTGAACACTTCCTTCATCCAATAACAGCCTTGTATCCACAAATTCTTGCATTGATTTGTGCCTGGCATCCTCAAATGAAAGTGTCAATGACACTGCAGCTTAACTTGTGTGTTGTGTTTAATGAACAGGATAATGTTCAATGTTTATGAAAGGATTATGAAATAAGACAAGAATTGTGATAATTGGGAATATGTTCATTTCTGTTCCCTGTATGCTATGTTTTTGATAAAAATAATATGAGGTGTACACTGTACTAAAGAGGTGAGGGGTGGGTTAATATGACCTCACAGTTAATGTATGTGGCCCTCACAGTTAACGTATATCAACGAAAGTTACCAAGTTACAGTGAAATTATTCCAAAACGAGTCATCCTATCAAGTTACATTGAAATCCCTTCATAAATATGGCCTGTAGACTGTGCTAAAGGTTTTCGGGCTCCGGGCCCCTGTAGCCGTCAGTTTCCCAATTGCGTCCAAATATGAAGTCAACCTACCAAGTTACAATGAAATCCCTTCATAAATATGACCTGTAGACTGTGCTAAAGGTTTTTCGGCTTTGGGCTCGGGCAGCCATCATGGTTGAATGAACGCAACCAAAAGGGGACATTCTCATCTGGGAATCATCTGGAGTGATCCTACGAAGTTACAATAAAATCCCTTCATAAATATGACCTGTAGACTGTGCTCAAGGTTTTCGGGTTTTGGACCCCTGAAGCCATCACAGTTGACCAATCACGACCAAAAGGGGATGTCATCATCTAGGCATTATATGGAGTCAAACTAACAGGTTACAATGAAATCCTTCCATAAATATGACCTATAGACTATGCTAAAGGTTTTGGGATTTTGGGCTTGGGCAGCCATCAAGTCTGAATGATCGCAACCAAAAGGGGACGTTCTCATCTTGACATTATTTGGAGTCATCCTACCAAGGTACAATGAAATCCCTTCATAAATATCACCTGTAGACTGTGCTAAAGGTTTTCGGGCTTCAGGCCCCTGTAGCCGTCACAGTTGACTAATGGTGTCCAAAAGGGGCTGTTCTCATCTAGACATTATATGAAGTCAACCTACCAAGTTACAATGAAATCCCTTCATAAATATGACCTGAAGACTGTGCTAAAGGTTTTCGGGCTTTGGGCTCGGGCAGCCATCATGTTTGAATGATCGCAACCAAAAGGGGACATTCTCATCTGGGCATCATCTGGAGTGATCCTATGAAGTTACAATGAAATCCCTTCATAAATATGGCCAGTAGACTGTGCTCAAGATTTTCGGGCTTCGGGCACCTGTAGCCATCACAGTTGACCAATCATGACCAAAAGGGGATGTCATCATCTAGGCATTATATGGAGTCAAACTAACAAGTTAGAATGAAATCCTTCCATAAATATGACCTATAGACAATACTAAAGGTTTTTGGGCTCGGGCAGCCATCAAGGCTGAATGATCGCGACCAAAAGCGGACATTCTCATCTAGACATTATTTGGAGTCATCCTACCAAGCTACAATGAAATTCCTTCATAATTGTGACCTGTAGACTGTTCTAAAGGTTTTCGGGCTTCAGGCCCCTGTAGCTGTCACAGTTGTCCAATCGCGTCCAAAAGGGGACATTCTCATCTAGACATTATATGAAGTCAAACCTACCAAGTTACAATGAAATCTCTTCATGAATATGACCTGTATACTGTGCTAAAGGTATTCAGGCTTCGGGTTCAGGCAGCCATAATGGTTGAATGATCGCAACCAAAAGGGGACATTCTCATCTGGGCATCATCTGGAGCGATCCTACGAAGTTACAATGAAATCCCTTCATAAATATGACCTGTAGACTGTGCTCAAGGTTTTCTGGCTTCAGGCACCTGTAGCCATCACAGTTGACCAATCATGACCAAAAAGGGATGTCATAATCTAGGCATTATATGGAGTCAACCTAACAAGTTACAATGAAATCCTTCCATAAATACAACCTATAGACTATGCTAAAGGTCTTTGGGCACGGGCAGCCATAAAGGCTGAATGATCGCGACCAAAAGGGGACGTTCTCATCTAGACATTATTTGGAGTCATCCTACCAAGCTACAATGAAATCCCTTCATAATTATGACCTGTAGACTGTTCTACAGGTTTTTGGGCTTTGGGCCCCTGTAGCCGTCACAGTTGCCCAATCGTGTCCAAAAGGGGACGTTCTCATCTAGACATTATATGAAGTCAACCTACCAAGTTACAATGAAATCCCTTCATAAATATGACCTGTAGACTGTGCTAAAAGTTTTCGGGCTTTGGGCTCGGGCAGCCATCATGGTTGAATGATCGCAACCAAAGGGGACAATCTCATCTGGGAATCATCTGGAGTGATCCTACGAAGTTACAATGAAATCCCATCATAAATATGACCTGTAGACTGTGTTCAAGGTTTTCGGGCTTTGGGCACCTGTAGCCTTCACAGTTGACCAGTCATGACCAAAAGGGGATGTCATCATCTAGGCATTATATGGAGTCAACCTAACAGGTTACAATGAAATCCTTCCATAAATATGACCTTTTGCCTATGCTAAAGGTTTTTGGGCTCGGGCACCCATCAAGGCTGAATGATCGCGATCAAAATGGGACGTTCTCATCTAGACATTATTTGGAGTCATCCTACCAAGTTACAATGGAATCCCTTCATAAATATGACCTGTAGACTGTGCTAAAGGTTTTTGGGCTTCAGGGACCCTGTAGTCGTCACAGTTGCCCAATCACGTCCAAAAGGGGACTTTCTCATCTAGACATTATATGAAGTCAACCCACCAAGTTACAATGAAATTCCTCAATAAATATGACCTGTAGACTGTGCTAAAGGTTTTCGGTTTTTGGGCTCGGGCAGTCATTGCAGTTGGCAGATCATGCCCAAATGGGGAAATTCTCATCTAGACATCATAAGGAGTCATCCTACCAAGTTACAATGAAATCCCTCCATATTAAACATGACCTGCAGACTGTGCTAAAGTGATCCTACAAAACGTTTTGGGGTTTCAGGCTTGGGCAGCCATCACGGTCGACAGATCATGCCCAAAAGGGGATGTTCTCATCTAGGCATTATACAGAGGCATCCTACCAAGTTACAATGAAATCTCTTCATAAATACGACCTGTAGACTGTGCTAATGGTTTTCGGGTTTTGGGCTCTGGCAGCCATACCGGTTGACCGATCGCGACCAAAAGGGGACGTTCTCATCTAGACATGACCCCAAACCTGCATATGAAATTTTGTGACGATCAGACAAGAACTGCGAGGTGTAGCCCGTGCTAAAGGAAAATGTGAACAGACTCACAGACTAACAGACTTCCACACGCGTGATGGCAAGAGCTTATCTTGACTTTGTCAAGTTAAGCTGAAAAAAGGAGATTTTAAAGCACAGATGTCATTTCATTGTTGATGACTTTTAGTGACAAACAAAGAATGATGTTGGCACCAATTCCGGTCACGTCCTGACGTCTGCGCATGTGCAGAGAGTAAATGTATGGAGGGCCAGATAGGACTTTTAATTTTCGGTTTTGCAAGCAAATTTTGGGGATTGGAGGGTTCAAAATTTGTGTTTGGCCCTTAATAACTTTGAGTTAAGCACCAGCTAGTCTGGGCCATTGGCTTACAGTGTAAAAATATGACCAATTGCAGCAGTGAAATGCAGTTCAGTATTCCAAGAGCTCACAAGGGCATGCAGATAATAGGGTATACATGTCCTTTCTAGAAATCTGAAGACAAAGACTGTCCATAAATAGAGTAACAGAAAACTGAGAAGTCTCTCAGATCATCAGACTACCTAGACTTTCACGTGAAACTTCAGAAAAATGTTGAAAAAAGCTTTTATCTATTTACATGTATGCTTGTAAAAAACATAAATATGTATATCAATCAGAAAACGCTCAAGGGATGAAATATAGATATTATGGAGTCAATATTTCTCTACTTCATCATTTCCGTGGAGGAATACCATCTGCTTCAAGATGAATCTGACAAAAACCACATCATGACAGTGGTTTGAGAGCTGTCCTGGGTGGCATGTCTTTTAACCCTTTACCCAATGCAGACGATATCAAAATTTATTATTTTAAATATCATTTTTTTAAATTTTTCAAAAAATTTCAACAAAACCATATGATGTGACCCCTCGTTGGAACGAGCTCGACGAGCTCGTTCCAATATGGGGTCACATGATATGGTTTTGTTGAAACTTTTTGAAAAATAATATTTTTTCAACTGCTGAATTTGCATATTACGTGGGCCGATGCAGCCGATTCGTTGGGTAAAGGGTTAATGTCACAATATTTATAAGATAGTTACACGACAGGCACATTAAAATTGAAAGTTCAGGCCTAAAGTTTGATAAAGTATGCATGTTTACAAGCAATTATTATCTGAACTGAAAACAATATAACTATACTTTTTCTACCTAACTGAATCACGATAGTTTGAATGGAAACACCATTCTCAAAGATGAGTATTATAAAAGCAACTATAACATATTGTCTTAAGCAAAGTGGGAGAACAAGCAATCTGGCGTTAATATTCAGAAACTGGAGCAAACGGAAATAAACCAATGAAATAATGATTATGAATGACAAGTCTAAAGAGCAAAATACAATGAAAGTCTGGCATAAAAGTCACTTGAGTAGCACCAACAACTTTCAATGGAGCTCCAAGGAGTCCAAAACCATGTGCTTTGTGTCACTCTCCTCTATAACTGTTATGGATTTTGAATCATCCTTCACTGTATCCCTGGAGGTGGTCGACTAGGTGAGCGTTGGTCCTGCATCCCGCTTATGGCCCTTTTGTAAATGTTATAGGATATAATGCAGGCCTGTCCCGAACCAGGGAAGTTTGGGTCTTCTTTTGGTGGCACCCTGAACAGGGCTGTTGGTTTTCTGTAAGAGCTGGCTGTCGATTGCCTATCCACTGATTCCATAACTGATCTTTCTCCATGAAACTAGCCGGAGGCAGACTGAGGCTGCACAAATAGTTCTACTAATAAAGTGATAGACTATACTCGCCTGAAAACACAAGAAAGATAGTTTCCTATCACCCTCGGGGAGAGGTAGCACCTTTGTTGAGAGGACCCCCTCTCACACTGGTCCTCACGCAAGGGAGGAGAACATCTAATCAAGAACATCAATAAGAAAATCAAAGCCTTCTCCCTCTACCTTTCCATCTCTCCTGTGGCCTGACATGATGATGATCTGGGAGAAATCTCAAAAATTAAAAAAAGCCAGAGAAGGCTTGAAAGGGGCTTGCCCCAAACCGTCCATGCACACCTTTAGTGTGCAAAACCATTCATTCACCAACAACTTTCAACAGAGTAAAATATATGCTACTAAATGTATTTTGTAATATCTTGCTTTCAAACTGAAATGTTTGTCAATATACCAGAATATTGCAATAATGTTTTTATTACATAAGAGCCAGTTTGCCCGAGAAATTGCATACCATTGAAGACCTTGAACCAAAAATGAAGTTATTGGTCATAATTTTTATCATATCAATATCATGCCAATATCAGACCAATCGGGATAGAAATTACTGTTAATCGACCCAACAGTACAGTACAATTGCCAAGGACTTGTCCACACATGCTTTTACTAGGTAATAAAAACCATCATCAGAAAATTTTTAATTAATAAAGCAACTCCGGGTTGCAACCGGTGCTTCATTAATTAAATTTTTGATGATTATTCCTATAATTATTGTCAGAACTCTAATATTATTGCTTCCATGGAAATATTGCCGACCAGCGGAAAGTGACCAGTCAACGGCAGCAGGACTGTACAGTAAAACCTGTCTTGAGAGACCACTGTCTTGAGAGACCACCTGTCTTGAGAGACCACATCTACCAGGGACCGATTGGTTTTACTCTATAATGGACCTGCTATGGGAGACCACCTGTCCTGAGAGACCACCTGTCTTGAGAGACCACTGTGACCTGGTACCAACTTGTATTTTTATGCCATAATAGACCTGTCTTGAGAGACCGCCCCTTTGAAGACTGAAACCATGACAAAAACTTTCTACCTGTTCTGGAATTGGAAAATCCATTGTGGTTATACTAACATAATTAAAAGTATTAAAAGCTCTTAATTGGGTTTCAATTGCTAACTCATTAAAGATTGAGATGTTTTTATAAGACCCCTGTGAAAAGATTAGGATTATTGCTGAATAAACAATATCATACATACCTGAAATGTGACAGATAGGAATAAAAATAAATTTGTGTTGAAAATCTTTTTGTAACAAATTGAAATGGACTGTTATAAAAATTATAAAAATAAATTAGTGTTGAAAATCTTCATTGAACAAAAAACTTCATAAAAAAGAACAACTACAAAGTAATTACAAAAATCCATTCTTCTCCATTTCTGAATTTTGTGGTTGGTTATTCACTGACTTGAGAAAACCTGAAACCTGTTATGAGAGACCACCTGTCTTGAGAGACCACTTTTGTGTGGCCCAAAGGGCAGTCTCTCAAGACAGGTTCTACTGTAATACAAACCTCTGATTTTTCTAACTTATTTTGTTCATCAATTCGTGTCATTATTTCTGTCATATTTGTCTCCAATACCATACCACCCATGACCAGCTCAGACAGGATATAATGTACCTAAAATATTAAATGGTTTTATGTCCAATGAAAATCCATATGGATGACCACCAAAACTACTCTGTATTACAGATAATTTCTCTCAAACAGCCCAATGCAATACAAATAATGTTCATACTGTCTGGTGCCAAATATTGAGCTATTCTGGATATTTTTTTGCCAAGCAAAGTACATGTATTTTGGTACCAAAATGCAAATGGGGTAGGGGTAGGGGTGTTTTTTTGCTGTCTGATCCAAATAAGTTGATAATCATTTGAAAAATGAACTGGAAATTATTTCAAGAGTGAATGGACAATTAGTCACATAAAAAAATGGTAGTGATGAACCGATTATCAAAACTTGCTATGAAGCGATTAACAAATATTTCTCTGCTGATTATGCCGATTCCGATGGTTGAAACAGGACACAGAAGAAAATCTGTTGGTGCCTATTATACCACAGAATTTTGTTGATAAATCACCAATTACGAAAGCTTAATACCACATAAGTTCTCAGAGAATGCATGTTTTGTGCTGGGCAATATTAGCCAAAATAATATTTGCATTTTTGGAGGTTGGGGTGGGGGAGAAGATCATTATTACTGATACAATCAGGGAGAGGACTCACATAAGCTCCAAGCTTCCTGTCAAATCCCTTCAATTTGTTTAGTGTCAAATATATGTTATATTGTGAGCTACAGTGCCTTGTGCTGTTACTTTTGTTGTCGTTCTTGTTGTTGTTGTTGTTGTTGTTGTTCAGTTTTGTAACATATAGCATATTCTTTGAATAAATATTGTTTAAACTAATGATACAGTCACACGATATTGTTCTCTTGTGAAGATTGTGTTTTATTCCAGTAAATAGTGTTAATACGGTTTTGTGTAAGGATACAATACACTTGGCAGTATTAACCAGGAATATACTGAGCACACATACTTTGTGTCTTAATTGAATAATAATTTTGATGTTAATGTGTGTTGTGAAGTCGTAATCGTATGACACATGGTTTACCATGTCAGAATGTATAATTCAATGTTCTTTTTTCAACTTGTTACCTCCCTTGATGTGTTTCTCCAGTGCTTTCATGAACTCTGCAATCAACATTAGAGAAAAACATCAAGGAACGTAACTGAATTAAAAAATAAACTTGACAAACTGAAAACATGTTTGTGACAGTCATTCAACTTATATTTTGCATAACAATCACCTATCTTTGAAAAAAGAGTGTTTTTTTTTGTTTTTACTCCAATTTTAATCTCTTATTTGTATTGTGATGCTTGCATCACGAAGTACAACAGGCTACTGGCTGAACACATTTTATTTATACATGTACCCAATGCAAAGTTGTACAGCACCATGATTGAAGGTCAGTGACTTTGATTAGCTTTGAAAGGGTGGAGACCTCGTACCGATTGCAGTCGGTAAATTGTGTAATATCTCTGCTCTGCCAATCCATAAATATTCTGCTATGCAATACACACGTTTTTAATGGGGGAAACATTATTCAAATGGCCAGATATCAAAGGAATTTTTAATAGTCAGTGTTAAATATAGAATAACTGGAAACTGCTGTTTTTTAACTGGTAGAGTGCTGGAAGCCCATATTTGGGCTTTATTCTGAAGTGCAGGTGCCACAACTAAATGCCTTCATATTTTGTGGATGTGCTTCATATTATTTTTGAATTGAAAGTATTTAGTCTGTGGGGATTTGCCTTGTTACAATTTATGGGAGAGTGCCACCAGGCACTCTCCCATAAATTGCAACAAGGCAAAGAGACGTGGACAAATTTGGATGATCAAAATTAACTTAGCACTCTACCAGTCGTCATAAACGGCCAATGCCCCATAACCAGCCGATTCCGATTGCCAATTCTGATTATCGATTCATCACTAAAAAATGGCAGAACTCGAAAGTTCTAACAAGATCATTGGTGGTGAAAAAGGATGTCACAAAAGTTATATTTGTATCATCGATTCAATTAATGATCAGATGAATGATGTCGCTACATACACCTGTTGTTGCACATTTAGATAATAAAAGATTACTCGACTAATTAATGTTAACCCAATGGGTTTAGCAGGTTACAAGTCTTTACAAAAGGCAGCATTTAATAAGATAAATACTTCAGACCATTGTGAGTCACTCACGACAGTGTGAAGTATTTATCTAATTAAATGCTCCCTTTTATAAAGCTAATAACCTACAATGTTTTTACTGAAGAAAAAACTAGTCTCATTATCAGTGAATGACAATTACCATTAAAAGTTTGTCCAAACAGTATTTCTAACACCTTATATTATTGGGTGTGTTTCGTGAAAGTTGATTATTGTTTCTGCCTTGATTTCCAGTTCTTTACTGCTGCAATGACTTTCCTTCACAATAAAATGAACTTTTTTAGTGCCAAAATTTTAGCCACCAAAGACGTTTTGGTGCCAAATCAAAATGTTTAGAGCAATTGACTAAATCAGCAATAACAGCATGAATACTGATCTCAAACAAAATATTAGAGATTAAATACTAAATATGACATTAGAGTATACAATATTGACCAAATTATCACATGAATTTAATATTGCTGTAAGGTCTAAAAAAGTGAAAAATCTGTTTCTCAGGCCCTTCCACATGGTCATTTTGGCTGCCGCACAAGGCTTGAAATAAGTGGCCAGACAAGGACAATGACCGACATCAAATTTACTTTGATACACACTCTTTGAAATCCATCGGACATTTTGACTGATGCAAAATTCTGCTCAATTTTTTAGTATCCCGGTTAAAAAACACTGGTATAAACTTAAATTCCATTGCGAATTAACTATGGAATGACCACACATCCATTTGCAAAGAAAAAAAAATGAAAAAAAAAAATTCTGATAAACTCAAAAACAGCCGAAAAAGTGGACATGACTAATCATCGGTTTTCCTCGACAGAAACAAATTACTGAAAATATAACACTCAATTACAAAGTGTAACTTGTGAGTTTTTAATATACGGACATGTTCTATTTTTGAAGAAATCCGTCTTGAAAAACATAAGGCAATCTTGTCGAGCAAAACGGCAAGACTTGCATTGTTTATAGGATCACAAAGACAAAGAACACATTTCATGCACTAATGTGAAATTAGTAACTCATTACCTGTTCAGTGTCATGTGCTTAATGCCCACAATCAGAGACGTTGGTTGTCTTCACAATGTTGCTTTCAGACCAATGGGAAAAATCTCGCTTTTGGTTCTTCAAATACCCCAATATACATAAGTAACAATTATTCGTGTGTTTCTTCAACCTTGGGCAGAAACACCACATACTTGTACACTTTGCAGGGAAATTTGTTATCTACTATCCCAGTAAGCCTAATATTATCTCAATTTGCAAAATATATAGGAAAATAAAATATTTGATATAAT
This sequence comes from Pictodentalium vernedei, assembly GCA_031216915.1. Lineage (NCBI taxonomy): Eukaryota > Metazoa > Mollusca > Scaphopoda > Dentaliida > Dentaliidae > Pictodentalium > Pictodentalium vernedei. The sequence continues at coordinate 214,012,856 of CM062288.1, forward strand.
GTATCCCATGTTTCATTTCGGTTCTTCTTGACTCTAGTCATATTTTCAATTTGCTTTGTAAGTAGACGGAAGATTACCTTGAAATTTACAATGCATAATGCAATATGTTGAAAATGACCCACACCAAATTAAGATGACCTACATCAACTACTTGGGGCAGGACATTTTGACCTGCACTGGAAAAAAATTATTTTGAGCATTGCAACCGCATGCTCTCTTTTTAAAACCAATGCAAACTTAAAAAAAATAACAAGAGCACCGCATAGTGGGGCAACATACGCCCGTCAAAATTGGAACATGAACAAGTTTCTCTGGGGTAATGTTTGACATTTTTGTGGACTCGACTATGTCTGTCCCCCTTCCAATCATTGCCCAATCCCCTGCCCTGTGTGGGGTAAAGGGTAATTCGCCTGTTTTCACATTTTCCTATTAAGCGATCTGAGGTCTTCACAAAATAAAAATGAAAGTGTTAATGACACTGTAGCTCAACTTGACAAACTTGAACTTGGAAAGTTATAAATGAAATGGCAAAATTGAAGATCATTGGTACCAATGTTATTTGATGAAATTTCAACATAACAGTATTGTGTGTGCACAACGTCAGAGTAATCCATGCATTTTTAAATGTAAACTGTAAGACTGGCTAAAGGAAGAATGTTGATACACAAATGCAATATGTTCAGAGGTTATTAAATGGCAACTTTTTTCACAGAAATGAATGCTAAATCAATAGCTCTTATCTAAAGGTCTTGCCTAATGTGCACACCAAGTTCAAAAATAATCCTATGATAAATGTGGCCTGTACGCCATGTCAAAGAAGAATGTTGATGCACAAATGCAATAAATTCAAAGATTGTTGCTAACAGCAACAGTTTCTGATGGAAATAAAAAGAAAATCAATAGCTCCTATCTTTGTCACTCTTCATAAGCATACAGTTTCAAAACAACCTGATAATGAATGTGCCCTCTGAGGCATGCCAAAGGAAGATGTTAATGCACAAATGCACTAAGTAGAAGGTCATTGCTTGTGGCAATGTGTTTTTTGTTTATGGAAATTCATAAACATACCCTGCAGAGAGTGCGAAAGGGATAAGTTGATGCACAAATGCAGTAAGTTCAAAGGCTGGTGATAACGACAATAATTTTTTATGGAAATGAAAAACCCAATAGCTCACCTCTAGATGTAACCCCACACAAGCACACCAAGTTTGCAAGTGATCCAATCATAAATGTGCCCTGCTGGGTGTGTCAAAGGGAAATATTGATGCTTAACTGCACTAAGTTTTTACTAAGTTCATCAGAGGTTGTTGCCTATGGCAACTATTTTTGATGGAAATGGAAGAAAATCGATAGCTCCCATCTAGACTTTGTCAAGTTGAGCTAAAAATGGTAGCATCCATTTTATTCATAAGATAACTTCTAAAGGGCTGCAAGGCTGCTGTAGAAGATTCTCCTCATCATTTACAATGGTAGTGTCCATTCATTGACTGGTTAACTTCATTGATAATGATTGACGATAGGTGGCGCCAAGGAAAAGGACATTTTGAGGATCATAACAGCTATAAACGGAAAGGATTCTTGTCGTTTAAAAATAAAATGGTGTTATCTGCTCCTGTCACATGCATTGTCACAGCAACAATTGATGATCAACATGGGTGCAAAGTTTGAACAATAAAGTAAGTAAAATGTTGAAGGAGTAGGCGACACAATAGTGTAATGTTTTAAGTATTAAAAGGGGGCATAACTCTAGAAATACAAAACAGAGTTACCTGCTCTTGTCAAATGCACAACGGCAATTGGTGATCAACAAGTGTGCAAAGTTTGAATAATATAGCATGGAAAATATCGAAGGAGTAGGCGACACAATAGTGTAATGTTTTAAGTACTAAAAGGGGGCATAACTCTGGAAATACAAAACAGAGTTACCTGCTCTTGTCACATGCACAACGGCAATTGGTGATCAACATGTGTGCAAAGTTTGAACAATACAGCATGTAAAATATTGAAGGAGAAGGCGACACAATACTGTAATGTTTTAAGTACTAAAAGGGGCATAACTCTGGAAATACAAAATGGAGTTACCTGTTCTTGTCACATGCACAACGGCAATTGGTGATCACCATGTGTGCAAAGTTTGAACAAAATGGCATGTAAAATGTTGAAGGAATAGGCGACACAATAATGTAATGTTTTAAGTACTAAAAGGGGGCATAACTCTGGAAATACAAAATGGAGTTACCTGCAATTGTCACATGCACAACAGCAATTACTGATCAACATGTGTGCAAAGTTTGAACAATCTAGCATGTAAACCTTTGGAGGAGTAGGCGACACAAAAGTTAAAAAATTTATAGTAATTTATATATTTTTTATACTTACCAATGACCCAGACTTAGCTGGTGCTAACTCTAAAATATTTAGGGCCAAATGCAAATTTTACCCCCCAATCCCCAAAATTTGCATCTAAAACCGAATATTACATGTCCTATATGGTCCTCCATACTTTTATTCCACTGCGTATGCGCAGTGTCAAGGAGGTCTCGAAACTGCCGCCAAAAGTCATTCTTACAACCAGTGCCTGGTAAGCGTTATGTACGCAGCGGGGAGGCAAGAGTTCCCAACTCCTGGGAGGGCCATCCCCGTCTGGGTCATTGGTAAGTATAAACAAGCCAAGACCAATACCGGGTCTGGACCTGCGTCGCTGCATGCAATTGAATCGGCAAACAGGAAGTGGCTGCATGGCAGATCTGAAAATTGCATACACAATACAACTGATCATTATCAGGCTCCAGATGAAATATAAAATCAATCCCTTGCATAGAAGCCGAGAAAAGTTTGACGAAAAAATTTCAATGTTCAGTGGGTACAGTAAAATTTCAAAGTATCGGCAAACAGGAAGTGGCTGCAGGGCAGACCTGAAAATTAAATTGCTTACACGATACAACTCATCATTATGAAGCAGCAGACCAAATATAAAATCAATCCCTTGCATAGAAGCCGAGAAAACGTTGACGGAAAATTTCAATGTTCAGTGGGTACAGTAAAATTTCAAAGTATCGGCAAACAGGAAGTGGCTGCACGGCAGATCTGAACATTGCTTACACGATACAACTCATCATTATGAAGCAGCAGACCAAATATAAAATCATTCCCTTTCATAGAAGCCAAGAAAACTTTGAGGGAAAAAGTGTTTCGGACGGACTGACGTACGGACTGACGGATGGACTGATGGACGGAATCGAGCGGTTACTAGACCTGCTCTGCCGCTGGCGTCGCAAGTAAAAATATATAAATTACTATAAATTTTTTTACATTTTTATACTCTACCAATGACCCAGACTTAGCTGAATAGTAAAAAGGTTGGAGGGCCTAGAACATAAGGAAAATCCAATAGACTCAATTACCTATAACAAACCTATCCCCTCAATGAGAAAAGGAGAGATAGGCTAAATGTATCTTACTTATTTGTATCAAAAAAGAAAGACACAACACCAATCTGTAATTGAGCACAATAACCTCAATGATCTCTGAAACATCTAGTATAACCCTTTATACTAATATTTTTTAAAGGAAAGCCAATAAATATGGGAGTCTAGCGAAATGAGACTCTATATACTCATTTAAAAGTGGTCGAAGAATGTATATTAACGCCCAATTAATCACATGATATATACAGATACTTCACACCAATCAACACTTAAAAAATATTACACAGATGAGTAAACATAGGCTTTACCCTTTAAAATCATCTCGGAACCGACTCAGAATCACTGACTCCAAGGGAGGTATTCCCTTGCTTTACACTATAAAGCAGGTGACCCAAGGGAACACCCCCACCCCCCCACCACCACCCTTCCCCTTGCCCTGGATCAAATACTACAGAGCAAAGAGGACAGCAGGACAGAGTCACTGCCAGAACCAAAAGCCTATACACATATAGTTGCCACTGTTTAGTAGACGACATTCTGAGTAAAAAATAATAGACCTAAACAATGTAGATCTGCAGAAAGGACTCAATATTCTCAGATACAAAATCGTGAAAATGGAGGGCTAAGACCAATATGCAACCCTCATTAGATCTGTAATATCAACATTATTAGCTTAAGCCTATGATGTAGAAGAACTCTTACTTCATGAGGTTAAAACTAACGCACAGACTGCTGAATGAAGATATAATCATTAGCAGAACTGATTAGATGGTAGATTGAATCCATCTGACCATAGAATGGACCAAAATGTGGAGGAAGCTTCCACGGCATGTCCCACAATAGACGCCTGAGTAAATTAATCCTCAGTCTTTGTGGATATAGAGAAGCTACCAACAGAATTTGCATTGAAATAATTACATTGAGCAATATCTGCTAAATCAACAGCACTGGAAGATACGTATATCTTATTATTCCGTTCACAAGATCGATAGAGCATTTACTGCAAATGCTCGAAGATCCAAACATTGTGACACATACGTCTGCAAATGAACTCCTTGGTAGCAATCTGATTGAATACTGGTTTGTTGAAAGTCCATTCTGGTGGCAACAAACAGCACCTCTGTGAAGGGAGTCCGCTAATACATTCAGATGACCTGGAATATGAAGGACCAATAGAAGAACTTGATGTTCTAGTACCAACCGAGGGAGCGCGGTGGCTCAGTAGGTAGAGGTGCAGGCTGCAAGCCGAGAGGTTCTCGGTTCAAATCCCACCTGCGGCAACTGCGTTGTGTCCTTGGGCAAGACACTTCATCTCCATTGCCCGCATGGGGGCACGATGACGCTGTGTACTAAGGCGTACTGCACGTCGATGGTACGCATGTCTTCAACCAATCTAACCCTGCCTGTGCTGCAGTGCGGAGTTACGATGTTGGGGGGCTGGCAGCTGCTCGTCGTTGCTCGGTGGTTCTCTCTGGGTACTCCAGCTTCCTCCACCCGTAAAACTGTCACGGTCATGATTAGCCATTGTGCATAAATATATGACCTTAAAAACATCAATAAATAAATAGTACCAACCGAAAGATTCCTTCCGTTAACATGAATAACAGGATGGAATGAGTGCCTCCATAATTCCGAAAATTCGCTAATACTGTTGAGTTGTCGAACAGAATTAGCATATGAGCATTCTGAATAACGTTCATCAATAACGTAGCACAAGCCAAAATGACATCATTCTTGATGTTTGTGTGCTTGATAAGGAACTACAGAAACAAAAGACCCTGGCACTTCAAATCCGTTGGGTTTAATGAAACTACCCAAAGTGTTTGACTGACATCCGTCAAAACTGTAAAACTCGGATCCGGCAATTGCAGTGGAACTACTTGAGCTAAGCACTGAAAACTTGCTCAAGTCTGAATCTCTTATTCACTTGATTTGACAAGAAGATGTCCGTATCGGGCGAAATAATCTTCACCCTCCAATTCTGAATTAAAAGAAATTTGGAGAGGACAAATGCGTAACCGCCCCATTGGAATAAAATCACGGCATTTCTGCACAACGTATCAGTCACATGAGATCTCTCGCTGAGACCTTGTCTGAGCGAAGACAATAGCGAGTATAACAACTGATTAATTTCGCTCTGGTTAACGGCAGACGAACGAGAATGTTATGTGCCTCGAAGCTCATCCCCCAGTGGGTAAATGACCTGGACGAAACCAGATCCGACTTCTCCTCGTTTACTTATGAAACCGAGACGTTGGATCAATAGAAGCAGAATCTGCACATCGTTCTGCGCTCTGGTTAACGGCAGATGAACGAGAATGTTATACGTCTCGAAGCTCATCCCCCGGAGGGTAAATGACTTGGACGAAACCAGATCCGACTTCTCCTCGTTTACTTATGAAACAGAGACGGATCAATAGAAGCAGAATTTGCACATCGTTCTGAAGCATTAACTCGTTGCCACACCTCTGAAGAATGTCGTCCAGGTAGGCCGACGTTACCGCAGACGAATGAGCTCGGAAATGAGTCATTACCGAGTTCGTTATGTGAGTGAAAGCCCAGGAACTAGATTCAGACCGAAACACAGTGGTCGGTGCTGAAACACAATTCCTATGATAAAGAAGCAAAGATACTTTCTGAATGCCTGATGTACCATGACGTGAAAGTATGCAACTAGAAATCTATGCATGTAGCATAGTCGTTCACCCGAATACTCGCTCTGACCGATCGGATGGACTCCATATTGAAACTTGAAGCCATGATCAGCTTGTTATCCAGCTCAGAATATGAGTGGACGGAACGAGCCGTCCGGTTTTGGAACCAGAAAAGATGGTTGTAGAAGCCTGGAAATTCCTGGATTTCTACGATCTCTATCGCGATCATTCCAGAAGAGACTGGACTTCTGATGGAAGCGAGCGTCTATCCTACTGACTGACGGAAGCTGAGTCCAACTTGGACTCCGAGTTAACAGAGGATTTCATTTGAGGAACAATTTAATCCTTCCGAAATCACCCCTTGAATCCAAGGGACATCCATAATCTAATCCCAAATCATTGAGAAACTCGACAGTCTTCCACTCACTAGTACACGATAGAGGTTAAAACCATTACCTCCTGGTCCTGCGAGGCTTGCGGAAGGAGAAGCCATGTCCTCCATGGCCTGCACCTAGCCTCGTCAACCTAGGGGCGTCTGACCGGATGTCTCGGTCAGAATTACGGCCCCTATATGAGTCGTTACCCTGACGGTCTCTAGAATAAGACCTAGAGGATGCATAAGAACCTCTATAGGAACTTCCCTTGGACTTATTCAACCCAGAAGTGCCTGTCCTACTCTTCTCTGCTGAATCCAACTATATGGAAGCGAATTTTAATAGCAGAGAGTCTAAAGCTTTCTTAGTTAACAGATCATGAACTGCGAAAAGCTTGCCGTCGAAGAAAACTCTCCGGAGACAGGAGCGACTCTGAGAGAGTTTTTCACCTTACTATCTACACGCGTGGATGTAGCCACTAAAGGACGGAGTTTTATGTGAGGCCCTTGAAAGAACTCTTAAGGAGGTTGTACATCCTAGTATTCTTTTTCCTTTGAGATGTAATGATAACGTTCTGGAAAGGTGATCTGCGTACGATGATGTGTCTAAGCTGTCCCTGCTGGACAATATTGTTATTTCCAACATCGTGGTTGGAACTGACATAGATGACAGTAAAACAATACTAGTTCCTGACCTGGTCGTCTAGACGCAGAGAACTCTCAGAATGCTCTGTCCTGCCGTTTCAAAATATTCAATGAAATGATGAAAGGCAGATGGAGAGCATGTTGCCGATAAGAAACCTGACCCGCCCATTTAGGTAGCAAGTTATATAAATATAGCGTCATTCAACAGATCAAATGTCTGTGAAACATATCTGGACTATGTCGGAAACTGAGGGATGATGTCCCTAAACCGATTAAGAATTCTATAGCCAGTGGTTTCTTATCCAGCAACACAGCATTTTGGTCTGGAGGAACAACGTCCGATGATAATGCCGGATGCACTCTACGGGAATTATGTTGTTCCGAAAAGGGAAAATACATCTCATCCGTATCCCTTTCACAATCCTGTCGGACCACTTGAAATTCTTGGTCGTCCGTGCCTGAACCTGCAGTGGAACGTACCAACCCAGCTTCGTCGGATAATTCCTGATTTGACAGAGTTACTGCATGTTGCTGGGATGCTGCGATAATTTGTGCTATCTGTGATAGCATATCCGCAACAGAGGCCTGTGGAGCTGCGGTCTTATAGGATTTAGCCGCTGGAAGCTCCTTGGACGTTCACTCCTGCACACCTCTAACATGCGAACGTCCGGAGAATGAAGGCCTTGTATCCTTGGCTACCGGGTGGCGTGACCTGGTCGCCGTAGAATCCCTGGTTGAATATCACAGGTCACATAGCCATGGTGCGGTCGCGTGTGCTGCCGTGAGGATGAGGAAGCCGAAAGAGCAGTCTCTCCGGACTGTCTATATAACAGAGCGTCCCGAGCGGTAGACGTATACTCTGACTGAGGAACATTTTGTACCACAACATCTGAGCCCAGATGTTGTAATACGAGAGAGGGACCTCTCTCGCTCGCAGCCCGGATGGACCTGGATGAGCTAGGAACCGGACTAATAGGTTTCCTCCATACCATCCTCGTATCCGTCATCACTGGGTGTGCACATTGTATTTTATAGTGCTTGCATCACCCAAATCTCCTTCCTGGACCGCAATGGACGAACCTGGGTGCTGAGCCATTCGGTGAATGGTCGCGATACCAGGCGAGCTAGCGGACGCCAACGCCATCGATCGTACTAAGGAACTCCAGGCAATTGACGTATCTACATGAGCACTTTTGCCGCTAACTCTTCATCTGACTGTGACAATGGAAGCACACTTTACGAAGACATCACGGTAACAATATCTAGTTCATGTTACCCTATGAGACCTGTGGAGACGCAGTCCTACGTGAAATATCTGCTGGAAGCTCCTGGGACTTTCATTCCAGCATTTATATAATATGCGAACGTCCCAACTGGAAAGGTCTCGTATCCTTGGCTAGCAGATGGAGTGACCTGGTTGACGTGTAATCCTTGGTCGGCGAAGCAAGAGCACCGGGGACGTTCAATCCTGCATTTACATAATATGCGAACGTCCCCTGGAAATCTGTGGTCACATAGCCAAGGTGCAGTCATGTGTGTTGACGAGGATGAGGATGCCAATATAACAGCCGCGTCGGACTGTCATGCGACGGAGCGTCCCGAACAGGAGGAGTGGACGTAAGCTCCGACTAAGCGAACAACATACAACAACATCGCAGCGCAGATGTTGATGCAAGAGAGAGGGGCCTCTCTCGCTCGCGGTCCGGGGAACCTGGACGAGCTAGCTATCGGACTGACAGGCTTCCTCCGTACTATCCTCGGATCCGTTATTGCTGGGTGTGCACATCTGAAGTTTTATAGTGCTCGCATCACCCAATCTGCTTCCCTGGACTGCAACGGACTAACCCGGGTGCTGAGCCATTCTTTCCTGGTGAATGGTCGCGACTCTGGGCGGACTAGAGGGCGACAATGCCTTCGATAGAACTAGCTAACTCCCAGCAATTGTCGTAATACCTTGAGCACTTCCCGCTAGCCCTAATATTGCAACAACGGAGACACAGTTATTGAAGACATCACAGAAACATCACTCTGAGTTCTGAAAAAGAAACAGATAATATATAGTGACCTTACGGAGAGAGGACCGTAATGGACCTCTCACTGCAACAAAATACCGTGACACATGTCTCCAACGTTGTCATATCAATCAACACACACAGAGCAAGAATTAATGCGACTACACTGACTGTAAGAAACACAATGAACTTGTGAATTAGAGGAAGATATCCTCACATTACGATAGAAGAATATTTTTTTCAACCAGAAAAAATATGCACCATCATATTACTCGCACTAACTCTTGAAATAAATATACATAATATGTTATAATTCATTATAACATTTCAAAAGAAAATAATTTTCAAAAACAAATTTTTGAAAAAATTTTCAGAAGAGCCCAAGTTCCCAATGAGAACCCTGAGCCCAAAAAAGCCTAAGTGTGGACAAAAATTTTAATCATTTTGAAAAATTAATGTAACACTTACGGACAATATTAATGTATCTTGCTATGAACTAAATTAAGCAGAAGACAAGTAATCATTGTCAGAAGTAACAGTTGTCAACATAAGCAAAAGTGTCAACAACCCGGAAACATGACTCCAGGCACTAAAACAAACATGGCCCGAAATCAGTTACCAATTTAAACACTATTTGATGCAAAACAGAGGCTTCCAGAGAAGAAACTGCAGAACATCAGATGGTAGATGCAGACCAAAATGCCTAAACACCTCTAGGGTGAGGACGTAAACATGGGGAAAAAACAGAAAATAATTCTGTTTCCAAGCCAAAACTCCCAAGAAATTTTGGTAATAAATATTACAAAAAATAAGCCAAAAGCATAGGAGAATAGCTAGGGAGGAATAAAGGAAAGGGAGAGAGGAAACACTGATTAAACAATGGAAAATTCATAGCAAGAATGACCACAAAAAGGTCATGCCACGAAAATAGGTAACATGTAATAATTTCGTAAAATAATTATAAGTTACAGCCCTGAACATTTGTTTCCACTGTTTTTTCCTCTCCACCTTCTATTTCCACCATTTCTCTCATAATTATGCGTCTGGCATCCTTAAAACTGAGATTTACAAGCACAAATAACAGTGAAGTGTAACTGTATTTAGGGTCAAACAAAGAATGACTTTTGGCGGCAGTTTCGAGACCTCCTTGACACTGCGCATTACATTTACTCTCTGTGCATGCACAGATGTCATGAAGTGACCAGAATTGGTGCCAACACCATTCTTTGTAAAAGAGACTATTACATAATAATTCAGCGGGGAGGTATGAGTGCCCACTCATGGGAAGGCCCTTCCCATCTGAGCCATTGGTAAGCATAAAATATAGAAATTACTATAAATTTATCATATTTTTACACAGTATACCAATGGCCCAGACATAGCTGAATCGTAAATAGGTGGAGGGCCTAGGGCTGAAATAATTCCAATCCTGCAATCCATGATGAAGGAACTTAGAATAATTAGGAATTACATGTCATCTCTCTATACAATAATACAGGAGACATATTCTAAATAAGGTGCCCAAATTTAAGTAATTCCTTATTGTAAGCATGAAGACAAGTTCCTAATTTTTAAGGCTAGTCTGGACTAAGCCCCAAAAATTAGGATGGCATATTTGAGAATGAGTGAAAATCTCACACACAAACATACTTCTTACAATAACACTTCAGCTGTATGCAGGATATAAATACAGATAAAACAGCTTCCTTCAAAGCTACATACATTTTAAGCCAGATTAGGGGTAAAAATCCCCCCCCCCCCCCACCCCCCGGCACTCAGGTATTAATTCATGTTTAATAAATGGTGCTTAACGTTACTTCAGAAGTTACGGCTATAGCGATGATCCTGGTAGTTAATACTGCCCACTAAATAACATAGACCGCAGACGACATACACAGATACGTCGAAAACCGGTGATACATAAAAATATAACATATCCAATCGAGCCACACTGAACGATTCCTGAAGAGAAAACACACTTCCTAGGTAATCCACAGGCAGCCTCTGTTCAATAAATTCCAGTAACAACACTCTCCAACGTGTACTATCCGATATCTACGCTCGTAAAAACACGTGTTTGATGATGTAAAACAAAATAGAAACTTGGATCTAGAGATGTAAGTAGGTATGATTAACAGGATTCGACACGGACTGCCCCCGAAATAGATTATGATTGCAAGGTCCACAAAATACAATAAAGCATTAGCGTAATAATAATAATGTGCGAGAGCATTTATATTTAGCATGTAATCATCTGAATACCAGTTAACTGGTTATGCAGCCTGCGAGGTACTCAAGAGTAGCAATTTAATTGTGATGATTTATAAATAAGCGCCCATATATAAAAAAAATCAACAAAAATAACAGGACACTAATTCAGCTAAAAAGCAGATGTGCCCATGAGGTCGCCATAGAACACGACTCAAATGCATGGTATGCATGTATTAAATTATATGAGGCTTGCGGGAAGAAAACTACGTCTTGCCCGGTACTTGCCTCTAAACACATAAGGCAGTGTGTGTGGTGATGGGGGAATTCAAAGTCATAACAAAATCTCCTCACCCGCATTATTTAATCATTCTTGTGTCAGTTAACAAAAAAATATAGGAACCGTGATGGTTCTATCATGTCAAACCGACTCCATTATGCCACTATGGGTGGAGAAGGACATGAAGAATAAAACTTCCCCTGAAAGAAGACCCTCTCATGGAGAAAGCTTCTGGGGAGCGTCCCCTAACAGACACTTGAGAATACTGATCCAAGATTTCTGTGACAACAGAGGTGCTACTAGTAGGATTCACAACGAGACTGTTTAATCTTAAACATAATCTACTGAATCAAATGAATTGGAGGATACACATATCCTATCATCCAGCCCCATGAATTCTGCAGAGCGTCTACTGCATGCGCTCAATAGTCTGGGCACGGCGACACAAATGACGATAACTATTGTTCCGGTGCATTGCAAACTGAACAACCATGGGGTGATCCCACTGGTAGCAAAACTGTACAAATAATCACATGTTGAGCGTCCATACAAATGAAACAGGCGACCTTTCCGAGGAGTGAGTCTGCTAGTACGTTCAGATGACCCGGTATATGACGGATAGCGAGATGAACATGAAAATTCTACTCCGTTAGGTATCATAACAAAAATGAATGGATGCCGCCCTGGTTCCTGATGTACGCTACCACTATTGAGTTGTCCAACAATATCTGAACAAGCCTGTCTGCATTGATGTAGCGTTAACAATACTGACATCATTCTTGATGATTATGTGTTTCTCCAGGAACCGAGGGTCCCAAGACCCCTGCATTTCGAGTCTGTCGGACTCAGGGTCGTGCCCCAAACTATTGACTCATACCCGTCATAATCGTGAAAGCCCGATCTGGCAAATGCAACGGAACTCTTGAGTTAACCACTGAATATCTGCCCCAATATGGACCTTTTGTTTACTAGATCCATTAAAACAATACTGGTCCTGAGCGAATGCGTTATCACACTCCAGTTCTGGGCAAGAATAATTGGAGGGAGGGGACGTGTGCATAAGCGACCTATCTAAACAAGATGTGTAGCCGCTCAGCACAACCCCATCAGTCACATAAAACTAATTTCATTCTGGATAATAGCAGACAAACCAGATTGTTATGAGACATTACCGAATTAATATTCGAGTGACAGCGCAGGGTGCTCTGTTCAGACAGAAGCTATCCTTAGATCTATGCTTATAGCATAGTCAATTACTCGAACGCTCACTTTAACTGACTAAATGATAACCATAAATAAACTTTTAGAGTTTTGATAAACTTGTTATCAGCTCCAGTCTATTATCTGTCGGAACGAGCTCTATGGCTTCGGTACGAGTAACAAGTGACTACGGAATCCTAGAGAATCTTGATTCTTGACGACCTCTATTACTTTCATTGTCAAGAGAACCTTTACCTCTGATTGGAGAGACTCTTATGCAAGGATTTGACGGAAGCATTGTCCATCAGACATTAAGTTAGTTGTGGTTATCTCGGAAAGATAGCCGTAGGCCGTCCGAAAACACACTTCTCGCCTACTGGTCTTCCGTAATAGTTATCCAGCTTGATGCGAATCTTGATAACCATCCGTCAACTGCTAAGCAATAGAGGTCTTAACCCTCACCTATAGTGCCTGCAAGGCCTACGGAAGGAGAAACTGCGTCTCATTTGCGAAGAGCCTCGACCTAGCAGTTTAGGGGCGTCTGTCCGGTAGTCTCGATGAGAACTAAGCCCCGTATCCGAGTCGCTGTATGATGATCCCTAGAGTAATTATAGAAGGGTTAACTATACCCTCACAAGGGGTGCGTATAGACGACCTTCTGTCTAGGACGTCCTCCCTTACTCCTTTCTGCTATTGCGGGTCGATTAGATGCCGACTTAAGGAGCAGAGTATTGATGTTTTCTTTGTAGCTTGGTCATAAACTAATGAAAGCTTATCGTCAAAAACTTAGTGCCCGGAAACCAGAGCGACTCGAAGAGAGTTTCTCACCTTGTCATCTATTAAGGATGACGACGCAAGGGCTCTGTCATGTTTGTTTAACTCTGAATTAGCAACTGTTAAGACAGAGTTATATGTGATAAATATAATAGCCCTGGAAAGGACTCTAATTGAGGTACGAACATCCTCCACAATTCCTTTCTGTAGAGACGTTGCGTCACAGTTCTTAAAAGTGATTTGCGTAAAACAGTGAGTTTAAATTCGCTCTGAATGAAGAAATGCCGTCTCAATTGTGACCGAGCGAATAATGAATGACGATGGTAAGGCCATTGCTAGGTCCTTAGCCTACTCATTCAAACGCAGAGGAACTCTCAATACATCTTCCCTGTTTTCCGAAATCGGTAAAATTATGGAAGATGATGACAAGAAAGCGCCTTACTTCTTTCCACTGGAAAGTTGAATATGGCATCGTCTAAAAAGCCAAAGGCCTGCGACACCTGTCTATACTTAACCGGAAAAGACATTTCCTCCTCTTTTTCCGGATAAAGTCAGTGTCCAACAACGCTAGCACTTTCTTTTAAGTACTCGCAGCACTATGCTTCGCTGGAACAAATTCAGGGTAGTGTTGATGGAATAAATCCATCTCAAACATGTGTTGTTTCGAAAGGGAAGGGTAATCCCCCTCCATATCCCTTTCATCATTCGTCTGAATCAGTTGAAATCACGGTCAGCGGCATCTGAACGCACAGATGACTGGACTGACCCAGCACCATCCGACAGCTCAGGTTCTGAGACTGCCGTCGGCCGCTTCTGCACTTGCTGGGATGCTGTGATGAGCTGTGCAATCTGCATCAGCAAAACCGTAACAGAGGCCTGAGGAGCAGTGGTCTTCTATTCTGGCCGCCGGCTGCTCCCAGGACAGTGTCTTGGAGACGGCTCTTTTCTCCGGACGTCCCGATATATGATGCCTCTTCTTAGTTACTGAATAGTGCTTCTTTCGAGCTGTCGCAGCATTCTGATTCTCAGGAAGTATCGATGTATAAGCTCTATCGCCACCCTATGTTGTTCCGAAAGGGAAGGGTAATTCTCCTCCAAATCCCTTTCACCATCCGACTGAATCAGATTATACTCATGGTCATCGGCATCTCAACGCGCAGATGACTGGACCGACCCAGCACCCTCCGACAGCTCAAGTTCTGAGACTGCCGTCATCCGCTTCTGCTGGGATGCTGCGATGAGCTGTGCAATCTGCGGCAGCAAGCCTGTTACGGAGGCCTAAGGAGCAGCGGTCTTCTGTTGCATGGCCGCCAGCTGCTCCTGGGACAGTGTGTCTGAGATGGCTCTTTTCTGCGGACATCATGATGAATGAGGCCTCGTCTCCTTGGCTACTGTATGGTGTGACTTCTCTGACGAAGAGTGACCTTCTCGGCGATGCAGGCTGGATATCAGAAGTCATGTAGCCAAGGTGCAGTCGTGTGTGCTTGGTAGACGCTGAAGAAGCCGTAACTATAGCCGACCCCAGCTGTAAACTGAACGAAGCGTCCCAGATGGGAGGCGTGGACGTATGCTCCGACTGATGCAAGTTTCGAACCACAACATCTGGCCCCAGATGTTGTTATAAAAGAGAGAGGGGGCTCTCAGACTTCGTGGTCCTCAGACTTCGCCGAGCTTCCTGCTGAACTTGCCGGCTTCTTCCTCTCCATCGTCGCAGGGTGAGTCTGATATCATTTTATAGTGCTCGCTCTACCCTTCCTACTCTCTTCGGCTGCAAAGGACACATCCGGCATCACGGTACCCTCAGATGGTGTACCGCTTTACCGGTCGAGCTAGCTGGCGACAGGGATCTGAAACCATGCTGTGGTTTATTGCCCTGTCTAATATTCATGAGCACTTTTGCCGCTAGCTCTGATTGACTATCTAAATGTGACGACAGAAGCACACTCTCTGACGGCGTCAGGTAAACATCACCATGTTCTTGTTCCTCTGTAAATAGAAACTAAAAAACTAGAGCGACCTTTGGGCAAGAGGACCGGTGGCAGCCTCTCACCGCGAGAGGACCGGCAGTGGCTCCTCGCTAACAACGTACCGTGACACCCATCAGATCCCATGCGACACATGTTGAGCAAGAATTAGTGGAAGTACATCAACTACAAGCAAGGCAACCAACATGTAAATAAGAGGAAAGACTTCCTCGCCTTGCTTATTGAGCAATATGCTTACATAATGAAGCAAACTAATTCAAGAGCCCAAGTTCCCAAAGGGAACGAAGTGTCCAAATGTATCCCAAAAGAGCTCAAGTGTGAACAAAACTTAATTTTTTCATCCAAAAAATTAACTGCCACACTACGGGACTGATAAATGTATCTTACAACAGACCTACCATATAATAAATGGGAAACTACATATATATAAAGAACGTTGCTAATGTAAACAATGTCAGACTGAAAACCGGAAACGGGACCCCAGGCAACATGGCCCGAAGTCAGTAACAGATTTTTTAACTATCCGATGTAAGTCAAGATCTTCATCAGAAGAAAAAACAACACATTGGATGTATGATGCATGACTAAAAATGCCTAAACACCCAAAGGGTGAGGACGTAACCCTGGGGATATACAGAATAATGTTTCTGTGTAACACGTTAAACTCCCAAGAAATTTTATAAAAAAATTCCAAAAAACAAGCCAAAAAGCTTGGGAGTTTAACTGGGGGGATCAAGGGAGGATAGGGAAGGAATACTTAACTAACAGTGGAAAAATCATTATCAACAATGATGACGTCAGGCCCATGTCCTGAAATTGG
Source organism: Pictodentalium vernedei (assembly GCA_031216915.1). Taxonomy (NCBI): domain Eukaryota; kingdom Metazoa; phylum Mollusca; class Scaphopoda; order Dentaliida; family Dentaliidae; genus Pictodentalium; species Pictodentalium vernedei. Next base: position 214,029,235 of record CM062288.1, read on the forward strand.
GGAACATGAACTAATTTTTATAAATATTATAAAATTACAGCTCTGAACGTTTCAAACCACCATTTCTTCCTTCCTTCATCCAGTTGTGTCCTTGGATCCACCAAATTAACCACTGATTTGTGTCTGGCATCATTATAAACTGAGATTTAAAAAGCACAAAAGTCAGTTTGTTGTTATCTGACAAGGGCCAAACAAAGAATGGTGTTGGCGCCAATTCCGGTCACTTCCTGACGTCTGCACATGCGCAGAGAGTAAATGTATGGAGAGGACCAAATAGGACTTCTAATTTTTGGTTTTGCATGCAAATTTGGGGGATTGGGAGTGGGGGGCAAAATTTGTGTTTGGCCCTAGATATTTTAGAGTTAGCACCGGCTATGTCTGGGCCATTGGTATACTGTGTAAAAATTTATAAATTTAAAGTAATTTGTATATTTTTATACTTACCAATGGCCCAGACTAGCTGGTGGTTAACTCAAAGTTATTAAGGGCTAAACACAAATTTTGAATCCCCCAATCCCCAAAATTTGCCTGCAAAACCAAAAATTAAAAGTCCTATCGGGCCCTCAATACATTTAATCTCTGCGCATGCACAGACGTCAGGAAGTGACCAGAATTGGCGCCAACATCATTCTTTGTAGAAGAGAGTACTACATTTTTATTTTTTAAAATTCAGCGGGGAGGTATGAGTGCCCACTAATGGGAGGGCCATCTCTGTCTGGTCCATTGGTAAGTATAAAAATATACAAATTACTTTAAATTTATAATATTTTTACACTGTAAACCAACGGCGGAGACCAGCTGAATCGTAAAAAGGTGGAGGGCCTAGTACACTTCAGAATTAGTAGATCAACCTAGTTCCAATCCTGTAATCCAAGGTGAAAGGAAATTAAAATTATTAGGAATTACATGTATGTCTCTCTATACAGTAATAGAGAAGTCGTTTCATAAAAAAAGGAGCCCAGTTCAAGTAATTCCGTAAACTTAGCATGAAGACTATGTTAATTGGATGTAACAAGTTCCCAATTTTTAAGGCTAGCCCGGACTAAGCCCTAACAATTAGGATGGCGTATTTGAGAATGAGAGAATATCCCCCACAAACATACGCCATATACAATTATTATTATTATTTATTGGTGTTTAAGGTCACATATTTTTGCACAATGGCTATGCCATATACAATAAAACTCCAGCTGTATGCAGGATATAATTACAGACAAAACAGCTTCACTCATAGTTACATACTTATTAAGCCGGAGGAGAGGTAAAAAATCCCCCTCCCCTTTTTGTTTTGAAGGAATCTTCAAAAAGAATGAGGGGAGTGCTCTGGAATCAGTAAAAGCGGTACCAAAAAAACAATATAAATATTCGTCCAACTGGCACTCAGGTATTAATTTATTATTAATAAATGGTGCTTAACGCCCCTTCAGAAGTTAAGGCTATAGCAACGATCCCGGCAATTAATACTGCCCGCTATATAACGTACACCAGAGACAGCATATGCAGATAGGTTGAAAACTAGTGATATAATATACAACATACACGTGTCCAATCAAACCACAATGAACGATCTCTGGAGAGTAAACACACTTCCGAGATAACCCACAGGCGACCCCATCCAGGTGTACAATAAATTCCAGTAACAACACTCCCCTACGTGTACTATTCGATATCTATGACACTATAAACGTGCGAATATACGAGTTGAGTACCAACATTAACCCTTTACCCAACGCAGACGATATCAAAATTTATTATTTTAAATATCATTATTTCAAATTTTTCAAAAAATTTCAACAAAACCATATCATGTGACCGCTCGTTGGAACGAGCTCGTTCCAACGAGGGGTCACATGATATGGTTTTGTTGAAATTTGTTGAAAAATACTATTTTTTTAACTGCTGAATTTGCATATTACGTGGGCAGATGCGGCTGATTCGTTGGGTAAAGGGTTAATAGAAACCTGGATCTAGAAATGGAAGTAGGTATGATTAACAGGCTCCGATACGGACCACTCCTGAAATAATTCATAATTTCTAAGGTCCATAACATACAATAAAGCGTAAGCCTAATAATTATTATGCGCATGAGCATTAAAATCCTGCATGTAATCATCTGAATACCAGCTAACTGGTTATGTAGCCTCCAAGGTACCCAAAGACTAGCAATATATTTATGATGAATTATGCGCTCGTATATGACATATAGACAAATAATCACAGGAAACCAACCAACTAAAAAGTGGATGTGCCCATGAGGTCGCCACAGAAGATGACCCAGCCGCCAATCGAGAAGTGAAGAAGTGCATGTATGTATTTAAACTCATATGAGGCTTGCAGGAAAAAAACTACGTCTTGCCTAGTAATCGCCTGTAAACACATTGGCGGTGGGGTGGGTGGGGATTTGAAGTCATATCGAACCCTCCTCACCCGCTTGACTTAATCGTTCTTGTGTTAGTCATAAAATAATATAGGAACCGCAATGGTTCCCTCACGTCTAACCGACTCCATTATGCCACTATGGGCAGAGAAGGGCATGAAGAACAAAAACTTCCCCTGATAAAGAAGGTCCTCTCGTGGGGGAAGCTTCCGGGGAACACCCCATAACAGACACTTGAGAAGACTGATCCAAGCTTTCTGTGATGACAGAGGTGCTGCTAGTAGGATTCACAACGAGACTGTTTGATCTTAAACATAATCTACTGAATTGGAGGATATGTGTATCCTATCATTCATCCCCATGAGATCAGCAGAGCGTCTACTGCATACGCTCAATGGTCTGGGCATGGCAACACATACGACGGTAACTGATTGTTCCGGTGTGTCACAAACAGATCTATCATGGGGCGATCCCTCTGGTAGCAAATCTGTCCAAATACTCGCTTGTTGAGTGTCCACTCCAATTGCAACAGGCGACCTTCCTGAGAGAGCGAGTCTGCTAGTATGTTCAGACAACCCGGTATATGATGGATAGAAAGATGAACATGATGATTCATGACGTATAGGAAAATCTTCTCCGTTAGTTGGCATAACAGAAATGAATGGGTGTCACCCTGGTTCCCGATGTACGCTACTACTGTCGAGTTGTCCGACCAAATTGAACATAGACGTCTGTTATTATGTGAATCCAATGTTGTAGCGCTAGCTATATTGACATGATCTCTTGATGTTTATGTGATTCTCCTGGAACCGAGGGTCCCAAAAAACCCTGACACTTCAAGACTACAGGACTTAGGGTCGCACCCCAACCCGTCTGACTCACATCTATCATAGTCGTGAAAGCCAGATCCGGCAGATGCAGAGGAACTCCCTGAGTTAACCACTGAATATCTGCCCAAATCTGAGCCCTTGTTTTACTAGATCCGTTAAAACAATACTGTTTTAACGGACCTAGTAAAATAGCTCCGACAGTCGCAGTATGAAATCCCTCACTATTGATGCGTCTGAGTGTTGACAAAAGTGAGCATAATAACTGACTAATTTCACTCTGGGTAACGGCAGATGAACCAGATTGTTGTGAGTCTCAAAGCTCATTCCCAGGTGAATAGACGACTTGTACGGACTTTCTCGTTTACGAAGAAATCAAGACGTTGGAGTAATAGAAACAGACTCTGAACATCGTTCTGATGAATAATTCTGTTGCCGTAACCCTATAGAAGGTCATCCAAGTAAGCCGACGTTACCGCAGACAAATGAGCTCGTAAGTAAGACATTACCAAGTCCATTATTCGAGTGAAATGCCCAGGGGGCCAGATTCGGACCAAAGCATATTGTTCTGAACTGAATACACCTTTCCTTGTATGGCAAACCACAGATACTTTTAGAATGCCGGATGTACCAGGACATGAAAGTCCGCATCCTTAGATCCTTAGATGCTTGCTGCATAGCCGATCACTTGAACACTCACTTTTACCGACTGAATGATTTCCATAAATAAACTTTTGGAGCCATGATAAGCTTGTTATCCAGTCTATTACGGGTCAGAACGAGCCGTCTGGCTTCGGTACGAGTAACAGGTGACTGTAAACATTTTGAGAATCCTGATTCTCGACGACCTGTATTGCTTCCTTTGATAAGAGAGCTCATACCTCTGGTAGGAGAAACTCTCTTATGCAAGAATTTGATGGAAGATTTGTCCAAAGCGGACAACTTGTTAGTGGGGTTTTTGCTTGGAATGATAGCCATAAGCCATCCGAGACTACACTTCTCACCCACTGATCTTCCGTGATTATTATCCAGTCTTTTGCGGATCTTCCACCAACTGGCCACCAATAGAGGTCTAAACCATCACCTGTATGACCTGTGAGGCTTACTGGAGGAGGAACCACGTCCTCCCCATGAAAAACCTCGTCTTGTCGACCTATGGGCATCTGACCTACAGTCCCGATCAGATCTACGCCCCTTTCCCCGAGTTGCTATACTGACAACCTCCAGAGTAATTATAAGAGGGTTACTTGTACCCTCGTGAGGAGTTTTCTTTTGACAATTTTGTCTGGAACACTCTCCTTTACTCTTGTCTGCTGAAGTGGGTCGTTGATATACCGACTTCAAAAGCAGATCACTAGGTGCTTTCTTAGTAGCCTGTTCATAGACTAACGAAAACTAGTCGTCGAAAATAAAATCTGTATGGCTGAAGGCCAGCGACACCTGCATAAACTGAACCGGAAAAGAAAGGACTTCCTCCTCTGTCCGGATAAAGTCAGCGCCTAACGATGCCAGTGGTTTCTCTCTTGTCGCCGCAGCATTCTAATTTCGGCGGAACAAAATCAGGGTAGTATTGAAGGATGAAAGCCATCGCAACCATGTACTGTTCCGAAAGGGAAGGGTAATCCTCTTCCTTATCCCTTTCACCATCTGAGAAATCAGTTGCGAATCTTGGTCCATTGCATCTGCGCGAACAGACGACTGGACCGACCCAGCACCGTCCGACAGCTCAGATTCTGAGTCTGAGGGAGGCTGTATCTGCACTTGCTGGGATGCTGTGATTAACTGCGCAATCTGCGACAGCAAGTCCGTCATTGAGGCCTGAGGAGTAGTGGTTTTCAGTTCCTTAGCTGCATGCTGCTCCTGGGACGGTGTGTCAGAAACGGATCCTTTCTCCGAACATCCCGATGATCAAGGCCTCGTCTCCCTAGCTACCGGATGGTCCGACTTCACGGGCAAAGAGTGGTTCCTTCTTCATGCAGCAGGTTGGATATCGAAAGTCGGGTAGCTAGGATGCGGTCATGTGTGCTTAAATAACGTAGCGGGGGAAGCCATGACTGAAGCCGACCCCGGCTGCAGACTAGATGGAGCGTCGTGAGCGGCGGGCGGATATATGCTCCGCCTCGTGCAAGTTTCCAACCAGAAAACTTCATTTCGGCCTTGTGAAACGTAGCAGAGGAAACCTTGACTGAAGCCGACCCTGACTGCAGACTAAACAGAGCATCCCGAGTGGAGGGCGGACATATGCTCCGGCTTGTGAAAGTTTCTCAACACAACATCTGACCCCAGACGTTTGCTAGATTAGAGAGGGGGGCCTCTCCCATTCGCGGTCTATCAGACCTCGCCGAGTACAAGAACTTGCTGACTTCCTCCCTATTTCCATCGTCGCTAGGTGAGCTATTTATATTATAGTGTTCGCTCTACCCAATCCACTTCCAAGACCGCAACGGACTTACCTGGCACCCACAGACGGAGTACCACTTCACCAGTCGAGCTAGCTGCTTGCAAGAGATTAAAACCTTCAACAAAAGGCCCTAACTCTTGCAATAATGAGCACTGCAGCTAGCTCTATAGGCTCCATGAAGCGTAACGACGGTAGCACACCTGGATGGGTGTCAGAATATCATCACCATGTTCATGTTCCTCTGGAATAGAAACTGACAGAATGAATTAAAATGCAGTTAGAGGCTCTGACCCTCAGAACCTCACCACCAACAACATACTGCGACATCCGACTCCAACATCAGTCATCCCAGTGCAACACAAGAATGACAAGAGTCTGCAGGAGTGTATGAACTAAAGTCGATATCAGTCCTCCAAACTCCTCAACGATATATATATATAACTGAGATACATGAATAATAGCAATCATAATTAAATTCAAAATATTTTTTGTAAACAAAAAAATTTCGAAAAAATGCCCAAGTTCCCAAAGGGAACATTAAGAGCCCAAGGGCATCCCGATAGAGCCTAAGTGGGGACAAAATCAAAAATTTTTTGAGCTACACTACCGGAATAACAATCCATATATCCTTCAGTATACTGCAGTAATAGAATATAAAAAACTACCTATATATGAGGACGTTGATAATGTAAACAACGTCAATGTAAACAAGACATCAGGCACACAAAAAGGCCCAAAGTCAGAACCAATTGAAATGCTATCAGATGCAAAGCTAGATCTTCACACGAAGAAAAAACCATAAATCAGATAGAAGATGCAAGACTAAATGGCCTAACACCCCTAGGGTGAGGACGTAACCCCTGGGGAAGAAACAGAATAATATAAATGTTAAACTCCCAAGAAATTTAATAAAAAATTTCAATAAAAAATAGCCCAAAAGCTTAAGAGTTTAACAGGAAGGGTTCATGGAAGGATAGGGAAGGAATACTTAACAAACAGTGGAATAATCATTTTTAAAAATGATGACGTCAGGCATATGTCCCGAATTTGGGAAACATAAAATAATTTTATAAATATTATAAAGTTACAGCCCCGAACGTCCAAAACCACCGTTGAACACTTCCTTCATCCAATAACAGCCTTGTATCCACCAATTCTTGCACTGATTTGTGTCTGGCATCCTCAAAAAAGGAGATTTTAAAGCACAGACGTCATTTCATTGAAGACATTAGGGCCAAACAAAGAATGATGTTGCACCAATTCCGGTCACTTCCTGACATCTGCGCATGCGCAGAAAGTAAAGGAGGGCCAGATAGGACTTTTAATTTCCGGTTTTGCAAGCAAATTTTGGGGATTGGGGGGGGTTCAAAATTTGTGTTTGGCCCTTAATAACTTTGAGTTAAGCACCAGCTAGTCTGGGCAATTGGTTTACAGTGTAAAAATATAAGTATTTAAAGCACTGTTAAACTGAGAACATCAAGAGGAAAAAGCAGAAACTAAACAACAGGCACAAAATAGGTCCAAAGTCAGTAACCAATCAAACACTTCCTGATGCAAAGCAAGATCTTCATAGAAAAGAAAAAACAATGCAGCTGGTAGAAGATGCAAGACTACAAATGTTCTAAACACCCATAGGATGAGGACGTAACCATGGGGATAAACGGAATAAACATTCCGTAGAACATGTTAAACTCCCAAGAAATTTAATAAAAAATTTCAACAGGAGGCCCCAGGGGGCCTTGTTACAACCGATAATGTTACAACGCCGCATAATGTTACACCAACGCATAATGTTACAAAAAATGTAGTAAACAACCGATAATGTTATAAACTCCGCATAATGTTATAACTTTTTTCAACCCGTTATGTTATAAAAATCGACGCATAATGTTATAACTTTTTTCAACCCGTTATGTTACAACAAATTAACCGATAATGTTATAACTTCTGTATACTAATTCCAGTTACAGCTTTTGTAGATGGACTTTACCACTTACCATTTATTGACGCATAAAGGTATGTAATATTTATACTAAAGGTTTCTGCTCTGGTTAAGGCGAGGAGACACCCCCCCCCCCCCCCCCCCCCCCCACCCCCTCAACTCCCGGGGATTTATCATAGAATGACCTAGTCACGTTACATAGATGCGGATTATCCTGGTAACTCAATCGTGCGACGTCATTGCCATGATCGTGCAGTGCCCAACATGGTGAAGGCGGGGGTTGCTATTTTATCGGTTGGAACGTTTACCAACATGCGTAGTCTCCACTTCCAGAAATGTAGTGTACCATAGTCCCCTGGCGCCTTTGGGGATGGGCAAATGCATCTGTTTTTGCTTGTTTTGGGCATCTAAAACTCATTTGTCGCATATTTTTTAGTCATAAGAATATCTTATTGTTCATTGGTTTGACATTTTAACAACTAACAGTGAACAAAAATGAGGTGAAGTTAAAAGAGGTCAAAAAGTTGGATGGAGCGAGGTACATACGGTGGATGTGGCGGGTTGGTAGTGTCGCACGGAAGCCGAAGAATAAGATGCGAGACTGGGTAGGAAGAGGAATGGGGTTTAGGAGGATTGAAAGGGGTGGGCAGGGATTAGGCTGAGAAAGAGAGGAGGTCATGGATTAGTACATCAGGGTGATTGTGCATAGAAAGCTATCTGAAAATACTGTAAGAGAGTAGTGCTAGACGGTATGATAATATAGATGGTGGATATGTTGGAAGAAGTGGAAGTGATGAATTTGGGATTACAGGTTCTGGAAAAGGCGGAATCACTAGAACAGGCAGTATAGGGAGAAGGGAGAGGTTGTGGAGGAGGAGTTGTGTTGATGTTGGTGTTGTGGCGGTGATGGTGATGGTTTTGAGTAGTTATGTATGTTGAAAATGAGCCATTTTGTAGGACCCCGGGGCAGGACCTCGGAAGTGACGTCATGTCACGTAACTGGGCGGTCATGTTGGGTTGTCATGATAGTGCACATGGGTGACCATGTTGTGATGTCATTATCATGATAATAGGCGGTAGGTGTGCGTATGCGCAGCGCGTGTTGTTATGGGGACACATGCTCCGTCTCACCCCTAACAACCCGACAATAGATATCGAATTAATCCAAACAACCCAACAATCTTCAGAAAACTGACCAAACACTCCTGAAAACACTCCCAAATAAAGGTAGGATAGTATCCTTAATGAGGGTATGAGACATATGAAGAGGTACTCATTGCGCTCATTTTCATAGCTTTCATTTAGAGACGTATGATTTTGCACGCATCGTGCTCATTTTCATAGTTTTCATTGCTTCTTACGACGAAAAGGGGGATTCCGTGGGTTTAGTATCCTTAAAATATAGGAGAGTATCGTTACCTAATGTCCGACCATATAATGGACGCGTAATTTATCACAAAAAAATGGGTTTATTACAATAATGGTTGGTTTATTACAATAGTATTTTTTTTAACTGAGAGATAAACTGGAAGGGGGGGGGGGGGGCGCCGTCCCTGTCCCCGGAGCCCTACTGTCCCTTGCCCCTGGAGCTCCTGAAGTCCCGGTCCCTCGAGTTTCTGGCGAGTTACTAAATCGGTACTGGCAGGATTCGGGAGTGTTTTCGGGAATGCATTGGACAGTTTCCTGAAGATTGTCGGGTTGCTTGGATTAATTCGATATCTATTGTCGGGTTGTTAAGGGTGAGACGGAGCACGTGTCCCTATAACAACACGCGCTGCGCATACGCACTCCTACCACCCTTTTCATGGTAATGACATCAGAACATGGCCACCCACATGCACTATCATGACAACTCAACATGACCGCCCAGTCACGTGACATGACGTCACTTCCGGGTCCTGCCGCGGGGTCCTACAAAATGGCTCATTTTCAACATACATAACTACTCAACACCATCACCAACACCGCCACAACACCAACATCAACACAACTCCTCCTCCACAACCTCCTCCTTCTCCCTATATTGCCTGTTCTAGTGATTCCGCCTTTTCCAGAACCTGTAATCCCAAATTCATCACTTCCACTTCTTCCAACATCTCCACCATCTATATAATCATACCGTCTAGCACTACTCTCTTATAGTATTCTCAGATAGCCTTCTCTGCACAATCACCCTGATGTACTAATTCATGACCTCCTCTCTTTCTCAGCCTAATCCCTGCCCACCCCTTTCAATCCTCCTAAACCCCATTCCTCTTCCTACCCAGTCTCGCATCTTATTCTTCGGCTTCCGTGCGACACTACCAACCCTCCACATCCACCATATGTACCTCGCTCCATCCAACTTTTTGACCTCTTTTAATTCCACCTCATTTTTGTTCACTGTTAGTTGTTAAAATGTCAAATTAATGAACAATAAGATATTCTTATGACTAAGAAATATGCGGCAAATGAGTTTTAGATGCCCAAAACAAGCAGAAACAGAGGCATTTGCCCATCCCTAAAGGCGTCAGGGGACTATGGTACACTACATTTCTGGAAGTGGAGATTACGCATGTTGGTAAACGTACCAATCGGATAAAATAGCACCCCTCCTCCACCACCCCCGCCTTCACCATGTTGGGCACTGAATGATCATGGCAATGACGTCACACGATTGAGTTACCAGGATAATCCGCGTCTATGTAATGTGACTAGGTCATTCTATGATAAATCCCCGGGAGTTGGGGGGGGGGGGGTGTCTCCTCGCCTTAACCAGAGCAGAAACCTTTAGTATAAATATTACATACCTTTATGCGGCAATAAATGGTAAGTGGTAAAGTCCATCTGCAATAGCTGTAACTGGAATTAGTATACAGAAGTTATAACATTATCGGTTAATTTGTTGTAACATAACGGGTTGAAAAAAGTTATAACATTATGCGTCGATTTTTATAACATAACGGGTTGAAAAAAGTTATAACATTATGTGGAGTTTATAACATTATCGGTTGTTTACTACATTTTTTGTAACATTATGCGTTGGTGTAACATTATGCGGCGTTGTAACATTATCGGTTGTAATAGGCCTGAGGGCGCTCACCTGACATGGTAGCCTAAATATCAACCCAGAGAATTGATTTAAACAAGTTGCATCTGCTCCTACTTAGAAAAGCTTGAACCAAATATCTAAAGATTCTGACCAGTGGATCTAAAAAAATAGATTTTTAAAGAAAATTCCTCATATTGAACTAAGTTATAACTCAGGTTCCCACAGGGAGCCCATATATGAACCCAGGGACTTGGCTTTAACAAACTTGAATCTCACCCCCCTAAGGATGCTGCACACCAAATATCAAAACATTCCGAATACGGAATCTGAAGAAGATTTTTAAAGAAAATTCCTCTTTTTGAACTAAGTTACAATTCGAGCTCCCACAGTGAGACCAAAAATGGACCTAGGGACATGGCTTGAACAAACTTGAATCTTACCCCCTAAGGATGCTGCATAAAAAATATCAAAAGCATTCATCTGCTGGATCTGAAGAAGATTTTTAAAGAAAAATCCTCATTTTGAACTAAGTTGCCATTCGGGCTCCCATAGTGAGCCCAAATATGAACCAAGGGACTTGGCTTGAACAAACTTGAATCTCACCCCCTAAGGTTGCTGCATGCCAAATATCAAAACATTCCGACTGCTGAATCTGAAGAAGAAGATTTTAAAAGAAAAATTCCTCCCTCATATTGACTAAGTTATAATTCAGGCTCCCACAGGGAGCCCAAATATGGACCCAGGGACTTGGCTTTAACAAACCTGAATTCCCCCCTCCCCCCCCCCCCCCCCCCCCCCCCTCCCCAAGGATGCTACACACCACATATCAAAACATTCAGACTGCTGGATCTGAAGAAGATTTTTTAAGAAAATTCCTCATTTCGTACTAAGTTACAATTCAAGCTCCCACAGTGAGCCCAAATATGGACCTAGGGACATGGCTTGAACAAACTTGAACCTCACCCCCCTAAGGATGCTGCATACCAAATATCAAAACATTCCGACTACTGGATCTGAAGAAGAAGATTTTTAAAGAAACTTCCTCATTTTGAACTACGTTATCATTCGGGCTCCCACAGTGAGCCCAAATATGGACCTAGGGACATGGCTTGAACAAATTTGAATCTCACCCCCCTAAGGATGCTGCACACCAAATATCAAAACATTCCGACTGCGGAATCTGAAGAAGAAGATTTTTAAAGAAAATTCCTCATTTTGAACTAAGTTACAATTCGAGCTCCCACAGTGAGCCCAAAAGTGGACCTAGGGACATGGCTTGAACACACTTGAATCTTACCCCCCTAAGGATGCTGCATAAAAAATATCAAAAGCATTTATCTGCTGGATCTGAAGAAGATTTTTAAGGAAACTTCCTCATTTTGAACTAAGTTGACATTCGGGCTCCCACAGTGAGCCCAAATATGAACCAAGGGACTTGGCTTGAACAAACTTTAATCACTCCCCCTAAGGTTGCTGCATGCCAAATATCAAAACATTCCGACTGCTGAATCTGAAGAAGAAGATTTTTAAAGAAAAGTTCCTCATAAGTTATAATTCAGGCTCCCACAGGGAGCCCAAATATGGACCCAGGGACTTGGCTTTAACAAACTTGAATTCCCCCCCCCCCCACCCCTCCCCCAAGGATGCTACACACCACATATCAAAACATTCAGACTGCTGGATCTGAAGAAGATTTTTTAAGAAAATTCCTTATTTCGAACTAAGTTACAATTCAAGCTCCCACAGTGAGCCCAAATATGGACCTAGGGACATGGCTTGAACAAACTTGAAACTCACCCCCCCTAAGGATGCTGCATACCAAATATCAAAACATTCCGACTGCTGGATTTGAAGAAGAGTTTTAAAGAAAATTCCTCATTTTGAACTAAGTTATAATTCAGGCTACCACAGTGAGCCCAAATATGAACCCAGGGACTTGGCTTGAACAAACTTGAATCTCACCCCCTAAGCATGGTGCATACCCAATATCAAAAGATTCTGCCTGCTGGATCTTGAGAAGAAGATTTTTAAAGAAATTTGCCTGAAATGCACTAAGTTCAAATTTGGGCTCCTATACTGAGCCCAAATATAAACCCAGAGGGCCAATTTGAACAAACTTGAATCAGATCCACCCCACAATGTTGCATACCAAATATCAAAAGATTCTGCCTGATGGATCTGGAGAAGAAAATTTTTTAAGAAATTTGCCTGAAATGCACTAAGTTCGAATTCAGGCTTCTATAGTGAGCCCCAATATGAATCCAGGGGGCCGATTTGAACAAACTTGAATCAGATCCACCCTACAATGCTGCATACCAAATATCAAAAGATTCTGCCTGCTGGATCTGGAGAAGAAGATTTTTTAATGTTTTTTTTCATTGCCTAGTGTTAAAAAGTGCTGACTCAGCACTTTTTCAAAGTTCCAAAACTGTACCCTATGATAAAACTGATGGCAATTTTTTTTTACCAATCCTTTCTGTTGATCCTAAGGAAGCTTCACACCAAATAAAAATTCTTGGTGCCGTGCAGTTTTGGAGATATGGGCATTTTAATTTTTTTCTATTTTTAGCTCCTGCAGTTCCCATGGGGCTGCAGGAAAATTTTTTTTTTGCATAAATCAAGTACTTATAACCCAATAATACCTCATATTAAATTTGGTTCAAATCGGCCTCTGGGTTCAGAAAATAGAAATTTTGGGCGGGGCAAAAATTCTTGCCCCTCTCAGAACAAAGGCAAATATTGCCCGTCAAACTTCTCTTGAACAAACTTGAGTCTACACCTCAAATGGAAGCTGCATACCACATATCAAGTCTCTGCTACTGGTGGTTCATTAGAAGAAGATTTTCAAAAAATTTGGTCATTTTTTCCCCACCCCTCTGCTCAATATGAGCTGAAACCTAATTTGCATAAAAATCAAAATGCCCCTATATAACCACAACTTACATGAAATTTTATTAAAATGTGGCCAGTGGTTTAGGAGAAAGAGATTCAAACACCACCTTCACGCAGGACGATGGACGACAGACGAACGATGGATGAAGAGTGATCAGAAAACCTCACCCTGACTTTCAGTCAGGTGAGCTAATAAAAAAGCCAAAATAGCTTGAAAGTTAAACAGGAGGGTTTATGGAAGGAGAGGGAAGAAACAGCCCTGAACATCAAAAACCATCATTGTTCACTTCCAGCATCCTGTTACAGCCTTTAATCCACCATAACCATCATTGATTTATGTCTGGCATCTTCAAAAATGATATTTAAAACACAGATGTCAGTTCAAATGTTTACTGACTTGGGCCAAACAAAAGAATGATGCTTTGCGCCAATTTTGGTACCTTCCTGGAGGACCAGACAGGACTTTTAATTTTTGGATTTGTATGCAAATTTGGGGGATTGGGGGTTCAAAATTTTTGTTTGGCCCTGGATGTTATTGAGTTTGCACCAGCTAAGTCTGGGCCATTGGTTTTAGTATAAAAATCTACTTTGTGGGGCCTAAATTGAATTTTGTTCACTGGCAAAGTAGGTTTTCAGTTGTGTCTTTATTGGTGTTTAATATCACTTCCCTCATCAATGATAACACTGTGGCCTCAAGACAAGAATGAAGTCAAATTCAGAGAATCATTTATAATTATGCTTATCACACCAGGACATGACCCCCAGATATTGGTTACTGAGTTATATAATAACTCAGTAAAGCAGAACTTGTCCACCACAGTAGGCCTATTACAAAAGAAAATTCGTGATTTCTCAGACACCACCCTTGTCACTGAAAATCTGCCTCATCTCATTTTTCTGACCTGTTAATCTTTTCAATGATACTATTCTGCACTTGTAACACTAAAAATTTAAACAACTATATCTCATTTGACAGAGCTCACAAGCTCTGTCAAAGAAGATAGTGTTGATTAAATTCGCAACTGCAGTATAGGAAATTTTTATGCTTAAAAATTGTTTTTTCTGCAGAATAGTGTGTAAGAAGTAAACTCTTTTTCCAATGTAGCGACCAAAACTGGTCAGTGCTATTCACAAAATCACCATTCAATTTTCATTTTTTTGTCTAAAAAATATAACTTATGACCCCTCATTGGTATGAACTCATCGAGCTTGTTCCAATGAGGGGTCATAAGTTATATTTTTGCCAAAAAATGAAAAAAAAATTGATAATTGAAGAGTTCTGTTTGCAAGTGTTGTCTACCTTTTATGTTAGGTAAAGGGTTAAATTAATAATTCCAATGATTTGCGGGACTATTCTATGGATTAAGAGCTTGTACCACTAGATACCCTTAAATCCTCCTTGATACGTTTGTTGGCAAAATAATACTCATGCATATAATGGTATGGTCTTCCATAACTGGTTACATTGTACATTATATGTCAAAATTATTGGAAGCACTCACCTTATCAACATGAAAGATTAAGTCCAATTCACAAACATTTTCAAAACATTTATCTAATGTTTCAACAAATACCTAGAATAAAACAATAAGAGAAAGTTCTTCAACTATTGAAACATACATGTGTAGTACAAGAATATATAGAAAGAAAAATGTTAAGCACCCCTAAATATAATGAATGATAACATGTTCACTGAAAGTCTGTTGCTGGTTATATGTATGATTATACTGATGATCCAACAAATGGTTGTGAATGTGTATGGGTGAATGTGTCTCACAAACAGGTCCCAGGAATCACTTGCACAAAGAATTCTCCAAAATACACTTTGTGTTTAACTCAGAATTGGGTATTTATCAGGCCTGTTATTTTCAAAATTCCAAAAAGGCCATTATGGTTCATCTTAAATGACTCCAGGAGGACCATTTGTGGTTTGCCTCAAATGACCCCAGGAGATACATTTTTGGTTTATGGGGGCCATACCCTGTTGGGTAGATCACTCAATCATTCTAAGGTACATGTTCTCTGTATTATGATTGCACATCATGTTGTGTATTGATGCAGGTTTGAAAATGATAAATTCATAGTAATTTGGATATTTTTTATACTTACCAATGGCCCAGACGTAGCCGGTGCTTAACATAAGGTTATTAAGGGCCAAACACAAATTTTGAACCCCCAATCCCCAAAGTTTTCTTGCAAAACAGAAAATTAAAAGTCCTATCTGGCCATCCATACATTTACTCTCTGCGCATACACAGATGTCAGGAAGTGACTGGAATTGGCGCCAACATCATTCTTTGTAGAAGAGAGTACTACATAAAAATTCAGCGGGAAGGTACGAGTGCCCACTCATGGGAGGGCCATCTCCGTCTGGGCCATTGGTAAGTATAAAAAATATACAAATTACTATGAATTTATAATATTTTTACACTGTAAACCAATGGCCAAGACTAGCTGAATCGTAAAATGGTGGAGGGCCTAGGACTTCAAAATTAGTAGATCAAATAGTTCCAATCCTGTAATCCAAGGTGAAAGGAAATTAAAATTATTAGGAATTACATGTATTTCTCTCAAAACAGTAATAGAGAAGACATATCATACAAAAGGAGCCCAGTTTAAGTAATTCCGTATACTTAGCATGAAGTCTATGCTAATTGGATGTTACGAGTTCCCAATTTTTAAGGTTATCCCGGACTAAGCCCCCAAAATTAGGATGGCGTATTTGAGAATGAGAGAATATCCCCTACAAACATACGCCATATACAACAACCGCGGTCCCCATGGGGCGACGGGAAAAAAAAGTCCCACCCGGACCCCAAATTTTCAGGGGGAAAATTTTTTTTTTTTTTGTCTTAAAATTGACAGGAATAAATGAAAAACAAAAAAAAAAAATTTCCGGATTTTGGTCCAAAATTTTTGAAGTCCCACCCGGACCCCAAATTTTCAGGGTAAAAAAAATTTTTTTTTTTTGTCTTAAAATTGACAGAAATGCATAAAAAACAAAAAAAATTTTTTTTCGGATTTTGGTCCAAAATTGTCTAAATCCCACCCGGACCCCAAATTTTCAGGAGAAAAATTTTTTTTTTTTTTTTTTGTCTTAAAATTGACAGAAATGCATAACCCCCCAAAAAAAATTCCAGATTTTGGTCCAAAAATTTCTAAGTCCCACCAGGACCCCAAATTTTCAGGGTAAAAAAAAATATTTTTTTTTTGTCTTAAAATTGACCAAAACGCAGAAAAAAAAAAAACATTTTTTTTTCAGTGCCGTGTAGTTTTGGAGATATGGGCGTTTTCATTTATTTCTATTTTTAGCTCCTGCGGTCCCCATGGGGCGACGGGAAAAATTTTTTTTGCATAAATTAAGTACTTATGTCCCAATAAGCCCTCATATCAAATTTGGTCAAAATTTGCCTCTCGGTTTGGAAAATAGAAATTTTGGGAGGGGCAAATATTCTTTCCCCTCCCATTACGATGCCAAGTATAGCCCCACAAACTTCTCTTGAACAAATCTGAGTCTACACCTCAAAAGGAAGCTGCACACCAAATATTAAGTCTCTGCTACTGCTGGTTCATGAGAAGAAGATTTTTAAGATTTCAGCACACTTTTTGGGTGTGGCCCTACCCACGGGCGAGGCAACTTGATTTGAACAAAATCAAATTGCGATGTCATAACAAACAATTATCTCAAATATCAATTAAATTGGTTCAGCGGTTTGGGAGGAGAAGATGCAAACACCATGTTCACAGACGACGACGGACGGTGAGTGATCACTATAGCTCTCCTGACTGAAAGTCAGGTGAGCTAATAAAACTCCAGCTGTATGCAGGATATAATTACGGACAAAACAACTTCACCCATAGTTACATACCTATCAAGCCGGAGGAGAGGTAAAAAATCACCACTCCCCCCCCCTTTTCTTTGAAGGAATCTTCAGGAAAGAAAGAGGGGAGCGCTCTGGAATCAGTAAAAGCGGGTACCAAAAAACAATATAAATATTCATTGAATAGGCACTCCGGTATTAATTTATTATTAATAAATGGTGCTTAACGCCACTTCAGAAGTTAAGGCTATAGCAACGATCCCGGTAATTAATATTGCCTGCTATATAACGTACATTTGAGATGGCAAACGCAGATAGGTCGAAAACCGGTGATATAATATATAACATACACATGTCCAATCGAACCACAATGAATGATCTCTGGAGAGTAAACACACTTCCGAGGTAACCCACAGGCAACCCCATTCAGGTGTACAAGAAATTCCAGTAACAACACTCCCCGACGTTTGTACCATCCGATATCTATGACCATATACACGTATGAATATACGATTTGAGTGCCGACATTAACAGAAACCTGGATCTAGAAATGGAAGTAGGTATGATTAACAGGTTCCGACATGGACCGCCCCCAAAATAATTCATAATTCCTAAGGTCCATAACATACAATAAGCGTCAGCCTTATAAATATTATGCACGTGAGCATTAAACCCCATATGTAAGCATCTGAATACCAGTTAACTGGTTATGCAGCCTCCGATGTACCCAAAGACTAGCAATTTATTTATGATGAAATATGCATTCGTACAGGACATATAGACAAATAATCACAGGAAACCAACCAACTAAAAAGTGGATGTGCCCATGAGGTCGCCATAGAACACGACCCAGCTGCCAATCGAGAAGTGAAGAAATGCATGTATGTATTTAAACTCATAAAAGGCTTGCGGGAAGAAAACTACGTCTTGCCCGGTAATCGCCTGTAAACACATTGGCGGTGTGTGTGTGTGTGTGGGGGGGGGGGGGGGGGGGGTATTCAAAGTCATATCGAACCCTCTGCACCCGCATTACTTAATCGTTCTTGTGTTAGATAAAACATAATACAGGAACCGCAATGGTTCCCTCACATCTAACCGACTCCATTAGCCACTATGGGTAGAGAAGGACGTGAAGAACAAAAACTTCCCCTGATAAAGAAGGTCCTCTTGTGGAGGAAGCTTCTGGGGAACGTCCCATAACAGACACTTGAGAAGACTGATCCAAAGTTTCTGTGACGACAGAGGTGCTACTAGTTGGATTCACAACGAGACTGTTTTGTCTTAAACAAAATCTACTGAATCAACTGGATTGGAGGATACGCATATCCTATCATCCATCCCCATGAGATCGGCAGAGCGTCTACTGCATATGCTCAATAGTCTGGGCATGGTGACATGAACAATGGTAACTGATTGTTCCGGTGCATCACAAACGGATCTATCATGGGGCGATCCCTCTGGTAGCAAATCTGTCGAAATACTCGCTTGTTGAGTGTCCACTCCAATTGCAAAAGGCGACCTTCCCGAGAGAGCGAGTCTGCTAGTACGTTCAGACGACCCGGTATATGACGGATAGAAAGATGAACATGATGATTCATGACGTATTTGGAAAATCTTCGTTAGTTGGCATAACGAAAATGAATAGGTGCTGGCCTAGTTCCCGATGTATGCTACTACTGTTGAGTTGTCCGACCAAATTGATAATGAATGTCCGTTATAATGTAAATCCAGTGTTGTAGCACTAGCTATAATTAACATCATCTCTTTGATGTTTATGTGTTTCTCCTGAAACCGAGGGTCCCAAAGACCCTGACACTTCAAGACTGCGGGACTTAGGGTTGCGCCTCAACCCATCTGACTCACATTCGTCATAATCGTGTTCCGGCAGTTGCAGCGTAACTCCCTGAGTTAACCACTGAATATCTGCCCAATTTGAACCCATGTTTTACTAGGTCCGTTAAAACGATATTGGTTCAAACGAAAGCGTTTTCACACTCCAGTTCTGAGTAAAGAATATCTGGAGGGGACACTGCGTGCAGGTGGCCCATCGGAATGAGATCCACAGTCGCTCCGCACAACTCCAACAGTCGCATGAATTCCCTCACTATTAATGCATCTGAGTGTAGACAAAAGCGAGCATAACAACTGACTAACTTCGCTCCGGGTAACAGCAGACGAACCAGATTGTTGTGAGTCTCAAAGCTCAATCCCAAGTGAATAGACGACTTGTACAGAGCTAGATCCGACTTTTTCTCGTTTACAATGAAACCGAGACCTCAAAGTAATAGAAGCAGACTCTGAACACTGTTTTGAAGGATAAATCTGTTGCCGTATCCCTGCAGAAGGTCGTCCAAGTAAGCCGACATTACCGCAGACAAATGAGCTCGTAAGTAAGACATTACCGAGTTCATTATTCGAGTGAAACGCCCAGGGGGTCAGATTCAGACTAAAGCATATTGTTCTGAACTGATACACCTTCCCTTGTACGTCGAACCTCTGGTACTTTTAGAATGCCGGATGTACCAGGACATGAAAGTACGCATCCTTAGATCTATGCTTGCCACATAGTCGATCACTCGAACGCTTGCTTTTACCGACTGAATGATCTCCATAAAAAAAATTTTAGAGCCATGATAAACTTGTTATCCAGCTCAAGTCTATTACCGGTCGGAATGAGCTGTCTGGCTTCAGTACGAGGAACAGGTGACTGTAAAAATCTTGAGAATCCTGATTCTCGATGACCTGTATTGCTTCCTTTGATAATTCCTTTGATAAGAGAGCTCATACCTCCGGTAGGAGAAACTCTCTTATGCAAGAATTTGATGAAAGATTTGTTAGCGGGTTTTTTACTCGGAATGATAGCTGTAAGCCGTCCAAGACTACACTTCTCACCCACTGATCTTCCGTGATAGTTATCCAGTTTTCTGCGGAGCTTGATAACCTTCTGCCAACTGGCCAGCAATAGATGTCTAAACCATCACCTGTATGACCTGTGAGGCTTACGGGAGGAGGAACCACGTACTCCCCATGAAAAAGCTTGTCTCGTCGGCCTAGGGGTATCTGACCTATAGTCCCGATCAGACCTACGCCCCTTTCCCGAGTCGCTATACTGACGACCTCAAGAGTAATTAAAAGAGGGTTTCTTGTACCCTCGTGAGGAGTTTCCTTTTGACATTTTTTGTCTGGAACGCCCTCCTTTACTTTTGTCTGACTTCAAAAGCAGATCACTAGATGCTTTCTTAGTAGCCTGTTCATAGACTAACGAAAGCTAGTCGTCGGAAATAAAATACCCGAAAACTGGAGTGACTTGTCATCTTATCAGTGATGACGACGCAAGGGCAGCATCACGTCTGATTAACTCCAGATTAGCCACTGTTAGGGCGGAGTTATACGTGGTATACATAATTGCCCTGGAAAGAACTCTAAGAGAGGTACGAACATCCTCAAATTCCTTTCCTTTGAGACGTTGCGCCATAGCTCTTGTAAGGTGATCTGTGTAAGACATAAGGTCCCAATTCGCTCTATTTGAAGAAATTGCCGTCTCAATTGTGTCTGAGCGAATAGTGAATGATACAGGTAAGGATTCCTCTAGAGCCCCGGCCTGCTCATCCAAATGCAGAAGAACTCTCTGAACTGTATGTATACAGATGATGAAGATGAGAAACCGGCTTCTTCCTTGCACTCAAGAGGATAAATACGGTGTAGTCTATATGGCCGAAGGCCTGTGACACCTGCATAAACTGAACTGGAAAATAAAGGACTTCCTCCTTTGTCCGGATAAAGTCTGCACCTAACGAAGCCAGCGGTTTCTCTCTTGTCGCAACATTCTAATTTGGCAGAACAAAATCAGGGTAGTATTGATGGATGAAAGCCAACGCAACCATGTACTGTTCCGAAAGGGAAGGGTAATTCTCTTCCTTATCCCTTTCACCATCCAAGAGAATCAGTTGCGAATCTCGGTCCATTGCATCTGTGCAAACAGATGACTGGACCAACCCGGCACTGTCTGACGGCTCAGATTCTGAGTCTGAGGGAGGCTGCATCTGCACTTGCTGGGATGCTGCGATTAGTTGTGCAATCTGTGACAACAAGTCCATCATCGAGGCCTGAGGAGCAGCAGATTTCCATTCCTTAGCCGCATGCTGCTCCTGGGACGGTGTGTCAGAAACGGATCCTTTCTCCGAATGTCTCGATGATCAAGGCCTGAGCGTCTTCCTAGCTACCAGATGGTCTGACTTCATGGCCGAAGAGTCGGGTTCCTTCTTAGTGCAGCAGGCTTGATATCCGAAGTCAGGTAGGATGCGGTCATGTGTGCTTAAATAACGTAGCAGAGGAAGCTGTGACTGAAACTGATGCTGGCTGCAGACTAAACGGAGCGTCCCGAGTGGCGGGCGGACATATGCTCCGTCTCATGCAAGTTTGACAACCAGAAAACTTCATTTTGGCCTTGTGAAATGTAGTGGAGGAAGCCTTGACTGAAGCTGACCCCGGCTGCAGACTAAACAGAGCGTCCCGAGTGGAGGGTGGACATATGCTCCGGCTTGTGCAAGTTTCTCAAAACAACATCTGACCTCAGACGTTGCTATATTAGAGAGGGGGCCTCTCCTGCTTGCCGTCTATCAGAACTCGTCGAGTACAAGAACTGGCAGACTTCCTCCCTATTTCCGTCATCTCTGGGTGAGCTATTTATATTATAGTGCTCACTCTACCCAATCCGCCTGTTAGACTGCAACAGACTTACCCGGCATCATGGCACCCATGGACGGAGTACCACTTCACCGGTCAAGCTAGCTGCTTGCAAGAGATTAAAACCTTCAACCAAAGGCCCTAACTCTTGCAATAATGAGCACTGCAGCTAGCTCTATATGCTCCACGGAGCGCGACGGCGGTAGCACACTTGGATGGGTGTCAGAATATCATCACCATATTCATGTTCCTCTGAAATAGAAACTGACAGAATGAATTAAAACGCGGTTAGAGGCTCTGATCCTCAGAATCTCACCGCCAACAACATACCACGACACCCAACTCCAACATCAGTCATCCCAGTGCAACACAAGACTGACAAGAGTCCACAGGAGTGTATCAACTCTGGTTGATATCAGTCCTCCAAACTCCACAACAATATATATATATAATAGCAACCATAATTAATCTCAAAATATTCGTTTGTAAACAAATTTTTTTTTGAAAAATGCCCAAGTTCCCAAAGGGAACATGAAGAGCCCAGGGGCATCCCGATAGAGCCTAAGTGGGGACAAAATCCAAATTTTTTTTAGCTACACTACCGGAATATTAATCCATGTATCCTACAGTATATTACAGTAATAGAATATAAAAAACTACCTATATATGAGAACGTTGATAATGTAAACAACGTCAATGTAAACAAGACATCAGGCACACAAAAAGGCCCAAAATCAGAACCAACTGAAATGCCATCAAATGCAAAGCTAGATCTTCATACGAAGAAAAAACGATACATCGGATAGAAGATGCAAGACTAAACTAGGGTGAGGACGTAACCCTGGGGAAGAAACAGAATAATATTCCGTAATAAATATTAAACTCCCAAGAAATTTAATAAAAAATTTCAAGAAAAAATAGCCAAAAGGCTTAAGAGTTTAACAGGAAGGGTTCATGGAAGGATAGGGAAGGAATACTTAACAAACAGTGGAATAATCATTTTTAAAAATGATGATGTCAGGCATATGTCCCAAAATTGGGAAACATAAAATAATTTTATAATTATTATAAAGTTACAGCCCTGAATGTCCAAAACCACCACTGAACACTTCCTTCATCCAATAACAGCCTTGTATCCACCAATTCTTGCATTGATTTGTGTCTGGCATCCTCAAAAAAGGAGATTTTAAAGCACAGATGTCATTTCATTGTTGATGACTTTTAGGGCCAAATAAAGAATGATGTTGGCGCCAATGCCAGTCACAGCCCGTCGTCTGTGCATGTGTGTAGAGAAAATGTATGGAGGGCCAGACAGGACTTTTAATTTTCGGTTTTGCAAGCAAATTTTCTGTTTGGCCCTTAATAACTTTGAGTTAAGCACCAGCTAGTCTGGGCCATTGGTTTACAGTGTAAAAATATTTGGATTCAAGATGCCCATAAGTCATAACATTATCACACTCACTGTGTCTATCTATCTGTGTCTAATGCAGATAATGATAGACTGTACAAGTACGGAAGACATATTTTGCAGCCTAACATACCATATGATAGCTTGAATGTTCAGGTAAGGAGTGTGAACTTTCAGCTTTGCAGGACTGAGCATGCTGAACAAAGATCCAGAAGATGGATTGGTATTTGGATGCTGAAAATTATAACTGTTTTTGTGCAATTCATGATTTGACTTCCACTCAGCAATTTTCAAATCGAACCACCCAAACGAAAAAGGTCATGGAATATGATTATGGAGAATGACTGGTGCACATCAAGGGAGCTAATTTAGAGGCACCGACATCTTACAAAATACTAGCAGAGTTTTGTCAACTTATTGTTAAAACACTTGTAATAAAGTTTGTTCAATTTATCGTTATGCACGACCAATGGTGATAATTGATGTATTTTTTGCTGCTAATCTGTAGTTTTAATGCTTTTGGGTTGGAATGTTGGATGAACACATGAAAAATCAGAAAAAAACCCACTGCATTACACCAATCAAGTTTAGGTGAATGGATCGCACCTGGGAGGTCTTGCTTCGCAAACAGCGATGCAAAACCAACCAAAAATACCATGTAATTTCAACTTTGGAATTCAACAGACCAAAAGGCTATAGCTTGTTTCAGATAAGTGACTGCAGGTGGCCACACACTTCATACAATACAAATTGCACTTGTTGCCTCTACTGACCGTGAAGATTGCTGCTTGAGGCCGATTTTGAGGTTCCTTTGATTGAATTAATGGTCTGCAGAGATCGGGTCAGGAGGCTGTTTACCGTCCATGGAATTCTGACTTTAGACAGGCAACTACAGCCTGGGAAGATCACTTGCTTGAAAATGACAGGTATGGCATTTATAGTGCCTATTTTTCAATGGTCAATTACCTTCTAGCACGCAACCAGTTAATTTATATCTTTAAATTAGAGAAGGGCAATATACCAAAAAAGCAAATCGATACCGATTTCATGGGGGATACCAAAAAACCAAAACAAACCAATCATTGAATACTGAAACCATCTGTATTTTCAAATTTTCCTACATTTGCTATTTAAAAGACTTTGTTGAGGCTTGATAGCAGCTGAGGTTTTCTTTTTTATGAAAGAAGTGACAGATTTTCTTTTCAGTTTTGTTAACCATTTTAAAGGCTTGGGCAATTGTCCTGAATTCTCAATAGACTGCAACCTGTAAATGTCCAATTGCTTAGTTGTGATTTCTAGTCATGTCTTTGCTGCCGGTTAAGGCAGCCAAGACTTCAGGTAATTTGTCTATTGTCAGCAGGACTTCCTAATGATGGCATGTTAAGGGCACATGCTCTGATATCGCAAAAAGGCTTGAAATAGGCCTTTAAAGGTTATGGTGTGTTTGGAACAAGTCACAAAATGACTGTAGATATAAGTGGTGTTGGCAAATGGCAAAAGAATGCCAATGCTGATCTCACTGTTTGCAAATCTGTCAAGTAAGATACCGAATACTGAACTGACACTGCATGATACCACATAAAATTACCGAAACTGATACCAAACTCAAAATTCCAATACAGCCCATCTCTACTCTTAATTGTATAACTCTGTTAATTGAATATCAATAGCATTTATTAATTAGGGCCCCACAAAGTGGATCTTCTGTTTCTCAGGACATCTGTGTAAAACTGCATGTAGGTGGGTGGTTTTTATTTTATTTTTTATTTCTGTAATTATTTCTTTGCCATCAAAAAAGTTCATATTCTTGGTTTGTTTTATGTTTTAGGCCTCATAATTTAAAGAATAGTATGAGCGGTGGTATATTTCATCCCTTGAGTGCAAGAAGGCTTTGCAATGCTAGAGCACTGCAAATCCGTTCTTGCATTCAAGGGACAAATTTATCAATTTTATTAACTTGGGTAACATATAGGACATAAACCATTTAATTTTTATTTTTTTAAAGTTTGCAATGGTTATAAAACGAGTGCATGCGACAGCCAAAAAGACCATGCAGAGGGGCCTGAGAAACAGCGTTTTAACTTTTTTAGGCCTAATGGTAACATATTATTTTCTCAGCGCCTATTGTACATTTAAAAAAAAAAAATTTTCTGCGCTAATCTCAGAGCCTTTCAACCTCAGCCCGATAAAATCCAAGGCCTGCATATATCGATCAGTGAGTGACCATCAAGTGACAGGATACTTAATCATCCTGTGTGTTCTATCTACTGTACTAATGATAAATGGCTCTGGGAGCTTTTTCTAACAGTACTCTGCTACATTCTATTATATCTCAGGGTTTCTGTACTTTAATGAGCCTTCAATTCAAGGAGTTTCCAGAACATATTTCCCAAGGATGTTCAGGGAGAGCTAGAGTTGAGAATTCAAGGATTGTCAATGAGGTTCTCTGGCAAAACACAAGAGCATTCTCCTCTAAGAAGAGCTATTTATTCACATTAACATATCTGAGAAAATTTGCACCCAATATTTTATTTTTTGACACTTAAAGGTCTATTTCTGAGTTTTCCGACCTCAGAACAGGTGCCCTCAACATGCCATTTTGAGGAAAATCCTGTGAACAATAGACAAATTACCAAGGCAATGGTTTCTACATGTAGTCAAGTCTTGGCTGCCTTAACAGGCAGCTAAGACTTGACTAGAAATCACAGCTAAGCCACTGGATGTGTACAGGCTATGGTCAGGTGTGAATTGAAGACAATTTTCCAGGACCTAAAGGGTTAATGCCAATCACAATCATACCCACAAGCATTTGTATGTTAATCATTCTATTAGGCAGACATTCTACATGTACGTATGTATTATGCAGAGAATATCCATTGCACCAAACTTCAGCTCGCTGTGAGGTAAGCTGAATATTACTGAAATGAATCTTCTCTGATCATCTAAAATTTTATTTTTCAAGAGTTTTTTAAAAAGGCTCCAACATTTAACCCTTAAGGGCCTGGAGAGTTTTCTACATATTTTTCTACTTTTTGACAGTTTACATCCTGTTTGCCGTTGTTTCTTGACAAGTCTCGGCTGCCTATACAGGCAGTCAAGACTTATCTAAAAAAAAATCCAGCAAGAGGATCACAGATCCAGAAGTCGAGTTTTGACATTAAATTCTGAAGAAATAAGCTATTTATAGTAACAGTGACCTTGACCTTGGAGTCAAAGACTCCAAAATCAATAGGTGTCTTCCCTTCCTATAAGGTAACCTCTGGTATAAGTTTGGTAAAGGTGCGTCAAATAGAACTAAAGTTATTGACCGGAAACCAATTTGTCACAAAATATTCTATTGATAGTAACAGTGACCTTGACCTTGGGGCCCCAGACTCCAAAATCGATAGGTGGCTTCCCTTCCTATATGGTAACCTGTGGTATAAGGTTGGTGAAGATACACGGAATAGAACTAAAGTTATTGCCCGGAAACCAATTTGTCACAAAATTTTCTATTTATAGTAACAGTGATCTTGACCTTGGAGTACCAGACTCCGAAATCAATAGGTGTCTTCCCTTCCTACAGGATAACCTCTGGTATAAGTTTGGTAAAGGTGCGTCAAATAGAACTAAAGCTATTGCCCGGAAACCAATTTGTCATAAAATATTCTATTTATAGTAACAGTGACCTTGACCTTGGAGTCCCAGACTCCGAAATAAATAGGTGTCTTCCTTTCCTATAGGGTAACCTCTGGTATAAGTTTGGTGAAGATACACGGAATAGAACTAAAGTTATTGCCTGGAAACCAATTTGTCATAAAATATTCTATTTATAGTAACAGCGACCTTGATCTTAGAGTCCCAGACTCCGAAATCAATAGGTGTCTTTCCTTCCTATAGGGTAACCTCTGGTAAAGTTTGGTAAAGGTGCGTCAAATAGAACTAAAGTTATTGCCCGGAAACCAACTTGTCACAAAATATTCTATTTATAGTAACAGTGACCTTGACCTTGGGGTGCGAGACTATGAAATAGATAGGTGTCTCCTTTCCTATAGGGTAACCTCTGGTATAATTTTGGTAAAGGTGCACCAAATAGAACTAAAGTTATTGCCCGGAAACCAATTGTTTATGCCCGCCGCCCACCGCACGGGTGCCACTTCATCAAACTATAAGTCGAGTTTGACTTCGTCAAAACTCGACTAAAAACTACTAAGGTACATGCAATGTAACTTGCTAGTTCCTCCGGAGACAGTATGTTGGGCCACCTGTTCTGCAGCAATAAAAAGTGGACAAAGTTGGAATTAGGTCCTTATGGGTTAATGAAATTCCAGGGTCCTTGGCAAGGAATTAAAAAATTCCAGGACTTTTAAGGAGGTCAAGGAGCCACAAGAACCCTGTATCCTACACATTTGTTTCAATGGATAAAAAGTCCTGAATTTGAAAATGAAAGTGTCAATGACACTGCAGGTCAACTTGTCCAAGAAGGAACTGAACTAAATAGAAAGATCAAGTAATGCCAAGTATTCACACAAGTTTCTACAGAAAAGACATCACACCAAAGCTACATGTGAAATCTAAAAAAAAATCGGGTGAAGGGTGGGGACTGTTGGGTGAACTAATGGAACTGTTGACAATTTATATGTACCGGTAATATCAAAGATGCCGGTCGCAGCCATCTTTTTCAACAGAATGCAGAAAAACTCCCATCTACACATCATACCAACATTACATATAAAATTTGAAAAAGATAGGGTGCATCACAAATGGTTGTGTTTACTTCTGATCACTTCAGGCAACGTCATTTGACAGTTTTTACTGACCTGGATGATAAACATTTGCACAAGCCTCTTTCTCCTACCTGTAACTGAGTTTTATTTCAGAGTCAGTGAAAAATTCTGACACCATAGCTTATCAATTCACCCAAATATTTGTTCACCTGCTATGTACACTCTCACCACACTTCTTCATCAACCATCGATTTCAGTTATCAAAGTTGATGAGGGGATGTTAAATTGCTGTATATGAAATGAAGCTTTTCAAACCAAAATTTTATTGCAACATTTCATCTCAAACGATGAAAATCACTATGGTGCACATTTTCCTTACATTTCAACTATCAACACCAGCTTGTATAACTATGGTTCCACCTGCATACATGACATATTGGATGTTAATATGTTTTCTCAGGAGGGTCACGTCACAACTCAGGGCTTAAAATACATGAGCGATTCAGTATCGATTCTTGCAAATGATTCGTGCACAGGAAACACTGAGAATCAAATGTTCATTTGATTCTCGTCACAGATTTTGAAATTTTCCTAACTGGCCTGAAGAATTCTCCATATCTTTTGCTCCCTCATAGTAAGGTAACACTGTGCCTTAGCAGTGGTGTCTAGTGAAGTCTTGGCTGCCTAAAAAAGGCAAGAAACTCACCAACAGTAGGACAAGGCTCTTAAGGTTTTAAACTCTAGAACATATATAAATATGAGTTTTGATTTTAACTATGGAAAATGATAAATTTTAAGTAATTTGTATATTTTTTATACTTACCAATGGCCCAGACTAGCTGGTGCTGACTCAAAAATTAATCCAGGGCCAAACACAAATTTTGCCCCCCAATCCCCAAAATGTGCATGCAAAACCGAAAAAATCAAGTCCAACCATCATTCTTTCTAAAATTGCCTGTTGAATGTTATAAACTGAGGGGAGGTATAAGTGCCCACTCATAGGAGGGCCATACCTGTCTGGGCCATTGGTAAGTATACAAAATATACAAAATGCTTAAAATTTATCATATTTTTATACAACAACCAATGACGCAGACTAGCTGAATAGTAAAAAGGCTGGAGGGCCTAGGACTTAAAGAAAAGTCCAATCTCTCAATTACTTCAATAAAAAATAGCTCCTACAGGAGAATAGGAGAGGATAGGAATTATATATGTCTTTCTCCTTTACGAGAAAAGAGAAAGGCATAACACCAACAATGTAATTGAGTATTACATAATATATAATTCTCCATTTAATGCCAGCATAACCCGTTACGCTAATTCAGTGAAGGAAAGCCAATATATAAAGATAGTCTTTATAAAGATAGTCCAGAGAATAAGACGTTTATACTCATTTAAAAGTGTCCGAGGATTGTATATTACTGTCCGTGTGACACATGACATATACAAATGCTTCACAGTGAGCTACACTTTAAAAAACCATACATAAATGAGACATAGATATTGCTTCACACCGAGCTACACATTAAAACCATCCCAGCACTGACTCCGAACTACTGGCACCGGAGGAGGTCTTCCCTTGCTTTTCACTATAAAGCCAGATGATCATAAGGGGAAAAAAAACATCCCCCCATCCCCTTGTTCTGAGAAAAATATCCTCAGACTGAGGAGGGCAGCGGAACAGCATCACTGCTGGAACGGGCAGCCTAAATACCTATAGATGTAACCATTAATGGACGACATTCTGATCAACAGAAAGAGGACCCAAAGATCTAAGGTCACCAGAGATAGACTCTAAATATAGACTCTAAATATCTCAGGTAAAACTTGGTAAATGAAGAGGGCCGTGTCTAGTAAGCAGCCTTCATGAGATCAGTAATCGCTATACTGTTTGAATATGCCCAAGAATTGGACAACGTTCTAACCTCATGCACTGATATCTTATTAACAGAACGTTGATCCGAAGATAGATTTTCATAGGCAATGCGTGTTGCCAACTGAATCCATCTAGCCACAGAATGAACATAAATGTCCTTTCTATTAGGAATCAAAGAAAGAAACGTTTTCTTCCTTTTCTAATGAAATCTGATCGACGTTTAAAAATGCACATAGCCCTGAATGGATACAGCAAAGGTCTATGGTTATCGGAGGATGGAAGAGCCTTAGTGACAATAGGCTTCGGCCGCGTGTCTGGAATCTGATTCTTAACCAAAAATCCCACTTCCGTAGTGAGAGTAATGGTATTACTCACACTACGATAGTGAGATTCATCCACAGAAAAGGCATGAAGTTCACTAACTCTTCTAGCAGTTGCAAAGGCTATGAGAAACACCGTTTTATAGGTCAAGAATTTGAACTCTACGACATCCAACTGCTCAAAAGAAGCTTCTTTGAGCTTCAACAGAACCCAAGCCAAATTCTAGGTCTATTGATAGAGAAATTTCTAACTAGCTTAGACAAAGACGTATTTCATCCAATATCCAAGTTATCATGATGAGATGAAGTATCTGATAACATAGACCGACAGCCCTTAATAGTGACAGGCTGCAGTTTGAGATCGTCAAACAAGTAGACCAGGAAATCAGCAATATTAGATATGGACAGATGGTATATGTCTTTAGACCTATCCTTACACCAACAGAAGAAAACCTTCCACTTCGCTGCGTAGTTCAACGAAGAGGAGGACCTCCTGCAGTTAGAAATTGCGCACACGTCTCATCAAGTAAAATTTTTTCCATGCAAGAAGGACCGCACAACAGAAATACGTGAAGGTTTAGACCTTCCTGGTTGTGATGCAGTGTGCGTGACTTCCCCTGATAAAGAAGGTCCTCCAATGGAGGAGGCTTCAGAGGAATGTCCCATAACAGAGACCTGAGAAGATTGATCCAAGGTTTCTGTGACGACTGAAGTGCTACTAGTAGAATTTTGCAACGAGACTGTTTGATCTTTAACAGGATCTGCTGAAACAACGGAGTCAGAGAATATGCATATCCTACCATTCCATCCCATGAGATCGATAGAACGTCTACTGCATACACTCGATGATCTGGACATGGCAACACAAACATTTGTAACTGATTGTTCAGGTGAGTCGCAAAAAGATCTATCATGGGTCGATCCCACTGGTAGCAAATCTGTCTGAACATTCGCTTGTTGAGAGTCCATTCCGATGGTAACAGGTGATCTTTCCGAGAGAGCAAGTCTGCTAGTAAGTTCAGACAACTCGGTATATAACGGACAGAAAGTTGAACACCATGGTTCATGGCGTGTAGGAGAATCTTTTCCGTTAATTTGTATAACAGAATCGAATGAGTGTCGCCCTGGTTCCTGATGTAAGCAACTACCGTGGAATTGTCTGACAGTATTTGAACATGGGCATTCGCTAATTGGCAAATCCAATGTTGAAGCGCTAACCATATCAACATCATCTCTTTGATGTTTATGTGCTTCTCCTGGAACCGAGAGTCCCAAAGACCCTGACACTTCAAGTCTGTTGGACTGTCATAATCGTGAAAGCTGAATCCGGCAGCTGCAGCTGAACTCCCTGAGTTAACCACTGAATATCTGTCCAAATAAGAACCTTCTGTTTTATTAGATCTGTTAACACAATGCTTGCTTCCAGCAAATGCATCTTCACACTCGTTCTGAGTAAAGAATATCTGGAGCAGTCCTTCGATTTTGAGGCGCGCTATGGCACTTGTGCACCATGGCGCACGCAGATTTCAAAACCAGCGAGCGATCAAAAGCGCGCCTCGAAAATCTTGCTCAAGTCGGTGCGTTAATGTCATTCCAATATTATCACACTGACCCGACATCAAAGCAGCAGTTAACGCTTTGAAGTTTGACGGTTTTTTGAAGATCATCTTAGATATGCGTGTAACTGTACTAACGCGTGAGTACAATACATGTACAGTAACTGTAATATACATTATGTTGGAACAAGTTACAACTGGGTCTGGCAATGTGATAACAGAGTCAGAATGCTGATGTCGATTTCATTCTTTTTCTCCATCAGATTCATTAAATCATCAAACATTGATTCGTCACAATCTCATTTTGATCATTGTAGTACCGCAGTTTAATCTGAATAGTTTTAAAAGAAATATCTCAAATTCTCAATATTATTAATCTAAATAACACAGTCAAACTCAATATTATATGATGAATAGCGAAGATGACGCTACCGCTGCCGGCGGTCCGAAAGGGAAAACTGTTCAACTTTCAACATTCCAAAGATGGAACATTGGATCATTGATAGGTTATAAAACGTCCAAAGACAAACATGGACACGACATTGTGAAGAGTGTATGGTGCAAAATGTGTGCATGCCATATTGATCAGATTAAAAAATCACCTAAATTGCGCGGTCAGTCCATAATAGAGGCTGAGAAGTATGTAGCCGGAACAAATTATGTGACCAAGAAGCATAAAGTTAACCGCCATCTGGAATCGAAGGCTCATAAACTCGGAATACAGATTGAGAAGGATTTAGCTGGGGATTTGCTCCAAAATGTCAGAAACGCGCCCAATACCGAGGGTACAATCACTGAAGAAGAAATGCGAGCAGGAACAAAAACAGTCCCTAAATTGCACCCAAAACAACCACAGATAGACTCGACCATACGACTGCAATCAAAAGAGGCCTATCTCAAACTTTTCAGAACTGCCTACCTACTCGCTGTGGACGGACAACCACTGACCACCTTTGAGACCATGGTTCAAGTCCAAAAGGTTAATGGTGTAAATTTAATAAAGGGTGCCTGTAACTCAGATATGGCTTGTAGACTGTTGTGTTTCATTGCAGACTCAGTGCGCGAAAAGCTCACAGGAATACTAATGGGTGTGAATGCATTCTCGGTCATGACCGATGGTTCGCAGGCCAGGAAAACTGGCTCTGAAAAAGAGCTAGTGTTAGCCAAGGTAGTGACCCGGGGATTTCCCAGGTATTATGTTCTTGCTTTACAAGATCTTGACTCATTCGGTGATGCTAACGCTGCAATTTTGAAGCAGGCTGTTGACGATGTTTTTATTAACAGACTGAATATTCCCGTTGATCGCTACACATGCACTGAGATAGCTGCCGCAGCCGACGGAACAAGCGTTAACTTTGGCAACAAGTCTGGTCTTCTGACCCGTTTCAGGGACGATGGTAGGCCATGGTTGGTCAATATACATTGTGTCGCACACAGATTGGAACTGGCGGTAAAGGGTTCACTGTTAAAGGAGACGTCATTTGAAGACGTAGAGGACTTTATGACCTCTCTGTACAAGTTTTTCAAACAGTCTGGAAAGTTCACTCGCCACTTCAAACAGACTGCTCATGTTCTCAATGTAAAC
The DNA here is from genome assembly GCA_031216915.1 of Pictodentalium vernedei. Classification (NCBI taxonomy): domain Eukaryota; kingdom Metazoa; phylum Mollusca; class Scaphopoda; order Dentaliida; family Dentaliidae; genus Pictodentalium; species Pictodentalium vernedei. The sequence goes on from CM062288.1 coordinate 214,062,663, forward strand.
GTGTACAAAATTCCCAAGTTATCGTCAACGAGATTCGTGAATCACCACCGTAAGGCAGTGCGGAATCTCCTCAACAACTGGGTGGTTCTAATACAAGTTATTGAAAATGCTATTGCCGATCCTACTAATAAGAAAATTAGTGCCAAATTACAAGGATTCTTGAATAAATTGAAAAACTACAAGTTTATTGTCGTTTGCTGTCTGTATCGGAACATACTGGATGTTGTGTCAATCCTGTCTCTTGTGTTTGAGAAGGATGATCTCCTAGCATTTGACATTTTACCCACAGTAGAAAAAACTGAAACTTCATTGTCTGAACTGTGTGAAGAACTGACGTCAATCGATGACATCACAAAGAGTTCCAGGATAAGCCTCTCAATCAGAACCGATGTAATATCTGGAAGCATGTGTGGAATGTCCATCGAAGTCAATATGCCCAAAACTGGAACTATGGGGCACAAAGAAGCAAACAGAGAATTTGTGAAGCAGACAAGTGGCGGTTTAAAAGGTTGTCAAACAAAGGAAATGGAAGACATGATTCTGAATGAGGTATCCACTCTGGCTAAAAGGGCTGTAGGGAAAATCAAAGAGTGTTTTTCGGACAGGTTCGAATCATTCAGAGGAAAGATTCCGTGTTTCAGCACATGCAGTGGGTTGACCCTGCAAACTGGCAGTCAACGAAGGATGAACTCCAATCCATCTCATCGTTGGCTAAGCACTATCAAAAACCATTGGAATTTGTGGGGTTCAATGCAGACGAGGAAAAACTAAAGCGCGAATGAAAGGATGTCAAAATCACGGCAGGTCATTACTATTCAAAGCTTAATGCACGAAAGTTATGGGGAAAGCTCTTAATGTACAGAAGGAATGATTTTCCGAACATTTGTTTCTTAGCGGAGATTGTCCTTGCCATGGCTGTGAGTAACAGCATCGTGGAATGTGGTTTCAGCCATCTCACCGCAATGTTATCAGACAGACGGCTCAGTATGAAACACTTGACGATGGAGAACCTACTGATTGTTAGAGTCAATGACCTTGTGTGGTCCCAAGTGGAAAAAGATGATATTTTAAGCAACGCCGTTGACAAGTTTCTTTCAAGTCGTCACAAGCGGAAGCTCGAAACTCTTGATTCACAGAAGAGCTTACTGCTCTCAAAAAGGAGAAAGATGGACGATGATGATAGTGACAATTCGGATAGCAACAGTGCTATGATAGCTTCAGTTACTGGTAGTGACAGCAAGTCCGACTGTGGCGACAGTGACAGTAGTGCTGAGCTTGAATCGGAATGTGCCATCACCGACTCTGAGGACTCCATTTGACTTTCCAATTCTGTTTAACTTTATGGCCAGCCGGGCGACATAATCCCAAAACATGCAGACATTATTTTTCATTTTTTAAAAATCTTGATGGATTTCATTTGATTTAATAAATACTTTTGGCCAATTGAGTCAGAAATCGAGACTTAAATTAGTATTACCGTAGCTAGTGATAGATAGGCCTATTTACTATTAATTTATTAAATAGGTAACAAGTTAAACTGCTAAATTAATGCCCTCCCCACGTTCGCGTCCAATAGATTAGATTATTTGTATGGTAAAATAAGATTATTGTTTTGTTCACGTGTTTTTCATGGTATTATCAATTCATGACTGATGAGCGGCGGGACCATATATAACCATCAGAGAATGACATGTTCAATTTGAACATGCCATTCTCTGATGGGTACATATCGTATTATCCGCTCGTCAGATTCAGTCATCTGGTCATGATACCGTCAAGTTATCAATTCATGACTGATGAGCGGACGGGACCATATATAACCATCAGAGAATGACATGTTCAACTTAACTACACAAGTTAAGTTCGTTTGTCAACTTTTGAATGAAGTTTTTCAGAGGCGTGGCCAATCGCCATCAGTGCCATCTTGTCAGTTTTAGTTGAATTGACTGTTGCAAAATCTGTTACGCAGAGAATGAAAGAAAGCATCGGACGTACATGTAGGTGTGTCCAATATGTCAATCAGAGTGGCGTCATCAAGTTTCAACTGTGTCAATGTGACTGGGTCATCATCATGCAGTGGGAAATTCCATTTTGAATCTGGAATACCGTGAGACCTGTTTTCTTGTGTGCAACTGGATTACAATGTTATTCTTATGATTAGATAATTCGCTGGGAAAATACTTCTCGAAGTCTAGTTGAACCTGAAAATTATGTGCGCGGCTTTAAAGTTTATGGGATAAGTAGAGTTTGACTTTGTACAAATCTCAGTTGAATTACACAGTACTTTTTCTTTTTGGCGGCCGAAAATCCCCGAAAAGGCGAAATGAGAAACAAAATGTCAAGGTAACTTAAGTTTTCTTAAATTTCTTAAACTTTATGGACAAAATCAATGCATGATAATATTACATCTGGAAATTGGCGTGTTGACTTACAAGACTCGCTTTTTGGTGGGACCGATACACCAGGGAATGGATGGGAAACGCTAGTAACCTGTCTGGTTACCTGACAGGTCACTATCGTTTCACTTTCATTTTCTGATATTTATATGTTGCGCGCCCCACAAAAAGTGCGCGCCTGAATCCCAAAAGCAGCGAGCAACTAAATGCGCACCTAGGTTTTTCAAAATCGAAGGACTGCTGGAGGAGACACCTGTGCAGGCGACCCATTGGAATAGGATCCGCAGCCGCTCCACACAACCCCATCAGTCGCAAGAATTCCCTCGCTGTTATTGCGTCTGAGTGTAGACAAAAGCGAGCATAACAACAGACTAATTTCGCTCTGGGTAACGGCAGATGAGCCAGATTGTTGTGAGTCTCGAAGTTCATTCCCAAGTGAGTGAATGACTTGGACGGAGCTAGATCCGACTTTTTCTCATTTACAATGAAACGAGACATCAGAGTAATGGAAGCAGACTCTGAACATTGCTCTGAAGAGTAATTCTGTTGCCATATCTCTGTAGAATGTCGTCCAAGTAAGCTGATGTTACCGCAGATGAATGAGCTCAGAAGAATGACATTACCAAATTCATTATTCGAGTGAATGCCCAGGGCGCCAGGTTCAGACCAAAGCACACTGCTCTGAACTGATACCCTTTCCCCTGAATGGCGAACCGTCGGTATTTTCTGAATGACGGATGTATCATGACATGAAAGTACGCATCCTTCAGATCTATGCTTGCCGCATAGTCGTCCACTCGAATGCTCACACTTAACGACTGAATGGTCTCCATATAGAACTTTGGAGCCACGGTAAGCTTGTTTATCCAGCTCAAGTCTATTACTGGTCGATATCGAGCCGTCTGGTTTCAGTATGAGGAACAGGTGACTATAAAATCTGAGAGAATCCTGATTCTCGACGACCTCTATTGGTTCCTTTGCCAAGAGATTTTGTACCTCCGCTAGGAGAGACTCTCTTTTGGCAGAATCCTCCAGAAGATTTGTCCAATGTGGACATCTTGTTCGTGGGGGTTTCGCTCGGAATGTTAGCCGAATGAACGATGACGTCAGGCCCATGTCCGTTTCTTGGCCGCTTTCTGCACCTGGGACGGCACTGCTGAGATGGATCTCTTCTCCGAACATCCCAATGATGAAGGCCTCATCTCCCTAGCTACCGTATGGCTCGACTTCACGGGTGAAGAGTGGTCCCTTCTTCATGCAGCAGGCTGGATATCCGAAGTCGAATAGCTAGGATGTGGTCATGTGTGCGTAATACTCGAAGCAGAAGCCTTAGCTGTACTTGAGGCCGGCTGAAATCTAGATGGAGCGTCCCAAGCGGAAGGTGTGGATGTATGCTCCGGCCCACACAAGTTTTTTATCACAACCTCTGGCCCCAGATGTTGTTGGGATAGAGAGGGAACTCTCCTGCTTGTACTCCTTTCAGACCTCGCCGAGCTACCCAACAAAGAACTTGCTGGCTTCTTCCCTTGTTCTGTCGTCACTGGGTGACATGTTTAGATTTTAAGGTGCTCGCTCTACGCACTCTACACTTTTGCCAGCAAAGGATTAAAACCACCACCCAGTCAGGAGCACCTTAGCAGCTAGCTCTGTTTGCTCATCAGAGCGTGACAACAGTAGCACACTTTTGGAAGGTGTCATAACCATCACCATGTTCTTGTTCCTCTGAAAAAGAAACTGAGAAACTTGAATGACTCTGCGGCACGAGGACAGGCATGGGCCTCTCACCGCTAACAATATACCCTGACACCCGGGTCCAAGGTTTGTCATCCCAATCAACACATGTAGGACAAAAATTCATGGGAGTACATCGACTACAAGCAAGGCAACACGCATGTAAGTCCGAGGAAGACTTCCTCGCCTTGCATTTTGAGCAATAAGTGTTCATAATTAATCAAAACAAGTCGATAAACTCCCACAAACTCCAACATAAATACATATAATAAAGATACATAATAATCAATAATCAAAATCAAAATCGAAAAATTAAATCATGAAAAAATTTTCCGAAATTTTTTTACTAAAAACCCAAATTCCCAAAGGGAACAACGAGCCCAAGGATATCCCAATAAAGCCTAAGTGTGAACAAAATTCAAAAAATTATTGCTACACTACGGGAATTCAAAAACATGTATCTTTTAACAATCCTACGGTAATAACTACCAAGAACTATATAAATTTAGGGACGTTGCGAATGTAAACGTCAGGGAAAAACCGGAAACAAGACAACAGTCACCACAAAAAAAAAAGGCCCAAAGTCAGTAACCGATTTAAAATCTACCTGATGTAAAGCAAGATCTTCCAGTGAAGAAAAAACGATACATCAGATTGAAGATGCATGACCCAAACGACCCAACACCCATAGGGTGAGGACGTAACCACGGGGAAATACAGAATAAACATTCTGTTAAACGTGTTAAACTCACAAGAAATTTAATAAAAAATTTCAATAAAAACAAGCCAAAAGCTTAGGAGTTTAACAGGAGGGCTACAAGGAAGGATGGAGAAGGAACACTAAGCAAACCGTGGATAAATCATTAGCAAGAATGATGACATCAGGTCCATGTCCCGAAATTGGGAAACAATGAAATAATTTTGATAAAAATTATAAAGTTACAGACCGGAATGTTCCAAACCACCATAGTTCACTTCCATCATCCATTTATGTCCTTGCATCCACCAATTTTACCATTGATTTGCGTCTGGCATCCTCAAAAATGAGATTTACAAGCACAGATGTCAGTTCATTGTTGCTGACTTTAGAGCCAAACAAAGAATGATGGTTGGCGCCAATTTCGGTTCTTTCCTGGATACTGCGCATGCGCAGGTCTAAAAAGTATGGAGGACCAGACAGGACTTGATTTTTTTTAGTTTTGCATGCAAATTTTGCGGATTGGGGGCAAAATTTGTATTTGGCCCTGGATTAATTTTTGAGTTAGCACTAGCTAGTCTGGGCCATTGGTTGTTGTATAAAAATATACACTTGTTACACTCACAAGGATATAATATAAGTTATTGACAGTAACATGGTCTGAGGGGTTACGGCTTGGAGCTTATGTTCAACCGAGAGGCAAAGCGTGGAGGTTGAATATACGCTCCGAGCCGCAAACCTCAGACCATGTTACCGGCAACTCATCACAATAACATATATGTTCCAATAAGACACTACCCATAGCCCCAAAACTATGTTGTGAAACATGAGAGGCTCATTTACTAAACCTGTGATTGTTAAAAGTTGCCATGTTCAAGGCCACTTTCAATGATCACAGGCTTAGTAAATAAACCTCTCGTGTACTCCACTACTGGATAAATAATCAATAAACCAGATAAACTCATTCCAATTCCATCTCAGTTCAAATCATAAATCAGTTTGTAATTTAAGCAAAACTTCATCCGGAACACTGTCTGCTGCATGTGTGAAAAATCCAGAAAAATGAAGTGACTTGCTTGTCACTCCGTTGATGAAGCAATTACGAAACGGGTGTCGTCATTTCAAATATTTCGCGTGGTGACGTCAGACAGTAACATTTGCTACTGGAACCGTAAACATAAAAGAGACTATGCTAACTCTTATCCAATCAGAGGGCGAGAATTTTACTCTTATTGGAACATATGAGTATTCACATATTCTCAATTATTTAAAAAAAGAAAATTGATTCTCACGGCAGGAGTTCGCGAGAATCAAAACCAATTCTTGTGAATTGGACAGATCGTAATTCCTGAAACTGATGCATTACTGCCATGCATATATCAGAATATTAATGTGAAAATGCAAAGAAAGTTAAAAAATTTATAGTAATTTATATATTTTTTATACTTACCAATGACCCAGACTTAGCTGGTGCTAACTCTTAAATTCTGGGGCCAAACACAAATTTGGCCCCCCCCCCCCCCAATCCCCAAAATTTGCATCAAAATCCTAAAAATAGATGTCCTATGTGGTCCTCCATACTTTTGTCCACTGCGCATGCGCAGTATCAAGGAAGTCTGAAATTGGAGCCAAATCCTCATTCTTACAGCCAGTGCCTGGTAAGCATTATGTAATCAGCGCGGAGGTATGAGTTCCCAACTCATGGGAGGGCCATCCCCGTCTGGGTCATTGGTAAGTTTAAAAAATATATAAATTACTATAAATTTTTTAACATTTTTATACTGTACCAATGACCCAGACTTAGCTGAATAGAAACAAGAGGCCCCAGGGGGCCTTAGGTGCTCACCGAATGTTCCATACTGTTAAGACACAAATTTTATCAAAAGCTATTCTTAAAGTTCTACAGAGAAAATCTATACTCTCTGTGGAGCTAAAAGGTCAATAGGACTGAATAGGACAATGCTGCTTATCAAATATCAAAAGATTCTGCATGATGGTTCTGAAGAAGATTTTTAAAGAATTTTCCTTGAATTGCATAAAGTAAACATTCACGCCCCCACAGTGAGCCCCAATATTGATCAAAAGACTCAATTTGAACAAACATGAATCCAACCCATACCAAGATTCTGCATACCAAATATCTAAAGATTCTGCCCACTGGTTCTGGTGAAGAAGATTGTTAAAGATTTTTTCTTAAAATGCACTAAGTAAAAATTCACATCCCTTTAGTGAGCCCCAATATTGATCGAGGGACTCAATTTGAACAAATTTGAATCAGACCCATACCAAGATGCTGTATACCAAATATCAAAAGATCCTGCCCATTGGTTCTGGAGAAGAAGATTTTAAAAAAATTTTTTCTTAAATTGCACTAAGTAAAAATTCAGGTCCCCATAGTGAGTCCCAAAATTGATCAAGGGACTCCATTTGAACAAATTGAACAAACTTGAATCAGACCCATACCAAGATGCTGTATATCAAGTATCAAAAGATTCTGCCCACTGGTTCTGGAGAAGAAGATTTTTCCTTAAATTGCACTAAGGAAAAATTCATGCGCCTATAGGGAGCCCCAATATTGATCAAGGGACTCGATTTGAACAAACTTGAATGAGACCCATACCAAGATGCTGCATACCAAATATCAAAAGATTCTGCCCATTGGTTCTGGAGAAGAAGATTTTTTAAAGAATTTTTCTTAAATTGCACTAAGTAAAAATTCATGCCCGCATAGTGAGCCCCAATATTGGTTGAGGGACTCGATTTGAAAAAACTTGAATCAGACCCATACCAAGATGCTGCATACCAAGTATCAAAAGATTCTGCCCACTGGTTCTGGAGAAGATTTTTTAATAATTTTTCTGTAATTCATACGGAGCTATCATAGTTATGCCCCATACAGAGCCCCCAAGGGACGTGGCCATTTCATTTGAACAAACATGAATTGCCATATAGTAATGAACATCCACATGAAGTTTCATGAAAATTGGACCAGTGGTTTCAGAGGAGAAGTCATTTGAAAAATGTTCACGACGACGGATGACGACGGATGGCAAGTGATAAGTTGAGCTTCCTTCGGTGAGCTAAAAATTCCTCATATTGACGAAGGTATAATTTGGGCTCCCACAGGGAGCCCAAATATGGATCCAGGGACTTGGCTTTAACAAACTTGAATCTCACCCCCCTAAGGATGCTACACACCACATATCAAAACATTCTGACTGCTGGATCTGAAGAAGAAGATTTTTAAAGAAAATTCCTCATTTCGAACTAAGTTACAATTCAAGCTCCCACAGTGAGCCCAAATATGGACCTAGGGACATGGCTTGAACAAACTTGAATCTCACCCCCCTAAGGATGCTGCATACCAAATATCAAAACATTCTGACTGCTGGATCTGAAGAAGAAGATTTTTCCTCATTTTGAACTAAGTTATCATTCGGGCTCCCACAGTGCCCCCAAATGTGGACCTAGGGACATGGCTTGAACAAACTTGAATCTCACCCCCCTAAGGATGCTGCATACCAAATATCAAAACATTCTGACTGCTGGATCTGAAGAAGAAGATTTTTAAAGAAAATTCCTCATTTTGAACTAAGTTATAATTCGGGCTACCACAGTGAGCCCAAATATGAACCCAGGGACTTGGCTTGAACAAACTTGAATCTCACCAACCTAAGCATGCTGCGTACCCAATATCAAAAGATTCTGCCTGCTGGATCTTGAGAAGAAGATTTTTAAAGAAATTTGCCTGAAAAATGCACTAAGTTCGAATTCGAGCTTTTATAGTGAGCCCAAATATGAATCCAGGGGTCCGATTTGAACAAACTTGAATCATATCCACCCCACAATGTTGCATACCAAATATCAAAATATTCTGCCTGCTGGATCTTGAGAAGATTTTTTAAGAAATTTGCCTAAAATGCACTAAGGTCGAATTCGGGCTTCTATACTGAGCCCAAATATGAATCCAGGGGGCCGATTTGAACAAACTTGAATCAGATCCAACCACAATGTTGCATACCAAATATCAAAAGATTCTGCCTGCTGGATCTGGAGAAGAAGATTTTTTAAGAAATTTGCCTGAAATGCACTAAGTTCGAATTCGAGCTTTTATAGTGAGCCCAAATATGAATCCAGGGGTCCGATTTGAACAAACTTGAATTATATCCACCCCACAATGTTGCATACCAAATATCAAAATATTCTGCCTGCTAGATCTTGAGAAGAAGATTTTTTAAGAAATTTGCCTAAAATGCACTAAGGTTGAATTCGGGCTTCTATACTGAGCCCAAATATGAATCCAGGGGGCCGATTCGAACAAACTTGAATAGATCCACCCCACAATGTTGCATACCAAATATCAAAAGATTCTGCCTGCTGGATCTGGAGAAGAAGATTTTTTAAGAAGTTTGCCAAAAATGCACTAGGTTCGAATTTGGGCTTCTATACTGAGCCCAAATGTAAATCCAGGGGGCCGATTTGAACAAACTTGAATCAGATCCACCCCACAATGTTGCATACCAAATATCAAAAGATTCTGACTGCTGGATCTGGAGAAGAAGATTTTTTAAGAAGTTTGCCTGAAATGCACTAAGTTCGAATTTGGGCTTCTATAGTGAGCCCAAATATCAATCCAGGGGGCCGATTTGAACAAACTTGAATCAGACCCATACCACGATGCTGCAGACCAAGTATCAAAAGATTCTGCCCACTGGTTCTGGAGAAGAAGATTTTTTAATAATTTTTCTATAATTCATACGGTGCTATCAGAGTTATGCCCCATACAGAGCCCCCAGGGAATGTGGCCATTTCATTCGAACAAACCTGAATTGCCATATAGTAATGAACATCCACATGAAGTTTCGTGAAAATCGGACCAGTGGATTCAGAGGAGAAGTCATTTGAAAAATGTTCACGACGACGACGGACGACAAGTGATAAGTTAAGCTCCCTTCGGTGAGCTAAAAGGCTGGAGGGCCTAGGACATAAAGGAAAATCCAATAGACTCAATTACATGTAAACCGAATTATCCCCTCCAGGAGAAGAGGAGAACAGGCTTTACATGTATCTTTCTTGTTTATACCAAAAAAGAAAGACACAATACAATTCAGTAATTGAGCACAATAACATCAATGATCTCTATTAACATCCAGTATAACCCATTATAGTAATCTTTTTAAAAGGAAAGCCAATAAATAAAGATAGTCCCGAGAATGAGACTCTTTATACTCTTTTAAAAGTGTCTGAGGATTGTATATTAGTGCTCGTATGACACGTGACATATACAAATGGTTCATACCGAGCTACACTTTAAAAATATTACATGAATGTGATAGAGATTAGCTTTACACTTTTAAACCATCCCGGCACTGACTCGGAATTACTGACTCAAGAGGAGGTATTCCCTTGCTTTCCACTATAAAGCAGGTGATATAAGGGAACACCATCCCTCCCCTCCCCCCCCCCCCCCCCTTCCCTTGCTCTGGGTCAAATACGCCAGAACGAAGAGGGCAGCAGGACAGAGTCACTACCGGAACAGAAAGTCTGCATAACTATAGTTGCAACTGTTTAGTGGACGACATTCTGAGCAACAGATAACGGACCTAAACAAGAGGGATGTTACATCCCAACGCTCACCTACATTCGCGCTTGATAATGTTGTTCCAATGTAACATGCCCAATATTTAGTTAATATAAATCATTAACTAGGCATCAAATGATTAATGTGGTTTATGTGATGGCTTTGGAAAGTCTATCTTTCTGCATTTATTATATATCAATTCAACATAGAATCATTGGATATAAAAGCATTTTTTTCTTTTAGAAATGTTTATGATTAAGAATATGAATCGTGAGGCCAGATATTAAATCATAAGTAAGAATTAGGAAAGGCTTTCATAAATTTATTTTTTTACAAAATAAAAATACATCAGATCAAAAAAAAAAAATAAAATAGGAGGTGCAAAATGGCATTATGTAATGAAGAATCACTGAAATTGTTACTGAAGTACAATCGTTGGTTAGAGGAGTTGCGGAAAAACATTCGTTCAAGAAAGTGACTATAAGTCCCAACAAAAATACATCACATCAACAGGTAAAATAAGCCTTAATGTTACTAGTAACAAGTATGCGAAAGTATTAAATAAAAAAAAAAGTTAAAAAATTTTTTTTTTAAAGAAAATGAACATAAGTCCCCAAAATCCCCCTCAAATTCCTCAAATATGCATGTAATGAGGGCGCAACGTTACCGCAATGTAGTTCAGTAACCCATGTGTACAATATCAATTGCCTGGAAAGACACATAGAAACAGAACTCACCTTAACACAAACTTTTAGAACTTAAAATTGAGTAAGTCAGAGAACAACGTGAACATTGTGACTGAAAAAAAGAGAAGAAATCAGTTAAATTTCTGCATACAGTAGGGTTAATACCTAAAGTAGTTATTGAAATGAGAAAATAAACAGTAATGAGAGGTGAAGGCACCACAATCTGCACAAAAGCTGACTTTAATGCAAATTCTTACAACACCTAAATGCTAATTCTTACAACAAGTTTTGGCAGAAAATCAGCCTCAAATTCCTCATATATGCATGTATTGAGGGTTAAATATGACTGCAATGGAGTTCAGTAACCCAAGTGTAGAATATTAATCGCCTGGAAAGACACAAAGAAACACAACTCACCTAAACACAAAGTTTACAAAGTTTTACAACTTAAAATTTACTAAGTCCGAGAAAAACATGAAAATTTTGACTGAAAAAAAAGAAAATTTCCGTTAAATTTCTACATACAGTAGGGTTAATACCTACAGTTGTTATCGAAATATGAAAATCAACAGTGATGAGAAGTTAAAGCAGCACAATCTGCACAAAAGCTGACTTTAATGCAAATTCTTACAACACCTAAACGCAAATTCTTACAAGTTTTGGCAGAAAATTTTAGGTGAAATTTGGAAAAAAGTCATAGTATCAGGGTTAAATACTGTTCTGATAGTCCCCTACAACCTACAAATGCAATATCAAAGGCCTGAGCCCACTGATCTTTGAGAAATTAACCTTAACATTAACTCTTACAATATTGGACACGCCAGACGCTGATGCCAACGCCGACGCCCAAGGTGATGACAATAGCTCACCACTTCGATAGAAGTAGGTGAGCTAAAAATGCAGGTCGCCAGAAATGGACTCAATATTTCTAAGATAAAAATTTGTGAACGCGGAAGGCTGAGACCAATATGCAGCCTTCATCAAATCGGTAATAGCAACACTATTAGTATAAGCCCAAGATGTAGACAGCGCTATTACTTCATGCGCCTAAATCTTAAGCATCGACTGCTGAGATGAAGATAATTTATCATAAGCAGTACGGATAGTTAATTGAATCCAACTTGCAATAGAATGGACCGTAATGTCCTTTCTATTAGGCAGCAAAGAGAGAAAGAAATACTTACGTTCCTTTCTGATAAACTCAGATCTACGTTGTAAATATGCATAGCTCTGACTGGACAAAGCAAAGGCCTATGACCGTCTGGAGACGGAAGAGCCTAAACAATAGGTTCAGGGTACTTATTAGGAGCCTGATTGTTAGCCAAAAATCCAACATTAGTAGTCAATGTAATAGTATTACCAAAACTACAATAATGAGAATCATCAATAGATAGTGCATGAAGCTCACTAACTCTTCTAGCAGAAGAGAAGGCTAAGAGAAAAGCTGTCTTATAAGATAAGTATTTGAAATCCACTGTATCAAGAGGTTCAAATGGCGCTTCTTTTAGCTTCAGAAGAACCCAAGCTAAATTCCACTTAGGAATTTACCTGAGGGTTCTAGGTCTCTATTTATCGAAAAGTTTTACGCTAACTTAGATAAAGAGACATTAGATACAATCTATAAGCTATCATGATGAGGATAGGTATCCGATAGCATAGACTTATAACACTTAATAGTATTTGGCTGCAGTTTGATCTCGTCAAACAAGTTGACCAAAAAATTAGCAATGTCTGGAATGGAGGGATCATAAAATCAACAGAATGATCCCTACACCATCGTGCAAGAAGGACCGCACAACGGAAATACATGAAGGTTGAGACTTAGCGGGTTGTGATGCAGTGTGTGCAACTTCCCCTGCGAAAGAAGGTCCTCCCCTGGAGGAAACTTCAGTGGAATCTCCCACAACCGACACCTGAGTAGGTTTATCCATGGTCTCTGGGGTGACACAGATGCTACCAATAGGATCTTGCAGTGAGATTGCTTGATTTTAGCAATATCAGCTGAATCAATGGAGCTGGAGGATACGCGTATCCTATCATTCCGTCCCAAGAGATCGAGAGGGTGTCTACAGCAAATGCTCGAGGATCTGGGCATGACGACACATACGTCTGCAATTGATTGTTGAGATGCGTCGCAAATAAGTCTATCATAGGACGATCCCAGAGGTAGCAAATCTGATTGAATACTCGTTTGTTGAGAGTCCATTTTGATGGCAACATACGACCTTTCCGAGAAATGGGAGTCCGCTAGAATGTTCAGACGACCAATAGAAGAACTTGATGCCCCAGGACAAACAGAAGGATTCTTTCCGTTAGATTGAACAACGGAATGGAATGAGTGCCTCCCTGGTTCCGAATATACACTACTACTGTCGAATTGTCGGACAGAAATTGAACATGCGATTTCTGAATGATGTTCATCCACTGACGTAGCACAAGCCAATTGACATCATCTTTTGATGTTTATGTGCTTGTTTAGGAACTGCAGATCCCAAAGACCCTGGCACCTCGATTCTGAAAGGCTCAAATTTGCGCCCCAACCTGTTTGACCCGCATCCGTCAATATCATAAAAATCGGATCCGGCAGTTGCAGTGGTACTCCCTGAGTTAACCACTGAATATCTGCCCAAGTCTGAATCTCATGTTTCACATGATTCGACAAGACGATGTTCGTTTCGAGCGAATGAGTCTTCACACTCCAATTCTGAGTAAAAAATATCTGGAGTGGACGAGTGCGTAGCCGCCCCATCGGAATATGATTCGCAGCGGCTCCGCACAAACCTGTCAGTCTCATGAATTCTCTCACTGTTACTACATCTGAGTGAAGACAAAAGCGAGTGTAACAACTGACTAATATCGCTCTGGTTAACGGCAGATGAACAAGGTTGTTGTGCGTCTCTAAGCTCATTCCCAGGTGGGTGAATGACTTGGACGGCACTAGATCTGACTTCTTTTCATTTACTATGAAACCGAGGTGTCGGAGCAGTTGAAGCAAACTCTGAACATCGTTCTGAAGCATTAACTCGTTGCCGTTCCTCTGAAGAATGTCATCCAAGTAGGCCGATGTTACTACAGACGAATGAGCTCGGAAATGGGTCATTACCGAGTTCATTATTCGAGTGAATGCCCAGGGTGCTAGATTCAGACCGAAGCACATCGCTCGGAACTGATAAATGACTCCTAGGACAGCGAAGCAAAGATACTTTCTGAACGCTGGATGTACCATGACGTGAAAGTACGCATCTTTGAGATCTATGCTCGTAGCATAATCGTTCACTCGAATGCTCGCTCTGACCGATCGGATGGTCTCCATATAAAATTTTGGAGCCACGATCAGCTTGTTTATCCAGCTCAGATCTAGGTGGGTGAATGACTTGGACGGCACTAGATCCACCTTCTTTTCGTTTAGTATGAAACCGAGACGTCGGAGCAATTGAAGCAGACTCTGAACATCGTTCAGAAGCGTTAACTTGCTGCCATAACTCTGAAGAATGTCGTCCAAGTAGGCCGACGTTACCACAGACGAATGAGCTCGGAAATGATTCATTACCGAGATCATTATTTGAGTGAAGGCCCGGGCACTAGATTCAGACCAAAGCATCATTGCTTGGAACTGAAAACAACTCCTGGAACAGCGAAGCGAAGGTACTTTTCTAAACACTGGATGTACCAAGATGTGAAAGTACACATCCTTGAGATCTATGCTCGCAGCATAATCGTTCACTCGAAAGCTCGCTCTGACCGATCGGATGGTCTCCATATAAAATTTTGGAGCCACGATCAGCTTGTTTATCCAGCTCAGATCTATAACTGGATGAAACGAGCCGTCTGGTCTTGGAACCAGGAACAGGTGACTGTAGAAAACTGGAGATTCCTGGTTTTCTACGACGTCTATAGTGTTCTTGTCCAAAAGAGATTGAACTTCTGATAGAAGCGAATCTCTCTTCTGAACATTTAACAGAAGCTGAGACCAGCGTGGACTTCCGAGTTAACGGAGGTTTTTCCTTGAAGGACAGTTTTAGACCTTCGGAAATAACCCCTTGCACCCATGGGTCGTCCGTAATTGACAACCAATTGGTTAAGAATCTCGACAGCCTTCCTCCCACTGGAACGCAATAGAGGTTTAGACCATCACCTCCTGGCCCTGTGTGGGTTGCGGGAGGAGAAACCACGTCCTCCACTACCCGTACCTCGCCCAGTCGACCTAGGGGCATCTGACCGGTTATCTCAGCCAGCATTACGACCCCTATCTGAGTCGCTACTCTGACGGTCTCCAGAGTAAGACGTAGAGGCTTTCTTAGATCCTCTATAGGAACTTCCTTGGATGTGTTCGCCCCCGAAGTGCCTGCCTTACTCCTCCCTGCTGAGTCCGACTTTTTCAAAGTGGATTTAAAAGCAGAGAATCCGAAGCTTTCTTAGTAATCTGATTATAGATTGTAGAAAGCTTACCGTTGTAGAGAAGCTCTCCTGAGACCGAAGCGACTGGAAGAGAGTTTTTCACCTTACTATCCACTCTTGTGGATGCAGCCAGAGCAGCATCACGTCTGACTAACTCCATATTGCCACTGAAAGGGCAGAGTTATACATAGAAAATGCTATGGCCCTCAAAAGAAGTTTTGAACATCCTGGAATTATTTCCTTCGAGACCTAATGATAATGGTCTGGTAAGGTGATCTGCGTAAGATAATGCGTCTAAACTGATTTTTCTGTTGGACAAGATAGTCGTCACCAGCGTACTGGATAAATCGACATAGACGCCGGCAATGACAATTCTAAGCCGTCTGCCTGGTCGTCTAAATGCAGAGGAACTTTCGGCACGCCCTGTCCTGCCATTTCAAATCTATTTCTATGATTGATGAAAGGCAGCTGTAGAGCATGAGACAATAAGAAACCTGATTTGCCAGTCTTAAAGGCTAGCTTGAATATAGCGTCATTAAGAAAAAAATGTCCGTGGCATTTCTGGACTGGGTTGGAAAGTCAGACTCCATGTCATTCCAGCCGAATAAATCTATGTCCAGTGACACTCTCAGTTTCTTATCAGGTAACGCAGCATTTTGGTCCGGAGAAACAACTTCTAAAAGATGTTGCCAGATGAAATCTATGGCCACCTTAAGTTGTTCTGAAAGGGAAAATTTCAGCTGCGCTGATTCCCTTTTACCATCCGCCTGGACCACATAAGAATCTCGGTCGTCCCTTTCTGACTCTGCAGGGGGGAGAACCGACCCAGCTTGCTCAGACAGTTTCTTTACTGAAAAAGTTTCTGATGGCTGCTGGGATGCTGCGATGACTTGAGCTCTCTGTGATAACAAGTCCGTCACGGAGGCTGTGGAGCCGCGGTCTTACATAATTTAGCCGCTGGAAGCTCCTGGGACATTAATTCCTGCATACTTCTCATATGCGAACGTCCTGACTGGAAAGGCCTCGTGTCCTTGGCTAGCGGATGGCGTGATCTGGTCGACGTGGACTCCCTGGTCGGTGAAGCAGGCTGGATATCTATATCAACGTGAGGATGAGGAAGCCAATAGACAAGCTGCGTCGGACTATCTATGCGACGGAGCATCCCAAGCAGGAGGAGTGGACGTAAGCACTGACTAACGAATGTTACATACAACAACATCTGGGCCCAGATGTTGTTGTAAGAGAGAGGGGGCCTCTCTCGTTCGCGGTCCGGGTAGACCTGGACGAGCTAGCTATAGAACTGACTGGCTTCCTCCGTTCCATCCTCCAATCCGTCGTCGTCGGGTGTGCGTGATCCGAGATTATCATGCTCACAACACCCCTTCTCCTCTCCTGGACCACAACAGACGAACCCAGCGTCACAACCATTTCGTGAATGATTGCTTCGGGCTTCGAGCTAGCGGGCGACAAGTGATCCTACGTGGGACCTCTTAGGCACTTTTCGCATTCCTTTGAGCAATTTGCTGCTAGCTCATTATTGCGACGACGGAAGCACACTTTTGAAGACATCACGGAAACATCACCCTGTTCTTGTTCCTCTGAAAAAACTAGAGTGACCCTGTGGAGAGAGGACCGGCATGGACCTCTCACCACTAGCAATATACCGTGACACACGTCTCCAACGTTTGTCATCTGAATTGGCATGCACTGAGCAAGAATTAGTGCAAGTACACAGACTACAACAAATACAAGAATCAGAGGAAGACTTCCTCGATTTACAATTGAACAATATTCTTTCATTTTGAAAAAATATTAAACAGTCATCGTACTTGCACCAATCCTTGAAAACAAAGATACATAATAATAATCCATTACAAACATTTCGAAAATTAATTCAAAAGAAAAAAAAATTTTCGAAATAAATTTCAAGATAAGCCCAAGTTCCCAATGGGAATGATGAGCCCAAATGGATCCCAAAAAAGCCTAAGTGTGGACAAAATTTTTTAAAACATGTTTAAAAATTAATGTTTCACTTACAGACAATATTAATGTATCTGGCTATGAGTAGAACTAATAGAAGACAAGGAATCACTGTCAGAAGTAACCGTTGTCATCATAAACAAAAGTGAATAAAAACTGGAAACAAGACTCCAGGCACTGAAAATATGACCTGAAATTAGTAACCAATTTTAACTCTATCCAATGTAAAACAGAGGCTTCCTGAGAAGAAACTGCAGTACATCGGATGGTAGATGCATGACCGAAATGCCTAACCACCCTAGGGTGAGCACATAACCATGGGGAAAAACAGAATAAACATTCTGTTACCAAGCCAAAACTCCCAAGAAATTTCAGTAAAAATAATTACAAAAATTATGCCAAAAGCATGGGAGAATAGCAAGGGGGGTATTAAGGAAAGGGAGAGAGAAAACACTGAACAAACAATGGAAATTTCATAGCAAGAATGAAAATATCAGGCCCATGCGCCAAAATTAGGGAACATGAAATAATTTTGCATAAAAATTATAAGTTACAGCCCTGAACACATCCTTCCAATGTTTCTTCCTCTCATCCTCTTATTTCATCCTTAGATCCACCATTTTTTTCATGATTTTGTGTCTGGAATCATTTTAACTGAGATTATAAGCACAGATATCAGCGAGATGTTACTGATTGAAGGGCCAAACAAAGCATGAGGATTTGGCTCCTATTTCGGTACTTCCTGGACACTGTGCATGCGCAGTGGACAAAAGCATGGAGGACCACATGGGGCATCTATTTTTGGATTTTGATGCAAATTTTGGGGATTGGGGGGGGAGGGGCAAAATTTGTGTTTGGCCCTAGAATTTAAGAGTTATCACCAGCTAAGTCTGAGTCATTGGTACAGTATAAAAATATAAGGCACTAACAGTGCATGCAGGTCTCCACTTTATTATAGCCCATACTGTAATACATACAAACCTGTATCAAGTCAAGAATTCCCAATTCACTCTCGGATGAATCCACACAAAATACAAAGTACAACGTAGCATAATGCCTGTATATAAGTTTATAATCAGAACCACCAATCAACCTGAAAATAATGTAGTATTGTGTTAACAAGATACTTTTGAGCTTAGTTACTTACATCCATATCAATAATAATTTAATCCCCCCCCCCCCCCCCCCCACAAAAAAAAATATCCAATTCCCTTAAATTTGCTTATTTATTGGGATTTAATGACACTTTTGACAGCAAGGATCAAATGGTGTCAGACTGTTGTACAGGATGTGGAAGCCTGATTACCTAGAGAGAACAACTGAGCAACTGTCAGACTCTCCAAAATACTAACTTTGCACAAGCAAGGTTAGCACTGGTTGAAGGCAAGTGCACCATTAACATGTAGTACGCCTTAGTACAAAGCACCACTGGACCCTCTCATGGTCAATCAGAATTAAGTGCCCATGGATACAATGCTGTTAAACTGGTCAGGATCCAGTCTTTTGATTTTAAGGTGAGTTGTCGCTCTTGCTCACCATTGCACCTGCTATTTTTACTTTGTGTGAGTAGACAATAATGCACCTTGCTTACTTGCTTACACCTAGTGAGTGATTAATCCTTACCTAAAAAATCAGCTGCATCCATAATATACAAATTGTGCAGTAGTAAAAAATATTTTAAAAATTTCAACAAAACCATATAAAGTGATCTCTCATTGGAACGAGCTCATCAAGCTTGTTCCAATGAAGGGTCACATGATATGTTTTTTTTTGAAATTGTATTAAGCATTGGGGGTCAAATTAAAATAACAAATTTTGATATCATGTGTTTTCTGTAAATGGTTAAAATCTGTTCGCGGGAAATAATAGTGAGTGCAAGATAAGAGACTGTCACTTGGAAGTGACTATGCCCCAGACATGGAAATGACCTTGATCTGTGACCTTGACCTCCATCAAAAAAAAAAAATTTTGTTTGCGATACATCGTCTCCCCAAAAGTAACATGTACGCCAAGTTTCAACCAAATCCAATGAAGTATCTCAGAGTTAAGGAGAGGACATGAAAATCTTCCTGACAGACAGTTGACCTTCATCTGTGACCATGACCTCCATCCATTGCACAAAATTTTTTTTGCGTGTGACACATTGTCTGTCCCATAAGCAACATGTATGCCTAGTTTCAACCACATCCAACAAAGCATCTCAAGAGTTGTGGAGCGGTCATGAAAATCTTCCTGACAGAAAGTTGACCTTAATCTGTGACCTTGACCTCCACCATACAAAAAAAGATTTTCTGCACAACAAATCATCTCCCCTTAAGCAACATGTATGCGAAGTACAAATCATCTCCCCATAAGCAACATGTATGCGAAGTTTCAACAAAATCGGACGAAGCATCTCAGAGTTATGGAGCAGACAAAAAAACCTTCCTGACAGACAGATGACCTTGATCTGTGACCCTGACCTCTGTCAAACAAAAATAGATTTTGTGCACAACACATCATCTCCCCATAAGCAACATGTATGCCAAGTTTCAACAAAATCCAAAGAAGCATCTCAGATTCATGGAGTGGACACAAAAATCTTCCTGACAGAAAGATACATGGAAAGACGAACAGAAATGACAAACACTATACGCCCCCCACCCCCCCCCCCCCTCCCCCCAATTTTTTTTTTTTGGGGGGGGGGGTGGCATAAAAATGTGAACAATACACAATGAATTATAAACTATTGCATTCCAAGACTTCAACCCAATCAAACCTCACTTTCTGAGAATTGGTACTCAAAGAACAAAATTCAACAAACTTCAAAGGCCAGTAATGCTTCTCACTGTCTTTTCGCTCATGTATTTCATGGACAATCATTTGTTTGACTAATGAAGTTGAAGTTGCATTTCATGTATAATATCAAACTCAAATAAATTTGATTATTGCTGTGAAAAGCTTATTTGAAAAATCAGATAATAATGTTGGAATCCCTACTTACTGTGTACCAGTGCAGTGAACCGTGTTCAGATGTTCGTTGGTGTTTTTCTTGAAAACATTTTCCCGATGCTGGGGCTCAACAACAGTGCACTTCACTTCAAATGATATTAAGCAGTATACAGCATGATTAGGGCGGGTTGCCTATAGGTTACGCAAAAAGATTTTTGGGAGACCTGTTTATAGGTTAACCAAAAAATAGTTTCATAATTGGAGATTTGATTGAAAGGTAATGACATAAGACGTAACAAATTCAGCAGCAAATATTTCACATAATGCAGTTTGATATTTAACCAAATATACCTCTTGTTTGACAGTGAGCTCTGTCAAACAAGATCGATTTGGTTAAATTTATAGTTAACCCTTTTCCTAACATGAAAAGCAGACAACACTTGCAAATAAAATTCTTGAATAACAATTTTTTTTCATTTTTTGTCTCAAAAACATAGGTTATGACCCCCTCATTGGAACATGCTCGACGAGCTCATTCCAAAGAGGGTTCATAACCTATGTTTTTGAGCCAAAAAATGAAAAAATAACAAAATTTAATTGGCGATTTTTGTTAATAGTGCTGGCTGGTTTTGGCCATTATGTTGGATAAAGGGTTAAACAAGAGAAAAACAGAGTGACTGTAAAAAATTCTGTAGCACTAACAGAGTACAGGGGTTAGGAAACCTTTTGTTGCAAGTGATGTCATTTAGACATGTTTGGTTGGAGAGGGAGTGTTTGGGATTGGTTGGGGTGTACCCCCTCCAATACCAGCCAAAATTCTCAGCCATTGGAAATTCATAGGAAGCAGTTGGAAAATTCTTGCTAAGGGGAAGGGGGTACAAATCATTTTCTAAACAGTTGCATGTCTGCTAGCCAAGAGGTTGGGTGGGGTTACAGATGGAAATTTGGTGGGCTACATGCCCCAAACCATGACCATCTGGTCATATCCCTGTGTTGGGTGAACACTTCAGTGTTTTAGGTACTACTCAAGTCTCTGCCCCACAGAATACATAAATATCCGACAACTTACGTGCCACCTTCAAGAAAATTACACACATTCTCATCTCTCTTTGAAACCAGATGAAAAGTTTCTCGGATTATTTGATGCTGCAGATCTTCTGGCTGTGAAGTGAAAGAAAAACAAGAAAAATGTACATGTATGTGTAAGATTTATTTGTTTATTTATTGGTGCTTAAGGTCACATATTTATGCACAATATAATCATGACCATGACAGTTTTATGGGTGGAGGAAGCCTGAGTACCTGGAGAGAACCACTGAGCATCAACGAGCAACTGTCAGTTCCTCAACATTCGAACTCTGTTCAAGCTCTTCTCAAAGAGGGTTTCAGTGGTTGAAGACATGTGCACTATCAACGTGCAGTATGCCTTAGTACACATCAAAATCGTGCCCCCATGCAGGCAACTGGGATAAAGTGCCTTGCTCAAGGACACAACGTGGGTTGCCCCAGACGGGGATCGAACTTGGGACCTCTAGCATAGAAGTCCAACAGTCTACCATTGAGCCACCGCCCTCCCTGTATGTGTAAGACACAAGATCATAATAATTTACAGATCTGTACAAATTAGAAATTGAGGAGATATGAAAAGGTTTACCAACTCAGCCAACCCTTTTTCAGATAACTCATTTTAAAAAAATGTTTTTAACCCTTTACTCAATGCACTGGATATTTAAAATGTATTATTCAATTATTGTTTTTCGAAATGTTTCAGAAAAATTCAACAAAATCAAATCATGTAACACCTCATTGGAATGAGCTCAATGAGCCCATTCCAATGAGGGGTCACATGATATGGTTTTGTTGAAATCTTTTGAAAAATATATTTTTTTCAACTAAAATTGAAAATTATGGGGCAGGTGGGGGTCAATTCATTAGGTAAAGGGTTAAACAAGAGAAAGACAAAGGGTACAGTACTATGATCACAAATCAGTATCTTTCTCAATCAAATTGCAATCCGATCATGACACACTAACAGGTATCTATACAGTATGGCTGCCGTGGACTGGTTCCACGGGTGTGCAATATTTGCACAGACACAATAATATTAAGATTCCAAACACTTATTACAGGAACAATCCTCAAAAATTTAATTAATGATGCTTCATTAATTAAAATTTTGCTGATGATGATTTTTTTTACCTGGTAAACGCATGCGTGGACATCACTGCCCACGCATGGATTACTACCAGTCCACAGCGGCTATACTGTACACATGTCCAGATTGTGAATAATATGATTTCAAAATTCTAGGAAATTCAAGCACATGTAATGATACATGTACCTTGCAGTAAGACCCTTTTTTTATTCCAATTGAATCACTTTTATTATTCGAAATCGAGTCGAACCTCAAATCAAATCATTGGCATCTTGAAGATGACTGAAGGTGATTGGGGTGCTATAAACCTGAATTGTTCTGACCGATGGCTCAAGTCCAAACTGATGAAACCAGAACTATCACTGAAGGTGATTAATACCCCCACTTCTAGGTTACTGGAATGCATCTCTGAATGCTGAGGCTGAAAAACCAATAACAAATCAAAGTTCATGGGAGATAACTAGGTTAAAATTGGCACATTTCACTAATTTTGGAATATGCATATGTCCACGTTATTCATATCGTTTGAGAAGTTTGATCAAAATTGATTCATTAATGAAGATGTTCCACACACAAAATTCTCATGTACAAATCTGTATTAAATCTTCTAAGTTGAAGGGGAAATAACCTTGTAAAAACACCAGATGGAAAAATTTGGAAATATGTACATGTTCATTCATTAGTGGCTGTGTTTAAGAAGTTTCATCGAAATTGGTTCAATAAAGTAGGAGGAGCTGCACACACAAGAATCTCATTTAAAAATCCATAATAAATCTAAGTTCAGGGGAGATAACTTGGTTAAAATTGTTGCAGATGAATAATTTTGGAATATGCGCATATTCATTTGCTAGTCATAATGTTTGAGAAGTTTCATCGAAAACAGTTCAATAATGTAGGTGGAGCTGCGCACACAAGAATCTCATTTAAAAATAGGCCGATGAAATCGTCAGATGTGTACCCATACACACAATTAGTAGAAAGCTGTGTGACGGAGGGCCACCACGAATGCTGACATAATGTACACCATACAAGGTACAGGTACATATAGAAATGGATTGGAGGAGTGACTAATTTGATGGATAAAGGGTTAATATCTCCAGATCAAATTATCAGATTTACATAAAAAACTATACAGCACAGCACATCAGTAACCTGAATAAATATATAAAGTAACATGACAATCGGATTGATATTTTTTGAGTTATCTCATGCCAAAGGGATTGGAGGAATTTTCAATTTGAAGGATAAAGGGTTAATATCACAGGATCAAATTATCAGAGTTACACCAAAAACTATACAGCTCAGCACATCAGTAACCTGAACACAATTATAAAGTAACTTGACAATCCAAGCAATATTTTTCAAGTTAACGAATGTGAAAGGGAATGGAGAAATTTTCAATTTGAAGGATAAAGGGTTAATATCTCAGGATTAAATTACCAGATTTACACCAAAAACTATACAGCTCGGCACATCAGTAACCTGAACAAAAATATAAAGTAACTTGACAATCCAAGCAATATTTTTCAAGTTATTGAATGCCAAAGAAAATGCGAGAAATTTTCAATTTGAAGGATAAAGGGTTAATATCTCAGGATCAAAATAACAGATTTACACCAAAAACTATACAGCTCGGTACATTAGTAACCTGAACACAAATATAAAGTAACTTGACAATCCAAGCAATATTTTTCAAGTTATCGAATGCGAAAGAGATTGGAGGAATTTTCAATTTGAAGGATAAAGGGTTAATATCTCGGGAGCAAATTATCAGATTTACACCAAAAACTATACCGCTCTGTAAATAAGTAACCTGAACACAAATATAAAGTAACTTGACAATCCAAGCAATACTTGTCAAGTTATCGAATGACAAAGAAATGGATACGGATGCCGGACGGACAGACGGACGGACAAAGGATGAACGAACGACGGATGGTCACCCCGGATGCCGGCATTATGTGTACTATACATAGTATGGGTACACATAAAAACCCATAATAAATCTAAGTTCAGGGGAGTTAACTTGGTTAAAATTGTTGTAGATGAATAATTTTGGAATATGCATATATTAATTTGCTACTCATAACGTTTGAGAATTTCATCAAAATCGGTTCAATAATGTAGGAGGAGTTGTGCTCACAAGAATCTCATTTGAAAATCCATAATAAATCTAAGTTCAGGGGATAACTTGGTTAAAATTGTCGCAGATGAAAATTTTTAACAATATTTGGAAAAGCGCCCAGTCCACGGCATAGGGACCTGCAAAGTGCCGATTTTGATCAAATCAAATTGGTGAAAACAAATCAATTTTTGAATCAAATTGAACTGCGAATCAAATTACAGTTAATGGCTATGTCGTCACAAGAAAATCTATTTCTAAAATAATACCCCTGATTATTAATAGACTGTACACAGTTATGTAGAGAGCATTTTTCGCTTCACTACTTCCCACACTATAAACTGAAATATAAACCAATATACCAGCTATTGATTGAAACTATTTGAATTGTTAACCTGTAGCTTCGAAACTGCAGCAATAAACGTTTTTAAACAAACCTGGCTGATAAGGCTGATACCTCAATTTTATCACGTTTTCACAAAAAAAAACTTGTTTCAAATCGGATCGACTCCATTCTGGTGGTAAAGCCATTTGTTTTAAATGAGGAATTTCTAAAACGAAATGATAATTTAATGCAAATGGAGTCGATCTGCTTGTAAATTAAAGCCTGCTCCACTTCTGTTTATATAATAATCAGGGTATTCTTTGAGAAAACCGTTGCTCTTGACGATGTATCTAGTAACTGTGATCGAACAGAACAGTACTCAATATAAAATAATGTGATCATGTTTTAGAACAAATCATTTATTGAAGTTGAACAGTTGAATAACTTTTCAAAGTTCGAAACTTAAAATTTTCATAAATGGTCACTGGTCATAATGCACAATAAGTTGAAACAAATAGCTGTAGTGGTAACAGTGTTTGTACAACAGCTGAAGCTACATCACTTCAAACACTGTTAGCACTACAAGACTGTTACTTTTCTGCTGAGAATTGTCTCAAAATTATGACCTAAGTATATTAATGTAATATGGACTTTCGAATAAAATTTTCGCAGGAGCCTACCACAGTGGCCGTACTGTAGTATTTCAAAATAGACGATTTTATTGCAAATGTAGGGTAAAGCTGAATTGGGAACTCTGCAATTTATTACAGATATTACCTGGTAGCCACTTTTTTTTATAAACTTTCCCTACTGACATACATGTATTGTCCATATATTTAATATACATTTTTTAAAATATTTATTGGTGTTTATGATCGCATACTTACAGTTAAAACTAGAAGTCCTGTCACGAACTGTGTGCTTATCTAGGCTTAATTGCGCGTAGGAATTGCGCGCAATTGTCATATCGAATGGCATCCAAAGCACGGCAGGTTCTCCTGGTTACTCATAGCAAACAAGGGCCATGTTTCTGCCAATGGACCTCCGGGTTACCCGGAGGTCCATTGGCTGAAACATTGCTTGTGCACAGGCCATATGTACATAATTTGATAACCTAACTATGGTCTTTAATTAACACGCAGATCGACGTGCTATTTGCACGCATTTCATGACAGGACTTCTAGTTTTAACTGTACGCACAATGGCTAATTGTGACCGTGACAGTTTTACGGGTGGAGGAAGCTGGAGTACCCGGAGAGAACCACCGAGCATCGATGAGTACCTGTCAGCTTCTAACTCTGTTCAAGCTCAACTCAAGCAGGGTTACAGCGGTTGAAGACGTGACCATCGACGTGCAGTACGCTTTAGTACACAGCGTCATTATCATGCACCGATGTAGGCAACCGGGATAAAGTGCCTTGCCCAAGGTCACAACATGGATTGTCCCATACGGGGATCAAACTCGGGATCTCTACCATAGAAGTCCAACAGTCTACCACTGAGCCACCACCCTCCAATATATATATTTAATAAAAAAAACAAAATGGATTTAAACTAGGGCTGCACGATATTCAAAACTGAATACCGGTATCGGCATTAAAAAAAATACCGCGGTATACCGGTATATCGAAAACTGTTCAGATATATGAACACAAATACCACAATCGAGACTCAAGGCATCACAGTCGGAACGAAATAGCCTGCCTTGATGATCCGGTTCGAAATATCTTTACCCAACGCAGACGATATCAAAATTTATTATTTTCAAAATTAGTTTATCAGATTTCAACCAAAGATTTCAACAAAACTATATCATGTGACCCCTCATTGGAATGAGCTCACTCCAATGAGGGGTCACATGATATAGTTTTGTTGAAATTTTGAAAATTATTTTTTCAACTGCTGAATTTGTATATTATGAGGCTCAAGCAGACGATTCCTTGGATAAAGGGATAATATTATTCATTTGGAGCTACCGTTAAAAAACTCAAGACATCTTGAAAATTAAATTGAGGGTAAATAAATAATGACGATAAACCAATATTTTTGTAATTACACCGGTATTCAATCGATATTGGTTTGAATACCGGTATATATCGGTTTATCGATATACCGTGCAGCCCTAATTTAAACTGTTTGTGTCACTTTTATATGCACATTTCGTGGCTGTATAACAATGGCGCACACTTTCCTCCTGTCTGTGTTCTGCTTGCATTTTAAACTGCCACCTGCCACTAGAGAGAAATGATAAAACCACAAGGGTCAGTTCAGTTAGGGTAACAGTTAGCAATCCACGTTAACAGTTGGTTTACAGAAAGAAAGCGGTTAAAATAACTTACAAATATTGTTGGGCCAGAAACACTGGAATGTGATATGGGATGAAAATAAACACAAGAAGAAGGATGCCAATGCCCTATAGCTCACCAACATTCCTCTTTGATAGTAACTTTGGCAAACACAAGACTTAGATCAAACAGGCTCATAACATGCCACAAAGCTGACCTAAACACAACCTCTTAAAAGTAAAACACAGAAACTGACATAAACACTAAGTTAAACATGAAATTCTGAGCTAAACAGAAAACTAAACGTAAGTAAAAAATAAATAAAAAAGTTAAGAGAACGGTTAAAACACATAGGGTGAGGGTTAAATAGTGGTAGAATGATAATAAGCACCATATAGAAGCAATATAAAGGTCATGGGATGAAAAGGGTGTCAGCAGCTGCCCTGAATAGAAATGTTAACACACTGAAAATGTCAAAGTGTGAGCTAAACAGAAAACTCAACGTTCAAAAGTTGAAGAGAAATTCAGTGGACAAGGGTGAAACCATGGTACAATGATAATGATGAACATATATGAGGAATATAAGCACCATGGGAAGAGAAGGAACACAGCAGGTGACCTAAACACTAAGTTAAACATGAAATTCTGATCTAAACAAAAAAGTAAACGTAACTAAAAAATGTTAAGAAAAAAGTTTAAAATGCACTGGGTGAGAATGAAATAATGGTAGAATGATAATAAGCACCATATGGAAGCAATATAAAGGCCATGGGATGAAAAGTGTGTCGGCAGCTGACCTAAACAAAAACTTTAACACACTGAAAATGTCTAAGTGTGAGGTAAACAGGAAACTTAACATTAAAAATGGGATGAAAAATTTGAAGAAATTCACTGGACAAGGGTTAAATGATGCTAGAATGATAATGAGGAACATGTATGATGGAATATAAGCACTATGGGAAGAGTAGGAAAACAGCAGCTGACCTGAACACAAACTTAAACATGAAATTCTGAGGTAAACAGAAAAGGAAATGTAACTAAAAATGGTAAGAAAAAGGTTTAAAACACACTTGATGAGGGTTAAATAGTGGTATAATGACATTAAGCATTAAAAAGGCCATGGGATGAAAAGGGTGTCAGCAGTCGATGTAAACAAAAAATTTAACCCACTGAAAATGTCGAAGTGTGAGCTAAACAGAAAACTAAATGTTCAAAATTGGAAATTTTTTTTAAGAAATTCACTGGACAAGGGTTAAACCATGATAGAATGATAATGAAGAAGATGTATTATGAATATAAGCACCATGGGAAGAGAAGGAACACAGCAGGTGAGCTAAACACTAAGCTAAACATGAAATTTTGAGCTAAACAGAAAAGTAAACACAACTAAAAATGTCAAGAAAAATGTTTAAAATGCAGAGTATGAGGGGTTAATCATGGAACAATGATACTGAGGAACATGTATGATGAATATAAGTGCCATGGGAAGAGAAGGAGCACAGCAGCTGACCTAAACATGAAATTCTGAGCTACACATGTAAACAGAAAAATAAACGTAACTAAATAATGTTAAGCGAAACATTTAAAACATACTGGGTGAGGGTTAAATAGTGGTAGAATGATAATAAGCACCATATGGAAGCATTATAAAGGCCATGGAATGAAAAGGGTGTCAGCAGTCGATGTAAACAAAAAATTTAACCCACTGAAAATGTCGAAGTGTGAGCTAAACAGAAAACAAAACGTTCAAAATTGGAAGAAAATTTCAAGAAATTCACTGGACAAGGGTTAAACCTTGGTAGAATGATAATGAAGAAGATGTATGATGAATGATGAATATAAGCACCATGGGAAGAGAAGGAACATAGCAGGTGAGCTAAACACTAAGTTAAACATGAAATTCTGAGCTAAACAGAAAACTAAAAGCAACTAAAAATGTCAAGAAAAATGTTTAAAATGCAGTGTATGAGGGGTTAAATCATGGTAGAATGATCATAATCATCATATAGCAGCATTATAAAGGCCATGATATGGAAATAGAGTGAGTAAGTGACCTAAACAGAAGCTTTAATATTATTGGACACAAACGCTAATGCCGACTGATCGAGCCATGCCATAAGCTCACACAACTAAAGTTGGTGAGCTAAAAATGTTGAGGAGACCAGGTGTTTTTTTATATAAATTGCCGATTCCCCTATTCTTCAGCTTTACTGGATGTAAATCCTCCTGGATAAGATTTACAAGTATTCAGAAACTTAGAGATAATTTCCAGTATTATACAGATGTAGTGTACATAGTTCCTATACAACTTATACCCTGGACAATTCGTACCTTGAACAATTTGTACTCTACAATGAGGGTACTAATTGTCTCTTGTAAAGGAATGAATTGTCCAGAGTAAAGGTGTGAATTGTGCAGTGTAAAGGTACAAATTGGCCAGTGTAAAGGTACATATTGTCCAGGGTAAAGGTACATATTGTTCAGGGTCAAGGTACAAATTGGCCAGTGTAAAGGTACAAACTGTCCAGGGTAAAGGTACAAATTGTCCAGTGTAAAGGTACATATTGTCCAGGGTAAAGCACAAATTGGCCAGTGTAAAGGTACAAACTGTCCACTGTAAAGGTACGAATTGTTGAGTGTAAAGATATAAATTGTTGAGTTTAAAGGGGAAAGCTAACATCCACTATTACACATGGGCATATAGTTTTCAAATGAGCTTGATAAAATCAAAATGATACAAAGCAAACATAAAAACATGACCAATAAGAAAGACAGATGTTAATTTGTTTGTTGTACTTTATTGAAAGGCAGGGATTGTTCAGACATTATCTTGTTGTTCACCAGCACTGATTAACTATCAAACTGAACTCACTTTGAAAAATACTTTCGACTACTAGTTTCCCATCATTCTCAAGATGGATAAACATATCTGTGTTTGTAATGAACATGGTCACCCAAGGCAAGAGGTACCCCTAGCTCTTCTCATTGTGCATTTGCTCAAAAATATAAGAACCTGAGTGTCAATTACAGTCTTAAATACTGGTGCTAATCATTTAAATTATGCATTGTTTGAGCATTGCTAGTCAAACACAATCTAAACAATAATTAATATAACTGTCATCTTTAGGTTTCGTCTCTGTTGTTTTTAAGGCCCTGTGAAGCTTCAAGATTTGATTAGATTTCGAATCTCAAATTGTATATACGTACTATTCGGTTTCATTTGAAATTGGCTTCCCCCATTTATTTTTCTTTAAATCCTTTCACTGGAATATAGCTTGTTATCAGTCATATTCACTGTCTCATAGTTCAGTGAACAATACTGAAAGTGAAGACTAAGTGTACTTTCCGCTACATTAACATACAATTAAAACTAGAAGTCCTGCCACAAACTGTGCACTTATCTAGGCTTAATTGTGCATAGGAATGGCGAGCAATTGCCATATCAAATGGCATCTAAAGCCTGAGAGGTTCTCCTGATTACTAATAGCAAACACAGGCAATGGTTCTGCCAATGGACCTCCGGGTTACCCGGAGGTCCATTGGCTGAAACATTGCTTGTACACAGGTCATACAGTTAAAACTAGAAGTCCTGTCATGAACTGCGTGCTTATCTAGCTATATAGGCTTTATTGCGCGTAGGAATTGCACGCAATTGTCATATCGAATGACATCCAAAGCACGGCTGGTTCTCCTGGTTACTTATAGCAAACACAGGCAATGTTTCTGCCAATGGACCTCCGGGTTACCCAGAGGTCCATTGGCTGAAACCTTGTTTGTGCACAGGCCATATGTACAGAATTTGATAGCCTTACTATGGTCACAATGCGTAGATTAACTTGCAGATCGACGTGCTATTTGTGCGCATTTCATGACAGGACTTCTAGTTTTAACTGTATGTACAGAATTTGATCGCCTTACTATGGTCATAACATGTAGATTAACACACAGATCGACGTGTTATTTGTGCGCATTTCATGACAGGACTTCTAGTTTTAACAGTAAATAGCATCTGCACCTATGCCACCATCCATGCTGATTCCAGGCTCATCAGTCACTACCACTGCCTGAAGCAAATTTAAAGTTTCCAAGCAATCTTGATGATGAGCTGTTGCTAGCGGCTACATAGTACAGGCACTTCATGCTCTGGTTTCTGTTTTTGAACTGTAACCCTTACAGGGTAAATTCCAGATACATCATCAAGGCGTGCCTTTGAGGAAGGCATGCCTGGAGGATGTAGTTGGAATATTTTATCAGTAAGACTTGAGTCATCACAGTCACAACAAATCAGGTTTACAGCACCCCTTCCCCTTCCCCAATCAGTTACCTTCAATCTTCCCCAATCGGACACACTCTTGATTTGATTCGATGTTCTATTCGATTTTGAGTAATCGACCTGAGTCGATTCAAGATTCGATTTGAATGAAAAACGTGTGATTTGTGGGACCTTAGTTGTTTTAACAATAATCAGTGATTCAGTGAAAAAGTAAATGACAATAGAGATTAACCGGTAGAGTGCTGGAAGCCCATATTTGGGCTTTATTCTGAAGTGCCGGTACTGCAATTTAAAGGCTTCACGTTTCGAGAATGTGCTTCATATTATCTTTGAAGTGATATTATTTTATCTGTTAGGATTTGGCTACTTACAATTTATGGGAGAGTGCCTACTGGCACTCTCCCATAAATTATAACAAGGCAAAAATGCATGAAGAAATTTTAAGAACCAAAAATAATTTAGCACTCTACCAGTTAACAATCCCCAAAAAATTTGACAGTTGTCCATACAGAAGTTATTACTGCATTATTAACCCTGTTAATTAAATAGCGAATTCATCAATGAGAATTGTTTGCTTCAAATTGTTTGTTTATTGAAGTTTATGATAATACAATGACAACAAAAAAACACGATCAGTTTGATCCATCTATTTCTTTCAATTGAAACTTGTTTGGGCTGGTTTCATCAACATTGTTGTGTAGATGTAACCCTGGTTGAGCACAGCAACAGAACAATTAGCTTGTATAATGCACCTCCGCTACTAAATTACATCAGCTACTGTTTGATCAAAACAATAAACAGTCGACTTAATCCTCTTTGCAGTAAATCCCAGTGGCCAATTATCGCCACCGTGTTCAACCGGGTCAAATTTGCGTTTTCCATCTATCGTGGGGCTGGGTATTGGAGACGTAATCCATTCAAGCCTGAAAATAAGCAGTCTGACATTTGCAGAATGAGGTCCCCGGAGGGTGAATTTGATGATGCTACCTTATACTTTAGGCCAATTTATCCTCTGGGTACCTCTTTCTGTTTAGTTTTGAGACCCTGATTTAGATTGAGGTTAACAGAGGGTAAATTTAGTGATGCTACCCTGCTATGCAGAGTAGCATCACTAAATTCACCCTCTAGGGACCTCATTTTGCAGATGACAGCCTGCTTATTTTTTGGCTTGAATTATCCACTTGTCACGTACTGTATCAGACTTAGTAAATTTTATGTTAATATTGTGTATCACAGCTCAATCAGTCTCAAGTTTTATGGTTTAAACCAATGAGCCACCGCATTCTCCGTTTTTTGTTTACGTTTACTACTGAAGACTATAAAAATATGTCATAGTTTTATTTTTTTAGAATTGTTTTTTCTGTGTGCAAGTTAGTACTGCACGGTATATCAATAAACCAATACATACCAGTATTCAAACTGGTATCAATTGAATACCGGTGTACATGTGATTTCAGAAATATTGGTTTATCGTCATTATTTATTTACCCACAGTTCAATTTTCAAGATGTCCTGAGTTTTTAACTGTAGTCCCGATCGAATAATATTATCCCTGTACCTAATGAATTGGCCGCATCCTCCTGGGTAATACACAAATTGTGCAGTTGAACAAATATTATTTTAAAAAAAAATTCAACAAAACCATATCATGTGACCCCTCATTGGAACGAGCTCGTTCCAATGAGGGGGTCACTTGATATGGTTTTGTTGAATATTTATGAAAAAAATCGATAAACCAGAATTTAAAAAAAATAATTTGATATCGTCTGTGTCGGATAAAGAGTTATTTGAACTGTATCATCAAGACATGCTGATTTGTTCTGAATGTGAATGATCATGTCCTGATTATGGTACGCATGTCCACATATCTGTACAGTCTTTCGATATACCGCTACACCACAGTATTTTTTTGAACACTGATACCGGCATTCAGTTTCGAATACTGTGCAGCCCTGTGTGCAAGTATAAGTGATTGCAATGAATCTTTAGCATTTTAAAAAAACGTGGCCAATTAGTAACGTTTTATAAAATGCCAGTGATTATATTTCCTATATAGAGCTAAAATTGTTAAAGGGTTTTCTTTATCGATTAATTTCATGGATTAACCTTGGTTAACCAATCAGTCACTTGCCAGGCTTGGCAATTTCAGGAGAGCGATTTTTTAGCTCTCCTTACTGCCCTCCTGAAAGAATTAAGGAGAGCGAAAAATTGCCCTCCAAAATATTTTGGTCTGGGATGATTGAGATTACATGTATTATGCTCACATTAAATTTTTGTTGTAAAGCAAAAATGTAATTTAACTTCGAAGTCACATAACATCACGTAATTTCATTTTGAAAGTGGTTTAGTGGTAAAAGGTAATGGCTGCAACCATACCCAAACACAGTTGCAATCAATTGAAGCAAAATGGCTCACAGCAATATTTTTTTTTTCTGTCAGTTTCAAGTTCAACAACTGACATCACAGTTTGAGGGGTAATTATTCAAGGAATATTGACACTATAATATACTACCCTTACTACTATCCTGTCACTTGAAGCACTTGCACCAAAATGTGACTGTAGATTCAAGCAGACCTGTTGTCCAAGAAAGTCATACGCCTACCACTACCACCTTCAACCCCCTTGAAGGTGGTAGTGGTAGGCGTATGACTTTCGCTCTCCTCAATCAGCTTAGGAGAGCAATTAGCTTTACACAGCATTTTAAGTATCCAGTTGAACGAACTCATTGAAACTGAAACCAACAGACTACATCAGTGATTTTATTAACTTTACTAAGGTAAAGTGAAATCTCTTAGACATCTAGATGTCTCACTCAACAACCGAACACACACTTGACAAGACCTGTGTGTGTACCCAGACCTGTTGTCCAAGAAAGTCATACCCCTACCACTACCACCTTCAACCCCCCAAGGGGGGTTGAAGGTGGTAGTGGTAGGCGTATGACTTTCTTGGGCAACAGGTCTGCTTGAATCTACAGTCACATCCTGGTGCAAGTGCTTCAAGTGACAGGATAGTAGTAATGGTAGTATATTATAGTGTCAATATTCCTTGAATAATTACCCCTCAAACTGTGATGTCAGTTGTTGAACTTGAAACTGACAGAAAAAAAAATATTGCTGTGACCCATTTTGCTTCAAATGATTGCAACTGTGTTTGGGTATGGTTGCAGCCATTACCTTTTACCACTAAACCACTTTCAAAATGAAATTATGTGATGTTATGTGACTTCGAAGTTAAATTGCATTTTTGCTTTACAACAAAACTTTAATGTGAGCATAATACATGTAATCTCAATCATCCCAGACCAAAATATTTAGGAGGGCAATTTTTCGCTCTCCTTAATTCTTTCAGGAGGGCAGTGAGGAGAGCTAAAAAATCGCTCTCCTGAAATTGCCAAGCCTGCTTGGTGAACTTCATAAAAGGTAAACAAACACAAGAAAAATGCCAGCCCTTGTGAAATTTAGACACACTAAATTACAATTAGTCTTTCTGTCTGTTCCTTGCAAGAATGAGAAAAACATTTCTCTGTACTAGAAGGATTGCAGAATATAACTATTCACTAAATTTAACGTACCCAGTATTTTATTGTACAAAATCTGGTCTCTTAATTATTACACAGCAGACTTTCAGGCAGTGCTTTCTACCACATGGTAACAGTT
Source organism: Pictodentalium vernedei (assembly GCA_031216915.1). Classification (NCBI taxonomy): domain Eukaryota; kingdom Metazoa; phylum Mollusca; class Scaphopoda; order Dentaliida; family Dentaliidae; genus Pictodentalium; species Pictodentalium vernedei. The sequence goes on from CM062288.1 coordinate 214,097,883, forward strand.
CCATGGCAGATATTAGTTTGGGCATAATCTACATGTATGATTCATTCACAAAAAATTGATACATTATTTATTGGGGTTATTTTGTCCATCAATAATTGTTTTGTTACTATTTATTGGAGAGTGCGGGAGGTCCATTGGCTGGAACTTTGCTGGTGCTTGTTATGCTTTGCAACAAATTTGCAATTATTGCTTGGGTGGAATCTCCACTCTGCAAGTGATTTAGTGATAATACACTCTCCATGTACTGTAGGTGCTTTTTCTGGCATGCGATTCATTTCATGCCCAAGATAACCTGTCAACAATCGAATGGACAATATAATGCATGATATGATATAATACAGTGTCCCCTCCCCCATGTTTTCAGATTTAAAATTCAAGGAGCCCTACTTGTGCCAAAGCCCATTCCTCTATTTTTAAGTTGGCTGAGTCATCATTTTCTGGGGTGTGAAATGAAAACAGGTGACTTATTGCAACATTTTTGTTTCCAAATCATGACTAGATATTGGAGTTTTTATTTTTTGAGGGACCTTTTTAGCTTTTATTTGATAAACTTTGTAAATAAAAAATATATACTCGTGTTTACTTTGCTAATTTATTCCCCTGTCAGGCTGTTACTGAATGACGCCATAAATTCATTTTATTCAGCACAGGAAGTTTGGCAGTAAACGTCAAGCTACATGTAAATCTAAAACTTCACCATTTTTCAGTATTATACTTGTCACAATACAGACCTTCTGGGGCTATACTAAACATCGAGGGATACTGTGGTGAAGGAAAATAGGGGTGGGAATGGAGTAGTGCTGTGTGGTATACCAAATTTTTGGTACGGTTTCGGTATTATAGGGATACCGAAAATGGTACCAAAACCAAATAAAAATACCGCTTATTTCAGTATTTATATTTTTCTGCGAAATTGATAGAAAGTCAACTCATCAAGGTGGATCGTAAATCTAAAAGCCTGTGGGTCTCATATTTTGATCGAATTGATAAAGAAAACATGCAAATGTGAACTGTGTAAGCGACAGGTAGGCAGCAGACACTGCAAATCCGTCAGAGAAAGAAATAAAAAAGTGGTGGTAGAAAAGTTAAAAAATTTATAGTAATTTATATATTTTTTATACTTACCAATGACCCAGACATAGCTGGTGCTAACTCTTGAAAATCTAGGGCCAAACACAAATTTTGCCCCCCAATCCCAAAATTTGCATCTAAAACCAAAAAAATCATGTCCTGAATGGCCCTCCATACTTCACCTCTACTGCGCATGCGCAGTGTCAAGGTCGTCCCGAAATTGGCGCCATTAATCATTCTTACCATCAGTGCCTGGTAAGCGCTATGTCCTCAGCGGGGAGGTATGAGTTCCCAACTCCTGGGAGGGTCATCCCCGTCTGGGTCATTGGTAAGTATAAAAAATATATAAATTACTATAAATTTTTTAACATTTTTATACTGTACCAATGACCCAGACATAGCTGAATAGTAAAAAGGCTGGAGGGCCCAGGACATAGAGGAAAATCCAATAAGCTCAACTATATAAAATAGAGTCATCCTCTCGAGGAGAAAAGGAGTATTAGGCTTTACATGTATCTTTCTTATTTATGATAAATTAGAAAGACACAATACCTTCTATAATTGAGCATCATAACATCCATATTCTCTATTAATATCCAGTATAATTCTTATATTAATTATTTTTAAAGTAAGCCAATAAATAAAGTTAGTCCAGAGAATTGAGACTCTTTATACTCTTTTAAAAGTGTCCGAGGATAGTATAATAACGCCCGTTTGACACGTGACATATTCAAATGCTATACTTTAAAACTATGACATGAATGAATTTAAAACATACATAACTTTTCACTTAAAAACCATCCCAGTGACAGCTCAGAATTACTGACTCCGGAGGAGGTATCCCCTTGTTTTCATAATAAAACAGGTGACCCAAGGGAACACCCTCCCCCCCCCCCCTTTTTCTTGCCCTGGGTCAAATAGCCCAGAGCGAAGAGGGCAGCAGGACGGAGTCACTGCTGGAACATAAAGCCTACATAGCTATAGTTGCAATTGTTAAGTGATCGACATTCTGAGCAGCCGATAATGGACCTAAACAATGCAGGCCTCCAGAAATGGACTCGATATTTCTGAGATAAAAATTCGTGAATGTGGATGGCTGAGACCAATATGCAGCCTTCTTTAAATCTATAATAGCAGCACTATTTACGTAAGCCCAAGATGTAGAAGAGCTCTTACTTCATGAGCCGAAATCTTAAGCACAGACTGCTGAGTTAAGGATAGATTATCCTAAGCAGTACCGATAGTTAATTGAATGCGTTTAGCAATAGAATGGATCGTAATGACCTTTCTATTAGGCATCAGAGCCAGAAGAAGCTTTACGTCCTTACTGATAAACTGAGATCTGTTAATAAATACATAAAGGTCTAGCCGGACAGAGTAAAGGCCTATGCCCGTTCGAAGACGGAAGGACCTTAAAAACAATAGGTTCCGGATATTTATTAGGAGCCTGATTCTTAACCAAAAATCCAACATTAGTAGTAAAGGTAATAGAGTTTCCGATACTACGAAAGTGAGAATCGTCCACCGATAGTGCATGAAGCTCACTGACTCTTCAGCAGAAGAGAAGACTAAGAGAATTGCTGTCTTAAAAGGCCAGAATTTGAAACTACTGTCTCAAGAGGTTCAAATGGTTGCTTTAGTGTAATAAGAACCCAAGCTAAATTCCGTATAGGAATTAATCTAAGGATTCTAGGTCTATTTATCGAAAAGTTTCAAACTAACTTAGATAATGAGACATTAGGCTCAATTGTAAACTATCATGGTGTGCATAGGTATCAGATAACATAGACCTATAACCTTTAATAGTAACTGGCTGCAGTTGATCTCGTCAAACAAGTATACTAGAAAGTTTGCAATGTCTGGTATGGAGGCATCAAAAATATCAACATAAAGATCCCTACACCAGCGACGGAAGACCCTCCACTTTAGCCGCATAGAATAGCGAAGAGGAGGTCCTCCTACAGTTAGAAATCGCGTCCACTGCTCGTCCTGTACAATGCCTGCCATGCAAGAAGGACCGCACAACGGAATAGTGAAGGTTGAGACCTTGCGGGTTGTGATGAAGTTGACACGATTTCCCCAGCGAGAAAAGATCCTCTTGTGGAGGAAGTTTTCGCGGTAAGTCCCACAGCAGACACCTAAGTAAATTTATCCACGGTCTCTGTGGAGACAGAGATGCTACCAATAGAATTGTATTGTGAATGTATAATCCTAGCAATACTTGCTGAATCAATAACGTTGGAGGATACGCATATCCTATCATCCCGTCCTACTAGATCGATAGAGAGTTAACTACATATGCTCGGGGATCCGGACAAGGTGACACATATGTCTGCAATTGATTGGTTAGTTGTGTCGCAAATAAATTATCACTGGGCGCTCCCATTGGTAGCAAATCTGATTGAATACCTGTTTGTTGAGAGTCTATTCTGACGGCAACAATCGACCCTTACGTGAAAGGGAGTCTGTTAATACGATCCGACGACCCAGAATATGACGGACCGAAACAGAACTTGGTGTTCTATAACAAACAGAAGGATTCTTTCCGTTAAATTCAATAACGGAACCGAATGAGTGCCTCCCTGGTTCCAGATATACGCAACTACTGTCATATTATCGGACAGGATTTGGACATGCGTTTCTGAATAATGTTCATCCAATGACGTAGTGCAAGCCAAAATGATATCATTTCTTGGAAGTTAAGAGCTTGCCTAAAAACTGCGGAACCCAAAGACCCTGGCACTTCGAATCCGTTGGGATCAATATTGTGCCCCAACCTGTTTGACTGGCATCCGTCATAATCGAAAAACTCGGATCCGGCAACTACAGTGGAACTCTCTGAGTCAACCACCGAATGTTTGCCCACGTCTGAATCTCTTGTTACACTTGATTGACAAGAGAACGTGTATATCGAGCAATTCAAAGATTGCTGAAAGGATGTCGCCGAAGAGAAGCTTCTCCGAGACCGAAGCGACTCTGAGAGAGTTCTTCACCTTACTATCTACGCGCGTGGATGTAGCTAGGGCTGGGTCACGTCTAACCAACTCCAGGTTGCCACTGAAGGGCGGAGTAATACGTGGAAAACTACTGCCCTTGAAAGAAATCTCATTAAGAATCATATCCTGGAATTCTTTCTCTTGAAGACATAATGATAACGCCTCAGTAAGGTGGTCTACATATGATAAAGCATCTAAGTTAAGTCTATTAGACATCATTGTCGTTTCCAACGTCGTGGTTGGAATTGACATAGACGGCGAAAAAGACAATACCCAGTCTTCAGCCTCGTCGTCTAGATGCAGAGGAACTCTCAGTATGCCCTGTCCTGCCATTTCAAATTATTCCTAGAATTGATGAAAGGCAGATTAGAGCATTTGCGGACAAGAAACTAGACTAGTGTGTTTTGGTAGCAAGCTTATATATATATAGCATCGTTCAATAATTCGAAGGTTCTAGTGACATTATTGGACTGTGTCGGCAACTCAGGGACAATGTCCCTGAACCGATCAAAAACTCTGTGTCCAATGATGCTATTAGTCTCTTATCCAGCATCGCAGCATTCTAGTCCGACGGAACAACCTCTGGAAGATAATGCCGGAAGAACTGTATGGCATCTTCTGTTGTTCCGAAAGGGAAAGCTCGAAATCGTCTGAATCCCTTTCGCCATCCTGTCAGACCGTATGAAGTGTTTGGTCGTCCGTACCTGATGCATCAGCGGAGCGAACCGACCCAGCGTCGTCGGATTATTCCTCATCCGACAGAGATTCTGTCGTTTGCTGGGATGCTGCGATAAGCTGTGCTATTTTGGATAGCACGTCCGTCACTGAGGCCTATGGAGAAGCGGTCTTACGATGCTTTGCCGCTGGAAGCTCCGTGTTCGTTACCCCGTGTATACTTCTATTATGCGAGCGACCGGAGTGTACAGGCCTCGTGTCCCTCGGCTACCGGATGGCGTGACCTGTTCGCCGTGGAATCACTGAATGACGAAGCTGGCAGGATACTCGAGGTCACATAGCCAAGTTGCGGTCGTGTGCGCTGCCGTAAGGATGAGGAAGCATTATCGACAGTCTCTCGGACTGTCTATATAACGGAGCGTCCCGAGCGGTGGACATATGCTCCGAATGCGAAACGTTTGTACCACAACATCCGGTCCCAGATGTTGTTGTACGAGAGAGGGACCTCTCTCGCTCGCAGCCCGGACGGACCTGGACGAGCTAGGAACCGGACTAACAGGCTTCCTCCGATCTCTCCTCTAATCCGTCGTCACTGGGTGTGTACTATTGTCTATTATAGTGCTCGCATCACCCAAATCTCCTTCCCGGACCGCAACAGACGAACCCGGCTGCTGAACCATTCGATGAATGGACGCTACATCGGGTGAGCTAGCGAATGTCAACGCCGTCGATCCTACTAGGAACCTCTTAGGCGATTGACGTATTCCATGAGCACTTATTGCCGCTAGCTCATCATTCAACTCTGACGACAGAGGCACACTTTTGAAAGACATCTCAGTAACTTGCGAACAAGAAACCAGACTTGCTTGTAAATAGCAAGCATATATATATATATATAAATAGCGTCGTTCAATAATTCGAAAGTTCCTGTGACATTATTGGACTGTGTCGGAACTGAGGGACGATGTCCCTGAACCAATCCCAAAAATTTTTGTGTCCACCGACGCTATAAGTCTCTTATCCGGCATCGCTGCATTGTGGTCCGACGAAACAACCTCTAGAAGATAAAGCCGGATGACATATACAGCAGCTTATGTTGTTCGAAAAGGGAAAGCTCGAAATCCTCCGAATCCCTTTTGCCATCCTGTCGGACCATATGAAGTTTTCGGACGTCCGCACCTGATGCTTCAAGCGGAGCGTCCCGACCCAGCGTCGTTGGATATTACATGATGCGACAGAGATACTGTCGTTGCTGGGATGCTGCGATACGTTGTGCTATTCGGGATAGCATGTCCGTCACTGAGGCCTGTGCAGTAGCGGTCTTACGATGCTTTGCCGCTGGAAGCTCCGTGTACGTTGACTCCTGCATACTTTTCTTATGCGAACGTCCGGAGTCTACAGGCCTCGTGTCCCTGTCTACCGGAAGCCGTGACCTGGTCGCCGCATATTCTCTGATTGGCGAAGTTGACTGGATATCGGAGGTCACGTAGCCAAGGTGCGGTCGTGTGCGCTGCCATGAGAACGAGGAAGCTTTATTGAAGTCTCTCCGGACTGTCTATATAACGGAGCGTCCCGAGTGGCAGACGTATGCTCCGAATGCGAAACGTTTTGTACCACAACATCTGGGGCCAGATGTTGTTGTACGAGAGAGGGGCCTCTCTCGCTCGCAGCCCGGATGGGCCTGGACGAGCTATGAACCGGACTAATAGGCTTCATCCGTTCTCTCCTCTAATCCGCCGTCACTGGGTGTGCACTTAGTTGTTTTATAGTGCTCGCATCACCCAAAACTCCTGGACCGCAACGGACGAACCCGGCTGCCGAACCATTCAATGAATGGACGCTACACCGGGCGAGCTAGCGGACGTCAAAAGCCGTCAATCCTACTAGGGACCTCTTAGGCAATTGGCGTATTTCCATGAGCACTTTTCCGCTAGCTCTTCATTAATTGTGACGACGGAGGCACACTTTTGGAAGACATCACGGATACATCACCCTGTTCTTGATCATCTGAAATAGAGATTGATAAACTAGAGTGACCCTGCGGAGAAAGGACCGGCATGGCCATTTCCCCGCTAACATACCGTGACACACACTTCCCATGTTGTCATCGAAAATAACACATACTGAACAGGAGTTAGTGCGAGTACAATGACTACATTTATGCAATGATTATGAAAGTCAGAGGAAGATTTCCTCTTAATCCAATTGAACAATATCCTTTCATTGTGAAAAGAAAACAAAGTCCTAGTACTCGCACCAATCCCTGCAAATCAAAATACATAATAACATGATCCATTAACATAGAAAAAATAATTGAAATCAAAACAATTTTTTGAAAAAATATTTTTTCAGAAAAGCCCAAGTTTCTGAAAAGTAACGTTGAGCCCAATGGATCCCAAGCCTAAGTGTGGACAAAAATTTTTAAAATATTTTAAAAATTTAATGCAACACTTACGAATAATAATAATGTATCTAGATATGATTAAACTAACATCAATATATTATTTTCAAGAAATCCCCCTCACACAGAGGCTGTTGTCAATGTAAACAAGAAGTGTAAAAACACCAGAAACATGACTCCAGGCACTGATAACCCTGGCCCAAAATCAGTTACCAATAATACACTATCTGATGCAAAACAGAGACTTCCAGGGAAGAAACTACAGAACATCAGATGGTAGATGCAGAACACTACGCCTAAACACCCAAGGGTGAAGATGTAAACATGGGGAAAAGAACAGAATTCATTCTGTTATCCAGCTAAAACTCCCAAGAAATTTTAGTAATAATATTACAGAAAATATGCCAAAAGCATGGGAGAATAGCAAGGGGGGACTTAAAGGAAAAGGAGAGAGGAAAACACTGAACAAGCAGTGTAACTTTATAGCAAGAATGACCACAACAAGCCGTTGCCTCAATAATAGGTAACTTAACACAATTTCATTAAAAAATTTTAAGTTACAGCCCTGATTATTTTCTGTCACTCATTTTTCCTCTCCTCCTTCTATATCCTCCTTAGAACCACCATTTCCCTAATATTTATGTGTCTGGCATCATTTAAACTGAGATTTACAAGCACAAAGATCAGTCAGATGTTAACAGATGAAGGGCCAAACAAAGAATGCTTAAGTGTGCCAATTTTGGGACGTCCTTGACACTGCGCATGCGCAGTAGAGGTGAAGTATGGAGGGCCATTCAGGACATGATTTCTTTGGTTTTAGATGCAAATTTTTGGGATTGGGGGGCAAATTTGTGTTTGGCCCTAGATTTTTAAGCTGACCAATTTAATAATTAATTAATAAAAGGTAACTGATGTACATTTCTGACAATTCTAAAAATCAAACAAAATCAAACTACAAATGACGGACTTCTGACTATAGCTAAAACTGCAGCAATTGCACAAAAAAAACCTGATCAGGTAAGGAGGGTGAATACCTCGAAAACAAAAAGTGTCAACAAAAAAAAAATGCCAAGGCTGAGTTAAAGCCGTTGACACTGAGCCGCAACAGCTAAAAAATATACTGTATATCCACATATTCTAAATGGGAATGGGACAACCCACCCCCAAAAATATACTGTATAATGTATATCCACATATTCTAAATGGGAATGGGACAACCCGCCCCAGGGACAACCCACCCCAAACCAGGTGGGACAACCCGCCCGGGACAACCTGCCCCAATTTTTCTTGACTATGATATTGGACTAGGATTGGATTAGGAGTACTAATAACCTGTCATAAGCCGGGATATAAGGGACGACCTGACTGTCATTTGACTGTCAATTATGATTGTATTGTAAGTAATAACACACATGTTATTACTTATAATACGATCATAATAATAAATATGCGCCGGGATATAAGGGACAACCTGATTGTCATCTGAATTATGATTGTATTATAAGTAGTAACATGTGAATAATTCAGAATGAATTATTCACCTGTTATTACTTATAATACGTTCATAATAATATGCACCGGGATATTGAGGTCTATGGGTGTTATATTAAACAACAAGAACTTCAAAATTGATGATTTTATTAATTAACATCTAATAAAAACCAAAATACATTAACAAAAAATAACCAAATAACAATAAAATAATATCTTTGAACATGAAAAGAATGATCAATAATTAACAATGAATAATAATTAACAGAGTTTTTTCATTCGGTACCAGTTTCTGTGGTGCTCTAGCTTCTAGGATTCGGTACTTGCCTCTTTGTTGCAAAGAACGCTCCACATTTCTTCAAAAAGTTGGTGGTGGACATTCTTGGAGGATTGGCCATGTAGTCATCCCAGTGTTCTTGGATTTTCTTTGCTTGCAAAGTGTATCTCACTCAGGTGTCAGTCTCTATGTCGGCTGCAGACACTCTCAGATTGACTGCTTCTGCTTCCTTCATGAGAGCTGGAACAAGTTTATAGAAATGCAGGTCGCTCCCCAGACAATTGATACGTCGGCGCCAGGCTGAAAGATAAAGAATGAATTGGTAAATAAACAGACAACAACGCAAAGATTTCACTTGTAAATAAGCAATGGTATTAAGAGTTAAACTTAAAGAGTTTTCAATTTGAGTAATTTAAAATGCTCACCTTCTACGTCATTGTTGGTCCGAATGTTATAAAGATATATGGTCCATGTTTCAACTGGGAATGATGAATTGTTTATCCATTGTCTGTCAATGTAGTCTACCAGTTCTCTCAGTCATGTAACTGTTGGTTGCTCATTTATGGAAGAATCTGACGATGTTTCGGTTGTTGTATCGGACGTGTCCATGGCTTCATCTGAGTCAACAGCCATCTCAACAGGCATAACATTCTCACTGGAATGGTCTCTGCATTGTCGACAAGTACAATTAATGGTTGTCTCTCCTCTTCTTGCCCTCCGATATTCCACATGGTTGATTCCTTTGTCACATAAACAATGTTGCCATCTCCCACAAACGTCGCAATCAACTGCATGCTGCTTTGGCCGGACTTCGAGGTCACAGTGAATACAAGGAAACATGATTGTTGAATGAAGAATGAATGAATGAAAGGTTTTAGCACACCGAAGGCGCGCGGGGACAATATGGGGTTTACAAATCCCTTGCGACCCGGTTAACCTTATTTTATTTCACTTGGATCACACAGGCCTAGCTTCCTATTGCCTCAAATGGGGTCTGAAGTGGTATGCATGCAGTTAGAATTTCCAACAGTTTACGTTGGAGTGATAGATTGTCAATAATCATTCCCTCAACACCACTAAGACTATTGGAGAGTGGGCTCTATTCGGTTCCAGCTTGGCGATGGTAGAGGTTTGAGTTCCACCATGGTGGCGAGCCAGAATATAATGTTGTGCGATGGCAAATTTAAGGGAAGAAGAGAAAAGAAAACCAAACAGCAACGCCGGTTTGGTAGCGGCCCTGGTATATGACCATAGCGTTTACAAAAAAGCAGTGGAGAAAGCTCCAACAGTTTAGTTTTGAAAAACCGGGAGTCATCCATCAAGCCTTCTGGGAGATAGTATGCCGTATGTGATTATGAGGTATCTGGTTATCCTTTGGGAATTCCAAATGACCTCTCCGAGCCGCCTCCCCCCCCCCCCCAAAAAAAAACAAACAACCCTAAATAAATAACAAAAAGGCCCTTAAAAGGGCTGTTTACTGGCAAGATTGTTTCAATCCTTGCCTTGGTCTTATTTAGGTTTTCTGCACCTCTTTGCATGGGGATTGTTTCAATCCCTCATAGTTTGTCATTCAGTTTTGGTGGTGTGTCTGATGAGATAGAGGAGGCAGAAAAGATAGAAAACTGGAAATTAGAGTAATTCGGTTTTTATTTTACAACTGTTCCATCTGTGACGACCAGTGACATGTGGATGGGGAAGCTAGCATTTTCTCCCCGAAATTTATATTTTGGGGATGGGAGACCCGGCAGCAGGTGGAGATTTTCCTTGCTGTTTGCAACTCCCACTGGTAACAGAGGCAAGCTTTGTGTGTATCGTATCACCTGCAACCAGTTCTGAATTTATGTCACCGAGTGCCTGGCTCACCCCATCGCAATGATGTAATCTTTAACCCTTTCTATGGACACGCCCCAGATTATTTAGTTTTCCTATTGAGGACGCGATGCGTGAAGAAAGTCAGAAGTGGCAGATTATATACAGTCTTCAATACTGCCATCCGGTATAATTCAAAGAGAAGCAACATGATGATTGTTAACAGCTAAAAAAACACATTTATTGTCTTAGTCTTAGATAAAGGAAAAGAGATCAACGTTGTGATGAATCCATATCACGCTAAAACAACATGTCCTGTCATTTGATTTTTGCGCATCAAACAAATCATTCCTCTTAGAAGGTACCCGACTGAAACAACATGTCTAAAACAACAAGCCAATTCTGACTGGTGTCTACATGCTACCAATTCAGTTTATAAGTATTATTCGTTTGATTCAGTTATTATGGGATGTGCTAAGAGAATTGTGGATTATTTTCGTTAAAATTGGATAACTTTCGATAAAAAAGTGAGTAAAAATCTTTTTTATATATTACCATCTCCCCCATTTTTTTTTAAACATACCAAAAAAAAATCGGATCAGTGTGGATTATGGATAATTTTTGATTAAATTTGGTAATTTTCGAGAAAAAAATGAATAGAAATCTTTTTTATGTATAACTATCCACCCAAAATTTTTTGTCAAATATCAAAAACAAATCGGGACAACCCACCCCAAAAAGTGGGACAACCCGCCCCAAAAATAGGCCTGGGGTGGGTTGTCCCTGATCCATTCTAAATATGTGGGCACCCTGATGGGAGTTTTACATGTATTTTTATCAAATATTTCAGTGATCTGTCTTGTGATACTCAATTAGCACTTACGTGCTTCATCCAGATACAGAGGTAGCCTAGTAATTACAAGGCTACCTACTAAATACTGAGGGGCAGTTTTTGGTGACAGCTCAGTCTATATAACTTGCATTTACTTGAATAAATCAACGGTTATATCACATACAGTACGTGGAGAGTGTATTATCACTAAATCACCCACAGAGTGGAGATTCCACCCATGCAATAATTGCAAATTTGTTGCAAAGCGTAACCAGCACAAGCAAAGTTTCAGCCAATGGACCTCCAGGTTAAACCCAGAGGTCCATTGGCTGAAACATTGCTTGTGTTTTTTGTCGATATGAACAGAATTTGAAAGTTATTGGTTGGATGATAACTCCACTCTGCAGGTGATTTAGTTACAATCCACTCTCCACGTACTGTATACTGCTCCAAAGGACTAAATTATTTGTCTGCACATATATTTAAACAACTCTTACTTACTTATTTTCCTTCACCTCGGTATCCCTCGGTGTTTAGTAGCACCCAAGCTTCTGAGGCAAAAATTTAAACAGCTGTCTCAGACTATTTCAGCCCGACCCCCCAATGTCAATAGCTCCGAAAAAATGGCAACAAAATTTTAAATCTGGCTCCTAGTTTTAAATTTTAGGTTTGTAGACTGGCTAGTAATTTTTAGGTAAGAGCGGTCCCCGCTATATTTCAGCCATCACTATTATTAGACAAGTGGGTCAGCATAACTGGCGTAAGAGTACATGCATTGTGTATAACACGAAACTTAGAAACAACACACAAAAAGTAGTCAGTATGATGATGCATACGTAATACTGATAAAATTTCGACATTCTTGGCTTTCCATGATTGTTAAATACTAGTATGGCCTTGATCATTTTCACTTGTGCTTGAAGTCCATTTAAAAATTGAATTATATTAGAAAAAATTACACGCAGGCGTATTTTCGATAAACAGGGTTCGAGTTATTAATGGATAAAGAAATGAATGCAAATTCCCCCCAGAATTTCGCACTTGGATAACAATTAATTACCTCCCTTTCTTCACAAAACTTTTCTGGCCATTTCCCCTCCTGAAAACTGTGAAAAATGTTACGACAAACAACCATCTCTGATGGGGAATACTGCTTACTGTTCAAAGAACTGAAAAATACACACTACATCTTGCAAACGTGGAACCAGAAGGATTGAAGATTCATTCCGTTTGACAGCTTCCAAACACCACTATTTGATTCTGCCTCTGATAGTGAGGTGGTGGTGGTGAGTTGAGGGGGTAGGATGGGGTGCACGACAGAAAATGTTCCTGGAGCAATTCAATGCCCATTGAAGTATGTTTCTGGGTTTGGTTAGTTGTATCTAGATCTAAACTCGTTTCTTCCACAGTTCCATTGACAACACGGGAACTATGGTATAGACTGAATGGTGAATTAAAAAGGGCTGTAAAGAAGAGCAAAGTAAAATATGCAGCGTACAGGAGAAGTAGAAAACATAAGGGGGTGGAAAGTGTCACCACCAAGAAACAAAAGAAGAAAACAAACATTTTCGAAATAAAGTAAGATCAAATACGACAATCGGAAGGAGCGGAATTGTAATCTCATTAAGACGATAATAAAAACTAGTGAGCGAGGGTGGCGTGGGATGGGGTGGGGGTTTTGGTTGTCGAACTGAAACGTATTTTAGAAATCTGTATATGTAGTCTTACTTCATAGAATTCCTGCTGGGATTTGGTACGACTGAGTCAAAGAGCGTCTTAGGGTAATATCAATATAGTCTACTGATGCAAAGTTGTCATCCAGTTGGACCCAGTCCACCGTGGTTCGAGCAAAAATGAGTTCTTATATTATTCAGACCTCCCCGTTGACACAACAACTGTGCTGTGATTATTTCGGACAGATGATGATGTAACAGTGTTATATGAGATGCAGAACTTTATCATCAAATCTCTTTCCGCGGATGTGTCGCTTTGCTTTATGAAACTTTTAAAACTGGTCTCTTGGAATTACTGGCATCTGTCCCTCAACTACTTTATAAAGGAGGATTAATCGATGTTTTTGTCCTCTCGATTATAGAGGTGGTTGTTCTATGTTATTTTGCATCCTAGTCATACACCCTTCTTCAGTGATCTGTAATCTTTTGCAATGAATCTTTGCGCCCCTTCTGTGGATGCTTCCCAGTTTTGTTATTTCTGCTTTTTGTGCATGGGTCACAGAAGCTTGGTCCACATTCCATAGTCGATCGAACAAGGGCGATGTAGTCTGTTTTTTGGCACATTCTAGGACAGTGTTGCAAATTTCTGCGGCAGGAACCCCAGAGCTGAACTAGCTTTCTTGCTCATGCTATTTGTGTATTCTTTCCATCTGAGGTTTTCTGATATTTGCAGGTCCAGATAAGGGTTGATTGTACTTATTCTAGAATGTGTCCATTTAAGGTGTAGAAGTGGTTGCTTTTCTTCATCATACTTAGGATATAGAATTTTTACGTTAAAATGCAGATCCGAGTTTTCCCCCCAATGCTCTAAACAATTCATGTCGTTTTGCAAGATGGTATGTTCGTATTTGGTTTTGATTTCGCGATATGGAAGGCAGTCGCCTGCAAACAGTTTCACAGATGAGCTTAATGAAGCGGGTAGGTCGTTGACATGGCATAGAAAAAGTAGGGGGGGGGGGGGGGCATAGGCTGTTCTTTGAGATACTCCTTAGTCAACAGCCGCTTCGTTCGAGATTTCCTCTTCGAGTGCATTTTTCGTTCTCTTAGGAATGTTTCAAACCATGCGCGGATTAATCATCCGATACCCTATTGGTTTCCTTTATGGAAGCGTCTGCTGTGGGGAACTGTAGCGAAGGATTTAGTGAAATCAAAGATGGTAACCTATTGGTTTCCTTTATCAAAGCCTCTGCTGTGGGGAACTGTAGCGAAGGATTTAGTGAAATCAAAGATGGTAACGCCTACATGCTTACCACGATCGACAGATCGTAGCATGTCGTATTTGGCGACAATATTATGAGTCTAACAGGAGTACCCAGGTCTGAATACGTGGTCTGAGGTGTTGAAACATTGTCTTTCTCCGGGTATTTCATAATAGTCTGCATATTATGTGCTCAAGTAGTTTGCATAGTACCGATATTAGAGAGACCGATCTGTAATATTCTGCTGCATGCTTTTTAAAGATGCATAAAATATTTGCACTTAGCTAGTCTTTAAGAACTTTACCATGGTCGACTGAGGACTGAAATATTAAGGACACAACGGGAGCTGGATGATCCGTGCATATTTTAAGACTCCGTGGTCTGAGATGTTAAAATATTGTCTTTCTCCAGGTGTTCCAATAATATGTCTGCATTATCATGTGTTCAAGTAGTTTGCGTGGTACCGATATCAGAGGGACTGGTCTGTAATATTCTGCTGCATGCTTTTTAAAGATGCATAAAATATTTACATTTAGCCAGTCTTCAAGAACTTTACTGTGGCCCATTAAGGACTGAAATATTATGGGCACAACGGGAGCTGGATGGTCTGTGCGTTGATTAAGACTCTGTTGCCTATAACATCCGGGCCAGATGTTTCTTGTGGATTCGTGTTACGAAGGGATTTTGATAAGTCGTCCTGCCTAATCCCTGATGTTCGGTATGATCTGCAGGATATTGAGATGAGTATTGGGCAAACTGTCTAGTTTTCCTTCAGTAAATACTGATAAAATTGTTTGAGCAGGATTTGAGTCTTTTCTGTACTATTATTAAGTAATCCAAAGAAGTTGGAATGACTTATTGCGATCGTTAGTCTGTTTTCGTCTTCTTTACCGAATCACGACCACCGTTTGTAACTTATTCTCGCGAAATCGGGCACAAATATTAACGGTTTTCCAACGCTGAGAGTAATGGTGCCCGATTTTTTATTTTCGACCTTTATCCCAAACAATTCCTAATGTCCGTCTTTTTCTTGATCTGTTAATATCAACTGGTGTATAACACTCCATTCTTTCAAATTTTGGAAATCCGATCTCCAACAAAAACCCAATCTAAAAAGGTGGCACCGACCTGGAAAATTCTGAAGGGATCTGGCCGCATTCGCATTTTTGGGCGACGTTACTGACGCTGGCATCACCAAAAGTTAAATATCAACCGAGTTTCATAAAATTTTAGTATGCTGCAAAGTTCAGAAAATTAGGAAATGTGTGTTTTTATGGGTTGTTTTGGTTTATCGCTCCTTTTAACATTTTTAACCCTTTACCCAACATAACGACCAAAACCAGCCAGCGCTATTCTAAAAAATCGCCAATTAATTTTCATTATTTTTTCATTTTATGTCTCAAAAACATAGGTTACGACTCCTCGTTGGAACGAGCTCGTCGAGTTCGTTCCAATGACGGGTCATAACCTATGTTTTTGAGACAAAAAATGAAAAAAATTAGTTATTCAAGAATTGTTTTTGCAAGTGTCGTCTGCTTTTCCTGTTAGGTAAAGGGTTAAGTAACTTAGGGATTATCTTGCACATTTCCCAACGAAACGCTAATTTTCAACAACGCACTGCTCCGTAAAAATAATACATACAGCTATGAAATGTAACACACTTTTACTTTCATGATGGCTCTATTAAATTTGCTACAATATCAACGTTACCCCTTTGTCGAAAATAACGTCAATTTGACGTGTTTTTCATGAACGCTTGATATCTACCAGCTCGTTGAACTCTCACTCTCGAAATGTTGGAAATATATTCTCTAATAAAAAAAAAATATAAAAATGAAATCAGTTTTAAGTCGGCCTGCAATTCGTCTGGGCTGCCGTTTGGGTGACAGCTGGACGTCAATGTCGGAAAATTTAAATTTTGTCCGATTTACATGAACATTTAGTATGATGTACAGCTAAAAAATCAAAAGAAACTATTTTTGTATTTTTTGATTTAACGTCAGTTTCTACGTTTTTACGCGAGTTTATGTTTTTACACCTCCCTCAAATTTTGTAGCACCTCTACGCCAAAAACGACCAGAGATATCCCTATAGAAACTAAATTCACATCGCAAGGGATCGTTAGAAGTATGTCAGGTCACAGTTGTATGCTCATTGACGCAATAAACGTAACACTACGACGTCAAATGTGAGGGAGGTGCAAGGAACGTATAAATTAAATTTAATCCTTTTAGTATTTATAGTCCCAAACCTAAAGTTGATTTTTTTTAAATCCGACGTCAGATACCAGAGATATGACGTAAACAATGTCGGGAGATATGACGTAAAAAAAACTTCGGAGATATGGCGTAAACAACTTCGGAAGTACACCTCTCCCATTTTCTGACACTCCTATCCCCCCAACTACAACATATAGCACTAAATTTATATCACAGGCTGCTAGAGGAATAATTGCAGTCAAACAATGTAAATTTTTATCCAGATTGACCAAACAATATTGACATTATGACGTAAATGCCCCTCGAGCCTCGGAAACGTCAAAATTAAATTTCACTTTACGGAGTTGAAATCAAAATAAAATTTCACTTCACGGACTTGAGGTCTTAGGAAATTTTCGTATCCATTTCTCCAATTCAAAGGTGAATGAAGTTTGAAAATCGGACGTTAAACAATCGAGATATGACGTTTATACCCTATTATTACTTTCCAAAGTGTGATTTACTTGGATTTCCAGGTTTGATTATAAACGATAACTTTACAAGTGAATTATGCAATCAACAATTGGGTCATGTATCCGTCCGTCCATTCACTTCTTGAATAACTATTATTTTCATTTTTTGTCTCAAAAACATAGGTTATGACCCCTCATTGGAACGAGCTCGACTAGCTCGTTCCAATGACAGGTCATAGCCTATGTTTTAGAGACAAAAAATGAAAAAGTAATGAAAATTAATTGGCGATTTTTGAGAATAGCGCTGGCCGGTTTACGTTAGGTAAAGGGTTAAATAATATAATTATCGTTAATAATGAAAAGTAATAAACAGAGTAATCGATTGACTGGACTGGTTACGTGAAATAATTCATTCGAGGCGAGGGACTTTTTTGTAAAACACTCGTGCGCATTCGCGCACTCGTGTTTGTACAACGTCCCTCACCTCTCATGAATTATTTCACGTAACCAGTCCAATCAAGCGATTACTCTCTATTTCTTTCATCGTTTAAGCCAGTTTGGAAGTTTTCACCAAAAACGCTGGATACATGTAGCTCCGTATTTATAAAATGACACAGCTATCAGGCTTCACACACAATTTTCGGGCTACTTGAAATTGTTCACTATTATATTTTCATTTAAAATTTACGCACCCGATGCCAGCGATGCCAATTTTACGTTTTTTTCTATATCTTTTATTTTCAACATCATTTTCAGCCTCAGCCTTGCGAAATTTTGAAACTGTAATCTCCACAAAAAACCAAAACATGCACAATGTATTGCTGTCCTTGGAAATTTTCAACCGTTTTTTTCCAAACGCTGAGTTGAACGTACAGGAGTAGTATAGCTCGTATGTTTGAGGGATAGATTGGGGGATCTCATCGGGGGATCTCATTTGACGTCATAGTCACGTGGCCCAGCGGCGCCATGTTGTGTTGTCATGGATACCCGCGTGAGCGGCCATGTTGTGACGTCATCTCCATAGTGATACGTGGTGTTAGTGCGCATGCGCAGCGCGTGTTGTTAGGGTGATACGTGTTTCCGTCGTCCATTTTGTATTCTGGAGGCCGCCATATTGGTTTCTATAGTAGCACGTGATTGCTATGTTACCCAATTGTTCTGCAATAGGACGGTGTATGTTCGGAGGGTGTGTTCGATGTAGAAGAGTAAATCTAATTACCACAAACAATCCGACAATCCCTCCAAATCACCAAAATCCACCCGAAATCACCGAAATTGACTTTATTTCCCCATTTTATCGGTTTAGCACGTAGTGCTATAGTACCGAGAGGGTATCGGGGGTGCATTCGACTGAAGTGGAGTAATTTTCTGGTTCGGATTTTCCCAGAATCCCTTTTTTTGATCCCATGACCTGTTATTTCCCTATTAAGAATAGCACGTAGTGCTATAGGACAAATTTACTCAGAATCCTCTGTTTCTACTTGGAACTATATTTTTTTTATAAATTCCTACGCTCTATTTTTAGTAACATCCTTAACTGACCCCCTAACTAATTGTTAGGGTCTATATTTAGCAATTTCTTTAAATGACCCCCCAACTACATGATTTTAAATAATAAAATTAATGAGGATCAAGATGTTTTTACACTAACCAATCAGAGCGAAGTTAATCCACCAATCAGATTTCTGGATTCCCATTGTGTTTCTTTTCCATTACTTTCTATACTAATTTTCTAAATTTCCCAACTTTAACCTATAATCCTATAGGAAACAAACACAAACGCCCATTGAGAATGAAAATATCGATGAAAAAACGTTGTGACGTTTCCAAAAACGTCCGTCACGTAGAATTAAATTCCGGAGAAGAATAACGTCGCGTCATTCTGTTTCGATCCTTCGAACTGAACACATCGCTAGAGAGTTTTCTATAGCAATTTTGCCTTCGCAAAAAATTTATGAAGATGGAGTCTGATGCTGCTACTGCTGTTATCAGAACTGATGTTTATGCCTGTGAAGAGTGTGGGAAGACCTTTACTGCAAGAACGAATCGAGATCGCCATGTGCGCACCCAGCACGCCACCGGAGAGAAGAAGACCCACGATTGTACCAACTGCAACAAGACCTTTACGAAGAAAGAGAAGCTGGATCAACACCTGAAGAAATGTTTGGAGACATATACATGTATGGAATGCGGCCAGGAGTTTAACCAACTATTCCATTTTAATCGACACAAGAGCGTTGCCCACCGACCAGTTCCTGTACCATCTAAAAGGAAGACTGATGAACCGAAGAGAGGACCACCTAAACAACCACGGACCACGACGACCACCCATTATGATGTTGACCCAATTGAGTTTGAAAAGAATATGATGTCTGAAGAAGAGACCGATGAGATGTTGACCGTGTACGAAGATAACTGGAGTTCTATTAGAACTCGCCACATGATGAACAGAAGAGTCCAGGACCAATATAACTACCGGATCAACGATGTGAACCTGAAGATGATGACTGATGAATTGATGACTACCATATTTCTACCACAACAGCTAAGATTTAAAATTAATGTAAGTTTTGGTTTTATCCTGCGACACAATGAAACGAATGAACTGAAGTATTACCATCCATCACAAAACAACGCCAGGGTACTTGATGTTCCACAACTAGTATGCTGCCAAGAAGATTTTGAAGAATTCCTTGATGATGTCATGGAAGAAGATATCCTGGAATGGGCCAAATTAAAACGACCCAACACCAAATGGCTTGTGGAGAGAGTTACCAACGTCACATTTTATGTGAATAAGCTGAAAGACCACCCAATTGGAATGGTAGAAGATCTTCCTGACTACATTCTCCAGAACAAAGCAGTAAATGCTTTGGTGAAAGATAGAAATCGCCATTTTACCTACGAAGACAACCTGTGCATGTACCGCTGTTTAGCTTTATGTAGTGGTTCCACAACAGACAACCTCAACTATACAACAGATGTCATGTACAACAAGTATACAGAGAAGCCAAAGAATGAATTCCGTGGAGTAACTTTAGCCGAATTACCTGACTTGGAGAAATGTTTTGAAGTAAATATACAAGTTTATGAACTTGTCAAGAATGATGATGACCAAATTGTTGCCAAATTAGTACAGAGATCTCACAGAAAGTATGAAGATACCATGTATGTGAACGTTTACAAAAAACATTTTAGCTACATCATCGATATAGACCAATACTGCAAATCCTTTGAATGCCGCAAATGCGGCAAATTATGGGAAAATGTATTTCTACTCAATCGTCACGAGAAAACCTGTATAGATGAAGTAAATTACCAGTATGTTGGCGGTGTATACCATCCATCCCAGTCCATATTTGATCTGTTAGAAGATGAAGGTATAGAAGTATCTGAAGAGAAGAAGTTTTATCCATACCGTGCAACATTTGATTTTGAAAGTTACTTTGTCAAATCCAGTCTACCTGCTGACAGTGATAAACTGATATGGGAAGCAGAACACCGACCATTGAATGTTAGCATATGTAGTAATGTTCCAGAATACCAAGAACCGAAATGTTTTATTACAAATGGAAATTCTCAAGAACTTGTTGAAGAAATGATGACATACCTCACAGCTATTTCATCTCATTGCCACCAACTGATGCAGACCTACCATGCTTGGACCTTGTTTAAACTCAGACAAAAAATTGATGAAACGCTGGAAGCTGAAGCCAGAGCTACTGGAGACGATACATCCAAGATGCACCCTTTACAAAAATTGGAGAAGAAATTTCAAGACTACCTGCAAGAGATGCCCGTCATCGGATTCAATTCTGGAAAATATGATATGAATGTAGTCAAGCGTGAACTGATGACATACCTGAAGAGACAGAATCCACTCAAGTTTGCAGTGAAGAAATCAAATAACTACATGTGCGTCTCGACAGAATCTTTCAAGTTTGTTGATATTTGCAACTACCTCACTCCAGGATTCAGCTATGACAAGTTTTTGAAAGCATTTGGCTGCTCCGTGACGAAGGGATTTTTACCATATGAATGGATCGACAGCCTGAACAAATTGGATCAAGACCACCAACCAGACCATGACGGCTTCTACAGTTCTCTCAAGAAAGAAAATATATCCAATGAAGAATACCAGTACTGCCAGCATGTATGGAACGACCTGGAGATGACAACTTTCCGTGATTTTCTGATCTGGTATAATAACCGAGATGTAAAACCATTCCTTGAAGCAGTTGACAAGCAGTTTACTTTCTACCAAGAACGCCACATCGACATGTTTAAAGATGGTATCAGTGTTCCGGGCCTCACGTTAAAATACCTGTTCCAGACCATGAATGATGACACTTACTTCACATTATTTAACCAGAAAAACAAAGACCTGCATCACTTGGTGAAAGATAATATCGTTGGTGGACCTTCAATTATCTTCAACCGATACCACGAGAAAGATGTTACCCGAATCAGAGAAACAAAATATGGCAAAGAAGCAAAACCATGTGGAAGTATTATAGGCTTTGATGAGAATGCATTATATCTTTGGTGCCTAATGCAAGAGATGCCAACGGGTTGGAGTATTAGACGCCGTGAAGAAAACCAGTTTAAACCAGAACATCCAATGAAGTATGGTAAAATGGCTGAACAATGGTTAGAGTTTTTATCAATGAGAGATGACATCCACATCAGACATCAGTTTAACGGAGCTGAAAAAATGATTGGTCGAAGACAGTTGCCTGTTGATGGTTGGTGCAAAGAGACACAGACTGTATACCAATTCCATAGCTGCTTATGGCACGGACATACCTGCATGAAAGATAAGAATGGCCTTCCTATCATCCATAATGAAGTCAGAGATAAACCGATGAAAGAACTGCTACAAGACACCCGTACCAATGCAAAGTACATCACCGATTTGGGCTATAAACTTATTGAAATCTGGAAGTGTGAGTGGAGAGAGATGAAGAAGACCGATGCCACACTCAAAGCCTTCCTGAAAGAGAACTTTTCAGACAAAATAGATGGTGCGATGACAGAGGAAGAAATACTGAACAAAGTGAAGTCCGGTGAACTGTTTGGTTTAGTCGAATGTGATATACATGTACCAGATCACCTGAAAGAGTACTTTGAAGAGATGACACCCATCTTCAAGAATACAGATATTTCCATAGATGATATTGGTGAACACATGAAGTCCTTTGCCGAGAAGAATGGAATCATGAAGAAACCCCGTAGAAGTTTGATCGGAAGCTATGGAGTGGAAAAAATGTTGGTTGCAACCCCTTTACTGCAGTGGTACATCGAGCATGGCATTGAAGTTGATCACGTCTATCAAGTTATCCAATATAAACCAAGAAGATGTTTTGAAAAAATTGGAGATGAAGTATCTGAAGCAAGAAGACAAGGAGATGTTGACCCTGAGAAGTCGATCGTTGCCGACACCATGAAGCTGTTGGGAAATTCTGGATATGGCAAAACCGTCACCAACAAAGAGAAGCATCGACGTGTGTGCTATTGCGACGACGAAGAAGTTACCAAAGCTGTAAATGACATGTCCTTCAGAGCCTTGAATCCATTAGATGAAACATTATATGAAGTCGAACTCAACAAGAAGACCATCAAGTTGGATCTGCCACTTCACATCGGATTCTTTGTTTACCAGTATGCGAAACTCCGGACGCTTCAGTTCTATTATGATGTCATCGATACTTTTATCAACCGCCAAGATTTCGAATATGCTGAAATGGACACAGATTCTGCATATCTATGTACCTCGTCACCATCCATAGATGAATTAGTGAAACCAGAGAAGAGAGTAGAATTTTACAAAGAGAATCACAAGTGGTTTCCATCAGAATGTTGTGATTTCCACAGAGATGATTATGTGAAAACCAAATTAGAAGGCAAAAAATGGCTGTCACCCTCATGCTGCCAAGAAAGAAAGCGTTTTGACAGGAGAACTCCAGGCTTGTTCAAGGTAGAATGGCAAGGAACTGGTATTGTTGGACTCTGTAGTAAAACGTATTATTGTTTCGGTGCCACCAATAAATTCAGTTGTAAGGGAATCAGCAAACGCCACAATGATTTGACGAAAGACAGATATTTGCAAGTTTTGAAGACTCAACAAAGTGGATCTGGCATCAACCGAGGATTTGTGATGAATGACAACACTATGTATACCTACCAGCAGAGCTGAGATGGACTATCATATTTCTACCCAAAACGAAGAGTTTTAGAAGATGGAGTTAGCACCATACCACTAGAGATTTAAAGAAGAAACAATTGAGTGAGTGTCATATTTTTCTAAAACCTGAACCAAGTCTACCTTTTGCCTACAAAAAGTCCTATTTAGTTGACCAAAAAATTCCTAAAAAAAACGAAATGGTTTTCAGGGGGTCTACTCAATTATATTAGGCTCATCAAATTTTTAAAGTCCTTTATGGCATTCTCTAAAGTCCTTTATGGCAGTCCTCATAAAGTCCTATATGGCATTCTCTAAAGTCTTTTATGGCAGTTTTTCTCTAAAGTCCTTTATGGCAATCCTCATAAAGTCCTTTATGGCAAGTTTTTCTCTAAAGTCCTACATGGCAGTCCTCATAAAGTCTTACATGGCATTCTCTAAAGTCCTATATGGCAAGTTTTTCTCTAAAGTCCTTTATGGCAGTCCTCATAAAGTCCTATATGGCATTCTCTAAAGTCCTTTATGGCAGTCCTCATGAAGTCCTTTATGGCATTCTCTAAAGTCCTATATGGTAAGTTTTTCTCAAAGTAAAAAGTCCTTTATGGCATTCTCTAAAGTCCTTTATGGCAGTCCTCATAAAGTCCTATATGGCAAATTTTTCTCAAAGTAAAAAGTCCTTTATGGCATTCTCTAAAGTCCTTTATGGCAGTCCTCATAAAGTCCTATATGGCAAGTTTTTCTCTCAAAGTAAAAAGTCCTACATGGCATTCTCTAAAGTCCTTTATGGCAGTCCTCTTAAAGTCCTATATGGCAAGTTTTTTCTCTCTAAGTAAAAAGTCCCATATGGCAGTCTTCAAAAAAAATTCTAAATGGCAAGTCTTACAAGGCAATACATTTTTCTAGTGTAAAGATTTTTCAATTTTTATTATTTATTCTAATACAGAGAGCTTTTTCATCATTATCATCATCATCATCATGTTCCTGATATACTTTAGGCTAACCCTATTGGAAGTGGAGGATACTTCTTTACTTTTTAGTTTCATTCAAAACTTAGTTTCATTCAAAACTTTTTAGTTCCATTTATTTTTAAAAAAATGTTGATTCATGGTATCTTTTAGGTTACACCTATTGGAACCAGATGATACGTCTTTATTCAAAATTTAGTTTCATTCAAAACTTTTTAGTTCCATTTATTTTAAAAAATGTTGATTCATGCTATCTTTTAGGTTACACCTATTGGAACCAGATGATACTTCTTTACTTTTCAGTTTCATTCAAAACTTTTTAGTTTCATTCAAAACTTTTTAGTACCATTGACCAGAGAAGATGTTCCGAATTGGCACCAAGCAGACTTATGCTAACGTCACCCAGTACCAGGATGAACTGAAGATTCATCTCAGAAGATACTTTGAGGGAAAAGACCAGAAACCTTATCCTATGAAGACTGGTATTGCTCTATCTTTAGAAGAATGGAATGCCTTGAAATCCCAAATAGAAGAAGTAGATGCAGCCATCAAAACCCAACAAACAACTTTAACTGAAGACACTAAACCTACTAACCATGAAGACTTCAAAAAACCAAATCAAGAACCACCTTTGAAGAAGAAGAAGAAGATCACAGTGAGAATAACCCAACCACGACCATTGATCGTTGATGAAATTGATAGTGAACTCAGGCAAGTTCGTTTGCAGCATGAACTTTGCTTGGCATATGCTCATTATGTCGAAGAGAACATTGACGCTGTAGTGAAAGAAAAATGCTATGGATGCACAGTCGATCACCCAAGTCAGATTCAGCATAATGTATGCCTAATGATGTCTGAAGAAGAGAAGATTATAACATGTTTTAGTGACGCACTTGAAAGAGTTAACAAGAATGATGTTCATCTACTGTGGCACCATAATACTTCTGGAATGAATCCACCACCAGTACAGAAAGAATATGAAGATATGTTCGAGAAACCTCTCACAAATGAACAGAGACGTTGTATTATGGATTTGGTGATTGAATTTATGACCATCAAGAAACCTGTTACAATTGGATTCTAATTGAAGATGTAAATAGATGTTGTAAATAGATGATTTTTATAAAAAAAAAGAAGAAAAAAAAGTATAAAATGAAGAAACAAGAAAAAAAGGTGGTAATGACGCTTAAGTTATTTGATGTTTATCTTCTTGACAAATATCAAACAAACTTAAACTGTCCCCAACCAGTAAGTCAGAGGGCCACCAATTTTAAATATTTTTTGGATGACGGGTCATATTGACCACCTCTCCAAAAGGTATAAAAGGGGGGGGGGGGGGTGGAGAGTAGTCCCCACGTTCAGTGGGGGCCACCTCACCAAAAGGTATAAAAGGGAAGTAGTACCCACATAGAACAAGAAAGATGGTTCCTCGTTGGAAGCATCCATTCACTTGTTTATTGTGTGGTCCCACGGGTAGTGGTAAATCATCCTTTGTAAATCGGGTTATTCAAAACATTCAAAATATTATATCACCTGTCTCAAGTCACATCATTTGGTGTTATAGTGAATGGCAACCATTATACAATACTTTACCCCAAGTAGAATTCGTAGAGGGTCTCCCTCAAGAATTAAAATCTGATAGTTTAGTCATATTGGATGATCTGATGCTCGATGCAGATGTTCGAGTGTCTAGATTATTACTAAAGGTAGTCATCACCGTAACATTAGTGTGATCTACATTGTTCAAAATTTATTCGATAAAAATAAAGTCCATAGGACTGTAGCTCTCAATAGTCATTACATGATCTTGTTTAAAAATCCTAGGGATCGTTCTCAGATCTCACACTTGGCAGCACAGATGTATCCTGGTCATTCCAAGTTTCTGAGAGAAGTTTTTGAAGATGCCACTTCGACACCATATGGTTACCTTTTAATAGATCTCAAACAAGATACTCCTGAACACATGAGATTAAGAAGTCAAATTTTCCCAGGGGAAACCCAATATGTGTACCTCCGAAAAGTATAAAAGGGGAGCAACAAGTCTGACTCGAGTCAGAAGCATGTCTGACCGTCTCAAGTGCAACATCGCTCTTCTCAAGGTTCTTATTAAATCGAAACCCGCACTCGTCAAATCCATACTAAAACATGCAGACAAAGAATTGATAACTTGTTTGTGTGACTGTGCCTCGAATATACTGAAGGGAGCAGTACCTCTGACCAAAGCTCAGAGAACCAAACTCGTTCGTCAGAAACAACCAGTGAGGGCAGTGGCAAACAATGGTACCTCTGACAAAAAGAGGAGACAAATCTTGCAGAAAGGAGGATTTTTGGGGGCATTGCTACCTCCAGTACTATTGGGTGCTGTTAAAGGTATATTTGGATGATGGAATATGCAAAGAAGATGGCCTTGGTAGAACCAAGGTTATTGGAACGTCTACAAGAGACTCCAAGACAACCGAATGAACTGGCTGTTTCATCACTGGATAGAGAAATGAGAGATATTCTCGATGCCCTTTTTCTTTCAGCTGATGAAAAGATGACTCAATATAATCAAATTTTACAAAGATACTTGACATTTCAACAAAAGGTAATGGCTCCTCGACCAATTAAAGTCGAATTCGAGAAAGATAATAAAGACGAAGACATTCTCGATTCTGTACTTATGACAATGAAGAGAAAGGGAAAGTTGTTGTTGAATCGTATTAGAAGTGACCCAAATATATCTTGGAATGAGAAGGGTGAATTAGTCTACAAAGATCAAACAGTGGTAGGGTCGAATGTAACAGATCTTCTAAACGATTTACTTAGAAGACGAAAATCTTTCCAACCGAAGGGATGGGAAATGTTGGCCGAAGCTTTGATAGATAGTAACATACCCCAAGAATTAATTGGTCATAAAGAACGTTGGGATTTTATGAAACAGGCACCGATAAAGTCGGAACCAAAACAACCAAAGAAAACAGAAACGCCGAAGTGGACCGAAAAAAGGGTATAAATAGAGTTGACACTTGAACAAGGCAGTCATGGAAGCATTGTACTATGATTCTGAAGTGCCTGGTAGTTTTGGTGGTGTAGACGCTCTTCGTAGAGCGTCCAAGAAAAAAAACTAAACAAGTTGTAAAATGGTTAGAGACTCAAGACACATACACTCTTCACAAACCTGTTCGTCGTACATTTCCTAGAAGAAAAGTAATAGTTAGTGGTATAGATGCACAACGGCAAGCTGACTTGGTAGATGTTTCAAACATAAGTAAATTCAACAAAAACATAAAATTTTTGTTGACATGTATAGATGTATTTAGTAAATATGCTTGGGTGATGCCATTACAAAACAAACTTGGTGATTCCATCGTGAAAGCTTTTAGTAAAATTTTCAAACAAGGTCGTAAACCAGAAAAATTACAAACTGATCAAGGCAAAGAATTTCTAAACAGAAAATTTCAGAATTTTCTCAAAGATCACAAAGTCGACTTTTTCACTACTCAAAATGTGGAAACAAAATGTTCCATAGTAGAAAGATTCAACAGAACTTTGAAAACCAAAATGTGGAAATATTTTACCAAGAACAATACACTAACTTTTCCACTTCAAAACTTGGTGAAATCATATAATCATTCTCATCATCGCAGTATAGGTATGGCCCCCATTGCCATGAACTTTGAAAATCAAGAAGAGGTTTGGCAAAGGTTGTATGGACAACCCATAAAACAAAAGACACCAAAGTACAAAGTAGGAGACAGAGTGCGAATCAATAAAGCTAAGAAAACTTTTGAGAAAGGTTATTTGCCCAATTGGACCGAAGAGTTATTCACAGTAGTAGCCATCAAGAAAGGACATCCATTCACATACATCTTACAAGATGATAATGGAGAAATATTGAAAGGGTCATTCTACACTGAAGAGCTTCAGCGAGTTTCACATAAAACTATTTACAAAATCGAACACGTACTCAAGAAACGTGGTCGAGGTAAGAAAAGGGAATTGTTCGTAAAGTGGTTGGGATACCCAACTTCGTTCAATTCGTGGATCAAACAGAGTCAGCTCACCTATAAAAGGAAGTGAACCTCTGAAGTTTCTTCAAAATGGAAGAAGGATCGAACGGTTCTTGGCCTCTGTTTGGTAAAAGAATTCCAAGGAGCGAGATCACTTATTTTCACAAATAATCATTTTGTATATCATCATCATTACCAGTGTCGTCAATCTCACTCTCGAAAACACAGACAGCAAGTTGTGGACTGCTCTCTTGAGTAGTAGCATAGGATATTTGTTACCAAATCCAACCATTAAGAAAAAGTAATGTTTTATTTGACTCTACCAAGTAATAGTTCTATGAACGTGTTTCCAGAAAACACGTTGACTACGTACACCACTCAGTTATCACAACCAGTGAATCTCACGGGAGAATGGGAAGTAGGTCTGGCAGAGATTCAGTATCCAAATACTTGGTTCAGTATTCGTGGAGAAGAAGCTTTCGTTACAGTGTTCTGGTCTTCGAAAAAGAATTACCGACTTACTCTCAAGGAAGGTCGTTATTCGGATCCCATTGATGTGATACGAGCTATCAATGGTGTTAAAGAATTACTCTTGCCTCGTCACGATAAGGTAGCTTTTGAACTGGATGAAGTGACTGGTAAAGTTCGTATCACGGTACGTGATGGAGTCGTGGTCACATTGAGCCCTACTCTTCAAAATATTTTGGGATTTAATGAGTGTGTTTTTAAATCAGGAACTTACAATTCTTCCAGAGTTGCCGATGTCAACCAAGGATTTTATTCACTCTATGTATACTGTGACTTGGTTCGTGACCAAGTCGTAGGAGATACAAGAATACCACTTCTTCGTATCGTACCCGTGCGTGGGAAATATGGGGATATCATCTCTAAAACATTTGAGAATGTGTATTATGTACCAGTAGAACGAAAAAATTTCAGTGCCGTCCAGGTGTATATAAGGGGTGACACAGGAGCCATAGTACCATTCGAGTTCGGGAAAGTGACAGTGACACTTCATTTCAGAAATCGTAGATCTCTTCATTTCACATAAACATGACTTACTGTTGTAAGTCCAAATTATATGAAGAATATTACACGAAACAAGCTGGGAACGGTCTACCGGCTTTTTCTGGAGCTCAAATACAGAGAGGATATGGTTTGGGAAATATATTGGGAGGACTGAAGAATATGGTGTTACCTTTATTGAAAACTACAGCCAGGACCGTGGGAAAACAGTTATTGAGAAAAGGAGCAGCCTTTGCCGAAGATGTCATTGAAGGGAAAAATGTAAAAAGGCAGCAATCAAAAGAGTCAAAGAGGCTGGTGCAGGAGCTTGGAATGAAGTGGTTGGTGGTTCAAAACCACCGGGCAGGAAAAGTATAAAAAGGCCCGCACCACGCAAAACTAGCACATCGACAAAAAGGAGAACTGTTCAGACCCAAGACCATCTCGGTGCATGATGTCTCTCATTAATGAAAAATCTTGTGAGTGTGTCAACAGCGAACTCGACTTGTTTTCCATACCACCAACACAGACTAGTGTGGAACATGGGCAATGGGTAGAACACAGGCCTTTGGCGACTATAGGAAACAGTGGTCCAATAGAATTCAACATTGCAGGATTAGAAGATGATTATTTGAATTTGGCACAGACATAATTGTATGTTAAAGCAACGGATGTAGATTCCAATGGGGCATCAATTGCACCCGATGCCAAAGTGGGCCCAGTCAATTTATGGATGCATTCCTTATTTAATCAAATCGATATCAGCTTGAATGAAAAACTGGTATCTCCTTCCAACAACACTTATCACTACAGAGCTTTCATAGAAACTTTGTTGAGTTATGGACCAGCTGCCAAGAAGTCACAACTGACTAATGCATTATGGTACAAGGATACGGCCGGACACATGGAAGATTTGACAGATGATAACAAGGGATTTCTTCTTCGAAAGAAATTTATAGAGAAAAGTAAAATCGTGGACATGACTGGAAGATTACATTTGGACATGTGTTTCCAAACTCGTTACTTGCTGAATGGAGTTAATGTTCATGTTAAAATGAATAGAGCCAAAGATGCTTTCGCATTGATGGCCGATACCGCTACATACAAGATCAAAATTCTAGATGTATCCATGTTTGTACGCAAAGAGAGACTCCAATCATTCGTGAGAATGGCTCACGAGAAAGCACTAACAAAAGCAACTGCAAAATATCCTATCGACCGTGTGGAAACCAAGGTGTTTTCAGTGCCGAAAGGAAATCTGAGCATTACACAAGAAAACTTATTTTTAGGCCAACTACCTAAACGCATCGTAGTGGGATGTGTAGACAACGATGCTTTCAATGGAAACTTTTCAAAGAATCCATATAATTTCAAGAACTACAAAATCAATTACTTGGCATTGTACGTGGATGGGCAGCAGATTCCAGCCAAACCATTACAACCTAGATTCGAACAACAAGAAGTGGCCAGATGTTATGCGACTCTGTTCCAAGGAACTGGACAAATGTATGAGAATGAAGGAAACCACATCAGCCGAGAAGAGTACATAAATGGATACACCCTATTCGTATTCGACCTGACTCCAGATCTATCACATGGACAACACTTCGATCTGGTGAAGAGAGGAAACTTGAGACTAGAAGTCCATTTCGAAAACCCATTACCAACCACAATCAACGTACAGGTGTATGCAGAATTCCAGAACATCATAGAAGTGGATAAGAATAGACAAGTAATCTTCGATTACTCAACATGAACACGTTGCAGTTAGAGAATGCACTTCGATCAGATAGTTGTTTGAAGAGAATATGTTTGGGTGTATTTTCAAGAAACAAATTACCAAGAAGATTACCAGATCACAGACCAGTGGCTTTGATAGCCAACACGGATCCAGACCACAGAAAAGGAGAACATTGGGTGGCTCTCTTTGTGAGTCACCACAACGCAGAATACTTTGATTCCTATGGATTACCACCACAACACAGACCATTCGAGAATTTCCTGAAGAAGAATTCCAGATATTGGAAGTATAATACAAAACGCCTTCAAGGACCATTACCAGTGTGTGGACAATACTGTCTGTTTTACTTGAAACATCGCTGTCGCGGTGTACCGATGGAAACCATATCCAACATGTTTACCACTGATCTAATGGATAATGATGTGTTGGTTAATGACGTCATAGAGGAAACCAGCCACTAAATGTCGCTGCATTGAAGGAAAACTATAAAAACTGGTGCACTTGGTGTTCAGCTCATTTGTGTTTCGACAGCCAAAGAAGAAGGATGTCTACTAATGTGACCGTCTTCAAACTTAACAACGATTTACCGATTCAACTGTTCAAGAACGACGTTGGGTTCCAGTTTACCACCAGAGACTGGGAACAAGTGACCAAAGCAGTGGATATTGCAAAGAAGAGAAGTCTTGAAATAGGAGAACCCAAACCAAAAAGAGAAAGAAAACCAAAGAAGAATGAAGATAAAAAGGATTGAAGAATGTTCACTATTCCATGTTTGATCAGGATAGCACTGAATGATTGTCAATCAAGAAACCAAGAAACAAGAAATCCAAGAGACTTTGTAGAGAGAATGAGCGTTTCATTCGAAACATATTTTCGTGATGTTCCGCCACCAGTACTGGAGCAGTTATTACTTGGAGAAGAAAAAATAAGAAAGACACCAGAACAAAGACCACCAAAACATATCAAGTATGCATTGGAGGAAAATCGTCTCAAGACATTTCAATCATGTTACAAAGTGAAAGTGTGAAAACCCCGAATGAACTGACAAAAGCTGGATTCTTTTATTTGGGGATAGGAGACAGAACTCAATGTTTTCATTGTGGTATTATTGTTCGTTTCTGGGAAACAGAAGATGATGTTATAGAAGAACACAGAAAATATTCTCCAGACTGTTATTATATTCATAATTTACCACATGAATTCATGGACGTTGAAAAGAAGAAATGGACACATCATTTCAAGAAGAAGATTCACGGAGGACAAAATGTAGTGAAGCCAATGTCGCTCCGCGACAATGTAACCATTTGTGCCTGTGCAAAGACTGCTGTAAACCACTCAGAAGATGTCCAATCTGCAGAAAGACTGTTTATGAATATCTGACAACCTACATACCATAAAAAGATGTATTTTTGTTGTTGAATAAAAGAAATTTAAATTTATATTTAGTGTTGTTATTTTTTTAACTTTCCATCGAAGTACAAAGAAAAATCAAAATGAGGGATAGTAAATTAGACCTCGTACGACACATCTGTTGGGTAGATCCTCATATGAGTATATGGTGGAACTTAGCTTCATGGCCTTTATGTACACATATGGGTCCTACTTGTAATTTAAATATTGGATTCTGGGTAAATTTGTCCTATAGCACTACGTGCTATTCTTAATAGGGAAATAACACGTCATGGGATCCAAAAAAAGGGATTCTGGGAAAATCCGAACCAGAAAATTACTCCACTTCAGTCGAATGCACCCCCCGATACCCTCTCGGTACTATAGCACTACGTGCTAAATCGATAAAATGGGGAAATAAAGTCAATTTCGGTGATTTCGGGTGGATTTTGGTGATTTGGAGGGATTGTCGGGTTGTTTGTGGTAATTAGATTTACTCTTCTACAATCGAACATACCCACCGAACATACCCCGTCTTATTGCAGAACAATTGGGTAACATAGCAATCACGTGCTACTATAGAAACCAAGATGGCGGCCTCCAGTATACAAAATGGACGACGGAAACACGTATCACCCTAACAACACGCGCTGCACATGCGCACTAACACCACGTATCACTATGGAGATGACGTCACAACATGGCCGCTCACGCGAGTTACCATGACAACACAACATGGCGCCACTGGGTCACGTGACTATGACGTCACATGAGATCCCCCGATGAGATCCCCCAACCTATCCCTCAAACATACGAGCTATACTACTTACAGGGGATCACGTCGTCAAAAATTAAATGACGTAGGATTTTACTGAAATTTTAGTATGTTATAGAGCTTACAAAAATAAGAGATAGCAGGGGTATTTTTTGTTTTTAGATTTGGTGCCATTTCGACGTTTTACGTCACTTCAAAGTTTAGTCTATTTTTGACATATTTCATCAAACACGAGCGACGGGGTATCCTTTATTAAGCGGCTAAGTACGTTAAAAGGCGCCAGACAACTTATGCACGATGTCGGGGCGTTTGGCGTTGGATGTGCTTCGTTGGATGATTTGCAAACCATCTAGTTTATTAAGTGGCCGTTTTCTTTGAATAAGGGGTTCTCAAAGTGTGGAGAGAAAGCAGGGTAACATTTATACAAAGAAGGAGGAAAAGGAAGTATTGGATAATAACCGGGGAATCTCAGTCAGTGACAACATTGGAACACTTTTCTGTAAGGTCTTGCATGGTAGATTAGAGGAGGTGATCGAAGAGAATGAATTATGGGGGTTTGGTGGGGGATACGGAATAGTTTCAGAAAAGGAAGGTGGGTCACGGACCACTTTTTCACGTAACTTAGCTGATAGAATGGACGAAAGCCAAAAGAAAAAAGGGCATTGACTGCCTTTCTGGATATTAAAACGGCATATGACCGGATATGGCGGGAGGAGGGGGTGGCGAAAGCTAGAGGCTCTGGCAGGTGAGTTTGTTGGAATTTTGAAAACACGGTATAAAGGTATGCAAAACGAGCTCGATCGGACCAACGTTACAACAGAACAAGTGCCTGTTAAGATACATGTAGACCTAAAACGGGAGTTTATTCTCCCGGATCTTTTTGCTGTGTACAAGATCTGGGTAATGGACTCATATGGAACGGTGAGCGGTTACAAGTTGGGGATGCGGAGGTTCCAGGGTTATTGTTTGATGTTGATATGATACTAGTGTCCGAAAGGGAAGAGGGACTAGAGAAATGATAGCAAGTGTTGGCAGACAGGTCAAATGGAACAGATGGAGGCTCGAACTGACTGGAAACGAAAGCAGGGTTATCCACATAATCGATCTCCACTACATCAGAACATAAAGGGGTCACAAAAGAAATATCACCAATAATATATGAACGAAAACAAACACTTTATGAAAAATTCTCAAATGTAAAGCAGCCAATAGACATTATTTCACTATCAAAACGTAGCAAGTGATGAATATACACGTGGACTTTACAAACGCAGTTTGATTTGTTGTTTGGGTTGTTATAATTTTTTTTCCGACACAATAACGCCTTCATACAATAAAATTTTTTTTTTTCACCATTTAAAAGTATATTGAGTTTCTTCTATAAAAATCACGGTAATCCACAAGAACATTCGTACTTTCAATTTCTCCCGACACGTTTTAATCATGTCTTCAAAGAAACAGGAAATACAATCAATTAATTATTCAGGTATTTTTGTAAAAAAAAAAGTCAATAACTATCTCGATACAAGTCATGGTTCAAAGAAACGAAGTCTTCGGAAATGCTGCGGATTCAAATGAAGTAGCGGAATTATAAAAGATGGGTGGACATTAGAAAACATATGAAAGAGGGAAAGATGAAGAGTTCTTTCTCCATCTTTTCTTATTGTGATGTTATGGAAGCACAATGCAGCCGCACAGAAAATAATTTTATTTGCGCCCATACCTTACGAGCATTATGTTCATAAAGTTGTCTTTAGAACAACTTGATATTTAACCCTTTACCCAACGCAGACGATATCAAAATTTAATATTTTAGATAGCAATTTTTAACATTTTTCAAAATATTTCAACAA
Source organism: Pictodentalium vernedei (assembly GCA_031216915.1). Classification (NCBI taxonomy): domain Eukaryota; kingdom Metazoa; phylum Mollusca; class Scaphopoda; order Dentaliida; family Dentaliidae; genus Pictodentalium; species Pictodentalium vernedei. The sequence goes on from CM062288.1 coordinate 214,132,939, forward strand.
AACCATATCAAGTGCCCCTTCATTGGAAGGAGCTCGACGAGCTCGTTCCAAGAGGGGTCACATGATATAGTTTTGTTGAAATGTTTTGAAAAATAGTATTTTTTCAGCTGCTAAATTTGCATATTACGCGGGCGGAGGCGGCATATTCGTTGGGTAAAGGGTTGACAAAAGTAAAGAGAAATAGGATATATACCTATATTAGCTTGGTGTACCAAATGTTCACCACTCGTGATGAAGTGGTGTTAACCGCGAGCCTTTGGCGCGCGGTTAACACCACTCCACCACGAGTGGTGAACATTTGGTACACCAAGCTACTTTGGGTATATTGCATTTATACCATAATCGCCAGATTATTAAGAGTCGCTATTATTTTTTCTCGATTTTACTGAGCAGCAGCCGTACATACGTGCGAATTTGTTTTTGTTTACATGAGCATTGGTGGGCGGTACCTCCGCTGTCAAGTTCATCACCGAAATGAAACAGAAAAAGAAACAGAGCCTTTTTCATTTTAATAACATAATAGCATACTGTTTGGAGTTATGGATGTTTTATTAACATTAGACAATGCATGTTTGTTCATTTTTGGTGTTTTAGGGGGTAAACACATTTAAAACGTAATAAATAAATGCCACTTTCATTTCACTCTTCGCGAGGCGACGTGCGATAAATTTAGACAAGTTCGTATTCAGGTCGACGTCACCAAAGGCCAACTTGGATGTAGTTCTGCTGTAGGTGTAAATTTTAACTACTGAAATCCCATTGCTGACGTGTTCACCACGGTTGGTGTGTAAAGCTAAAATTTATGTCATAGGCTTTTCATATATAGTAGAATAGGTAATCATGGTATAAAGAGTAATAATCGCAAGTCAACCACGGATATATAGTAAAAGTGAAGTCTTCCTGTACCACAACAAAACAATTGGTGCAAGCATTAGTCCATCAAATACGACTAAAATCATCGGATAACCAAGAAAAAATTGTACAGAACTAGTTTTAACTTCTTTCGAATCTACGAATATTCCCCAACAAGAGAGAAAAAAACGAGCTCGAACTCGCGCGCGTTTTTACAAAATTTAAGGTAGCGTCCAAGATGGCCACCAATTGTGAAAAATCGACAAAGTCGTTTTGATGACCTTCTGCATTAATGAATCGTTAAAAGATGGGCTCCATTGCAATGGATATATGTTCTACAATAACCAGAGGTACATTTAAATTGGAATTGTTCATATGAATTCAGGATGGCTTCAAAACAGCGGCAAAAATTCGAAAAAAATCGATTTTTTCATAGTTTTTGTGTAGGTTTTCTGATATAGAGACGGGATTTGTGCGCATATGACAAAATACGCAAAACTATCACAGATGGTGGCCATCCTTATATAGCCTGCGTCAATTTTGTCCACAACATTAGTGTAGAACACCCACAATTACAAATTTTAAAAGGCTCGCGTAGATTGCAAATGAACCAAAAGAGGTCAATACGCTTCGATGTTGTGCGTGCGAAACGGCTTCTTCGTGTACGAGATGACTGCTCAGTGAACATATTCATACTGAGGTTTACATCAACCACAAACAGCCACCCCTCTCCTGCAAATGTCTCAAAAATTATTGTATCGTGCTCAGCTCTGGGTTCTCTTGCCTTTCCACAATCTTTGTGCTGCTCACCTGTGTTATATGAACATCCAGATATATTCTGCTTGGCGTCATTAATTTCAGAACAAAAAGGTCTGGAAAGAACATAAATAGCTCTTTCACATTCCGTCATCCCACTACCTCTGGTGAGACCCCAACCGTTTAAGACTTCTCATCAGTTTCTGCTCTATCACCAGATCCGTCGAAAGTCCACCCCAATACCGTTCATCATTGTAAACCACGTGATAGCCAGACATGGTCATTTGGAATACCTCAGGACTTATTTTATCTAGATCCTGCATGGTGGAGACATAGATGCTAACAGACTTTGCATAATTCAAAGCATTGATAGAATATATAACGGGATTCGACTGAAAATGTATTTTTTTCCATTCCAGGGCCTCGTTCGTCGAATTTGGCACCATATGATGGGGCTTCGTCTGCAGATCACGATACATGTATACGTAAGCCTATACTGTCATACTATAATGTCAAATAAGGGCGTTAAAATGAGTAATGCATTTTTTGTTCGTTTTGGGCGATACGTTGGATTTCACGGGAACGCGCATGATTTCGAGCACGGATGTTTTTTCTTTAGTTGAGTCATAGAATCCGAAAACGTTCGAACCATTTCTGTACAAATTTTTCTAGGTATATCATACTTTGACTGGACTACAATGCTATGAAAATATATTGAAGGATTTTGGTAATGGAAGTGGCACAAACACGCTGATATATTATATCAGTGCCGGACCTCAATGGTCTGGTTGGAATACGATACATGATACGATACACTAAGCTATGTTTGGGACTACCGGTCCTTTATATTAAGAAAAATGCACGTTTTGGCTCCATGTATAACAAATAAGTTAAAAATGAAGCCAAAATGTACGCTTATCTTGACCTTAAAGGGCCGCAAAATAGACATATCATACTCGCGAATCTTCTGTCCCGTCTTAAGTGTACAGACCTTGCTAACCTCATTTCTGTTAACTCACAATAAGATCGGTGTGACAGGAATGGAAGTCCGTAGGAAAATTAGTCCCTCTGGACTATTATTCCGTGGAATTATAGTCCTAGGTCTAACATTTCTAGGAATAGTAGTCCGCCGGACTACTATTCCTAGAAATGTTAGACCTAGGACTATAATTCCGCGGAATAATAGTCCAGAGGGACTAACGTTCCTACGGACTTCCATTCCTTTTACACCGGCACACAATATAAGAATACAGATTTCTGGTGTCTGCATTTGAGTCATGAGCTTACCCCTCCCCGCCGAAATTTTCTCGCTATGTTCTTATGGAATAAAATATATTAGTAACGATAATGTTGGCCTAAAATATCTCTCTAATCCTCCCTTTTCTATGCGTGTGTCTATTTATGTCTGTCAACTAGCTCTGAAAAAGTACCCCCAGTATCCCCAATCCCTACATCTCTGGTGAAAGGAATACACATATTGACGCCAATTAATGAGCCTGATCGCAATGGATAAATTGAAAATCAATGATTACTGGAAAATATGTTTCTGACATTCTGTTGCATCACAGGCTTACGTCAAAAGATGAAAATAATAGAACTGACAGACTTGTAGACAAATACTCAATATTTCATATATATCATAAAGTTTATTACACGCGTGTTCTTTGAAATCTCCATCTACAGCAATGCTAAACCACGCGGAAAATAAAAATGTGTTCCGCACATATGCGCGGAACGGAAATCGTTGACGGACTATTTTTTATAAAGAAGCGAAATTTCACTAGAATTTGTACAAATCGTGCACCGCAACTACAATTTGAATAGCTAACGATAGTTAAAAATCGTCCCCGGAGTTCCAAGGTGTTCTAGCGTGTCACTAGGCACATAGAACACGTTGGAACTCAGGGGACGAAATAGTAACACGGGTTACCCTCGCAAATTTGGTTTGCAATAAAATGTGTTCTTTTTGATGATAGCTGTCAAATGAATTGCTGAGTGTCCTTCTAATAATTGTTTTTAGAGACCTGAAGGCGTGTAATAAACACAGAACGACACGCACGTGCGAATGGATTAATCGATATGGCACACTCGTTCTATCCTTCCGCGCTGGCAGTCGTGCCATATCGGTTAACCCATTCATATGTGTGTGTCGTTCTGTGTATGTCCGACATTAGCTTAATAATCCAAAGTTTTGTGACCACACTTTTCGTTGGCAGTCAACATGTGTAACTGGCTAAAATTCAAACCCGAAAATATAGTTTCAAAATCAAATATATAACGAAAATGTTGTTGATTCCTGAGCGGCACAAAGCTTTACCTGTTAGTTCCCTCCTTTTTGTAGATGCAGCAAATAATTGCTAAGTCCTTTGAAACGTTTCGTTTTTGTAACTGTATTCTTTCCTCCTTAGCAGCCAGAAGAGGCATTCGGTTAAAACTGACATTGAAACTTCTAACAGATAATATTTATTTGTCAAATAAATGCTAAAAACTACCCGGTAACTTTGTTTGCGTCACCTCTCTGGAACCAATGAGGACAGAAATATGCAAAGGCCGCAGAAAACGGAAGCCTTTTTCCTTCGGTACTACTCCTTAAGAATCTGTTTTGGGCAGGACAAATGACAGAAATGGACCAAAACTGGCCGATCGGCCGCGCCAAAAAGTGTTTCATGGGGTGGGGGTGTTAAGTCGGGGAGATTTATAATTGGGGGTGGGGTTATGTCCGCAAGCGGACTTTTTAGCATCATATCATTGCATATGCAGATACAATTGGCATCTTCTCCGGTTCCTAAGGCAAGAACAATCACAGGTTTGTTTGAGTTTTGCCGGGGATGGCGGGTGGGGATGGGGTCTCCTCCCAGAAAAAATGAATTATGCTTTCAGGAAAGCCTTCTGGTGACCTTTGGGTTGAATCACCATCCTTTCTCTGGACTTCGTAACTGAGGAGTCGTGAGTACGGTCGCGCAACTTTCACATGAAGATCTGTCTGAGGGTATGAAGCACAGCTGAAGTTGACTTAGTGGGCTGACCCCGCCCCAGGTCACTAAGCCAACTTGGATCCGTATTGTGCTTCACAGAGCGAAAACACATGACCCATATTCTGGAGACAAGGTGGGCTACATGTATGTTCTTGGCTCATAATTATCTGTTCCCGAGTTTGTAAAACATTACTGGATATGTTCATCTGCTGAGTATTTTGTGACTAGCTCTGGTATGTAATGTGGTTTTCACCTCAATTCTGCCGGGTCTCATGCGCAGCGCGTGTTGTTGGGGTGACACGTGTTTCCGTCGTCCATTTTGTATACTGGCGGCGAGCATCTTCGTTTCTATGGTGGAACATAGTTGTTATTTGACACAAATCCCTCTAATAGAGCAGGGGTTTCATTTAAGAAGAAGTTCGGATTGCAAGGTGTTTTTTATCATTTTTTTTTTTTTTTTTTGTTTTTCTGTTTTTTGTTTGTTTTTGAGTGTTTATCAAAGCGAAATAATTTAATCGTTTTAAAATTTACCGCTTCGCGTATTCTTTCACTCTATGAACGATGAAACGATCAAGTCGTTCTATTGTCATTGTAATCTGCCTTCGGAGATTCTTTTTTAGCAGACGCAGCTACTCGCGTCGCTGAGACAAAGAAAAGAAGTAATTAATTAATTAAATGAATTAAAATCGGAAGCGAGATTTTAAAAATTTATTCGCGTTTTGCGTTCTCTTTCTCTCTCACTCTTCTCTCTCTCTCTCGCCCCAACCCCTCTTAACCCTTTGAAGCTGAAAGGCCGCTTTTCCGGAACAGGATCGTGATACAACTTGACTTCATTAAGTAGGTAGTTGCTTCGTGAATTTGTGTGGTAGACCAATCAAGATTTTTTAATGTGCATCCCCAAGCCTACACGTTGAAAATATTAATTGGTTTTCCCTCAAGTAACGAATATAGACTCTTACAACTGATGACACTGAACTGGCGTGGCAGATACCACCATGGTTCAAAGGGTTAATAAGAATGGTGAGAGAGAACGTATTGCAAAATAGGATTTAAGGTGAATCTCTCTCTATCTCTCTCTATCGTAATGGGGGCAACACAGTCTCTTATATATATATATATATATATATATTTATAAGGCTTGCGCGTGATATTATTTAATTTTGCATCAGTGATTTGTGATCTAAAAATATTTTTGTTTTAATCGGTTGTTTTTTGTGTAATAGTTTTTATATTTTATGAAAAAATAACAAACAAACTCATTCTTAATTTTGTTTATTAACACATATATAACACCCCATAAAAAAAACAAATAAATAGATATTAAATTAATTAAATAAATTAAAAATTATTTTTAAAGAAACCAAAATTCTCATTTTGTTTATTTATACATATATAAAAGGCAAACAAAAAAGTTAAATTAAATAAATTGAAACAAATAAAATGGTTTAATTAGAAACGTCCAGATTACCAAAATTGAAAACAATACACTGATTGAAAACAATACACTAAGTGCCGAAACGGAAAAGAAAACGGTTTCCAATTTAAGATCCAAGGCTCACCCGTTGGGTTTGAATTGGGTTTGACGGGTGCGAAATGTTATGCAAAGAAAAACATAGAAATAACATTCACAAAATCTAAACAAATAAGTTGGTCCATATAAAGTTGCCATAGTTCTCTTTAGTTGAGCATTCCAATCTGAGGGTGTGTTTCATTGTCCAGGAGTATGTCCTGGAACAGAATAAGAGCGGAATATCACTCCAATAGAGCAGAAGAGTCTATCATATTGAACAGTTAATGCAAATTTGCAGTCTCCGGGTCCTTCTTCTCTCTGATCAAATCTGTCGACTCGAAGGGTATGAGCCAAGGAGCCATAGGGCAGTCCTCCGAGAAGGGACTCCTCGAACGACTCTTACAAATAAGTCGTCGGGGAACTGCTCGAGAAAGAACTCCTCGAACGACTCTATGCCATCAAGCATATGAGTAATCGAAGAGTCACTCCCAGCGACGCGAGTGACTCTTCGAACGACTCTTCGATTCATCTGATTTATAATGCTCACCAAGTGATCACTGGGTATCCCGCAATTACGGATCACCGATCACCGATCACCAGGCACCTAACGATCAGTGATTCACAATGACCCTCACCGATCATCAATGGTTGATCCACAGATCATCAATGTTGAGACCCAGTATTTGACTCGACGTCCCTGCCCCAGCAGTCCGATCAAGAGCGACACAGTCGCCTTTCCTCTTGCAGAAGCCTTACACAGACTTATTCGTCCCAACTCTAGCCAACCCCCTCACCCCATCAGTGACCCGGAAGCCCTAATCTCCCCTACATGCGCTGGTGACCGGACGACTGTAATCTAGCATCCAGACCAAAAGCGAAAAAATCACCCTTCCGCTTCTTCACAAGCCTTCCCACCCCAAGCACTGAAAGTGGCTGGAGAGGTCAGTCATTGATGATCGGTGGGGGTCATTGTAAATCACTGATCATTAGGTACCTGACGATTGGTCATCACTGATCTCTGATTGTGCAACATCCTGTGATCGCTTAGTTATCATTACTAGTTGTAGAGCAATCCCTCGGCAAGATACTCGTTGAACGACTCTTACAGATGAGTCAGCGGTGAGCTGCTCGAGAAGGGACTCTTCGAACGACTCGATGTCATCGAGCTGATGAGTAATCGAGGAGTGACCCCAAGGAACGACTCTTCGATTCATCTGATTTATAATCCCCACCAAGTGATCATTGGGTATCCCGCAATTAGGGATCACTGATCACCGATCACCAGGCACCTAACGATCAGTGATTCACAATAACCCTCACAGATCATCAATGGTTGATCCACAGATCGTCAATGTTGAGCGACTCTTCAAGCTTGCGGGAAGCAAAGGCTTGTGGAAGAATCGGAGGGTGACTGAATATGTTTTTTTTCTAATAATTTAATGTCATAATCTTGTTTTAATCTTTTTTGGCTACTTTTGAGGTTTTTCCTAACAATTTTATGAGCTTGTTGGATGGAAATGGAAGCTTCTAATTCCTGACATAATCATGACATGTTTTATTTTCCACCTGTACTCATTATTATTTTTTTTTTTTGGGGGGGGGGGGGGGGACATAAGATTAGCGGGGTGATTAATTTCTCTTCTTCACATGAGTTTGTTGGGTGAAAAACACAGTTTGTCTATTAACAGAGGATCTCAGTGCAAGTTGAGCCCAAACATTATCCCACTGATTCTGAGATTTTCCGACATAACATGTTATGGCAGCCATGATTGTTCTATTAAATGTTCAACTTGACCATCAGATGATGATTGGTATGGTTTGGTGTGTGATTTGTGAATTTTAAGTAAATCGCACACAGCAGTAAAAAGTTTACTTTCAAAATTTCTGCCTTGATCGGTAAAGATCTGAAAAACGTATCCAAAGCGTATGAAAAATTCTATAACAGATGCATGGACTGTTAATTCAGCAGTCTGACTCGGTAACGGTATATATTAAACCCATTTTAGTAAATTGGTCATTATTAAAATGTATTCATTATTGTCATCTGTTTTGGCAATGGCATCCAAAAATCTAAATGGATACGTCCCATTGGTGCTCCAGCATGATACTGCGTCAGACGATATTTAAATTTTCTATGTCTTTTTAAGTTTGTTACATTTTTTACACGATTGAATATATCCCTCAATGTCTTTACTCATTTTATACCAAAACTATTTTGTTTTGATTCTTTGTTTGGTTCTTGCTATTCTCTGATGTCCAGAATCTGGGATGTCATGTGATAATGTTTCATGCCAGATGAGATGACGAAACGTTTAGGATTTTCCTGATCTTTGTATACCCATAGGATGCGTTTATTAACCCTTCGAACCCTAGCGGCCCCTTTTCCGGCCAGGAACATGATATACCATAACGTCATTAAATAGATGACTGTTCAGTAAAAGTGTGGGGTAGACCAATCAATATTTTCAACCTGCAGCCCAAAGGCCGCACGTTGAAAATATTAATTGGTCTACCCTAAATAATGAATATGGACTCTTCTAATTGCTGCCATTGAACTGGCATGGAAGATACCACCAGGGTTCAAAGGGTTAAGAAAAAATCTTTCTTTGTTTATCCAATATGCCTTAGCGGCAGGACTTGCTTAATCCTTTACCTAGCATGAATAGCAGACGACACTTGCAAATAAAAATTCTTGACTAACAATTTTTTTAAAAAATTTTTGTCTCAAAAACATAGGTTATAACCCCTTGTTGGAACGAAAATGAAAAAAATAATGAAAATTAATTGGCGATTTTTGAGAATAGCGCTGGCCGGTTTTGCCGTTACGTTGGGTAAAGGGTTAAACAGATTACTGTCAGGTGGTTCATTGGAGTCTAGTAACAAGTCGAAAATAATACTCAAATCTGCATCTTCTGACTGTTTTTGACTAATTTCATCCTCGGTATACCCCAACATTGAAAATCCTACATGTGTATCGTTTTGTGCCATATTAATTTGATTTGTGACACTAAGATGCAATTAACATTTTCCCCTGGATCCCAAGGTAGTATGGTGTATTGCAACATTTCATTTGTGTTAAATTTACATACAGGCCTAACTACAGGTAAGGGGGCGCGGTGTTTCAGTTGGTAGAGGTGCAGGCTGCAAGCCGATAGGTCCTCGGTTCGAATCCCACCTGCGGCAACCGCGTTGTGTCCTTGGGCAAGACACTTCACCCCGATTGCCTACATGGGGGCACGATGACGCTGCGTACTGAGGCGTACTGCACGTCGATGGTGCGCATGTCTTCAACCAATCTAACCCTGCCTGTGCCGCGGTGCAGAGTTCAGAGTTACGATGTTGGAGAGCTGACAGCTGCTCGTCGTTGCTCGGTGGTTCTCTCCGGGTACTCCGGCTTCCTCCACCCGTCAAACTGTCACGGTCGCGATTAGCCAGTGTGCATAAGTATGTGACCTTAAACACCAATGAATAAATAAATAACTACAGGTAAGTTATGTAATTCCTCTTCTGGTTCCCACGGTAGGGTGTTACTTTGTAACATTTCATCTGTATTCAAAGCCTGATCTGAACGTACAGTTGGTAAACTATATGACCCGTCTTGCAACTGGGTAACTTTTACCTGACCCTTTACAGTTGAATTTTGAAGCTCATTCAAATGACAAATTTCAGGGAACGTAAGTTCTATCATAAAACTGCGATTGAATAGTGGTACCGCACAGTCTACAACCTTTATAAATTTATCCCAATTTTTGTGAACTTTCGAACAATATGTACAGCACCTGGCATGGAAGATCCTCAAGTTTTACATTACTATGGTAAATGTCACATGATGTTTCTGTTTGGGTAATCCTAAATAATGAATCAGCATTTGCATATTTTTCGCAGGTCGATGCTGAATAGTAATGTTATACTGACTGAATTCTTCCATCTATCTAGCTAGTTACCTTTGGGGTGATTTGAAATGTATTAGCCAAGTTAGCTGCCATGATCTGTTCTAAGAGTAAAGGGACGTCCCAGCAGGTAATGTCGAAACTGTCTTGTGAACCTAATAATTGCTAAAAGATCGTTTCTGATGGTGCAATACTTCGTTGTTCAGGGCTTAGCACAAAACTTCCATAACAAAATGCAAAACAATTCGTCGCCTGAGTGCTAGAATGTCCTATGTCCCCTATGGGACATAGGACATTCTAGCACCCAGGCAACGAATTCTGCACCCATTGCATAATTTGAGGCATCAACATCCGGTATAAATGAATCATTGTTGTTAGGCAAGGCTAGAACAGGAGCTGTAGCGAGATCTTTCTTAATTTCTTGGAAAGCGTTTTCTTGTGTTTCCACCAAACAAAGGATTGTTTACCACTAATTTTGTATAGAGGTTCTGCTAATTTTGCATAGTCTTTAATTATTTATTCATTTATTGGGGTTTAAGGTCACATACTTATACACAATGGCTAATTATGACCGTGACAGTTTTACGAGTGGAGGAAGCCGGAGGACCCGGAGAGAACCACCGAGCAACGACGAGCAACTGTCAGCTCCGCTCAAGCAGGGTTACGGCGGTTGAAGACATGTGCGCCATCGGCGTGTAGTTCGCCTTAGTACACGGCGTCATCGTGCCCCCATGTAGGCTACCGGGATAAAGTGCCTTGCCCAAGGACACAACGCGGGTCGCCCCGGACGGGGATCGACGGGGATCGATTATCACTTATTTACAGTGTATTTTGGCTAATTTGTCGCCCCCAAAATTCAATTCCCTTTTGAAATAGGTTACATTTCTTGGGCTCTTGAATAGGCGGCCCCTGAAAATTAGCCTTCCCTATTGTATTTGTTATTCTTTGCTGAATATCTGAATGCTGCTCATCAGCCAAAGCTGTATTTGGACCTTCAGATATGCTGTGAGCAGTAGCTGCCCTAGTTAGAATTTTGATTAAGTCTATATCAGCTGACCTGTCATCAGGTACATTTGGGTCATATTGCTGTAAGTCTACTGCTTTTATATATTCATTTCTTACAAAATTATATACTTGCAGTGTTCTACTTGTCGTCGTGTATCAGGAAAGTCGGCTTTTCTCCGTGGATCTTGACATATATAGCGGCTGGAGTCACCAGTCTTCTGGATCCAAAGCTGTAACAAAACCCGACACTATTTTGGACTCCGTAAAACCCGTCCAAAATCACTACAGTATCCTCCAAAGGGTATTTTCCAATAGGTATCCTCCAAAAGGTATCCTCAAATAGTACATTACCATGCCATAGGTATCCTCAAATATCTGTATGTGACTATGTGCTGTATGTTTTGTGCGCACATTGTGCACTAGTACACAATCACATATTGGCACATTCAGCATGTGCCTATGTGCTACATGTGATGTTTACACATTGTGTACTAGAACGCAAACACATCCAGGGAAGGCAGAATACTTTATATGGAGGCCAGGGAAGTCATAACAAAGATAGGATAAGCTACGGAATGGAGAGTATAGGTTATAGGATAGACCAGGATAGGCAAAAGCAGGGGATTCCGAAGAAAGCCGAACAAGTAAAACAATTGTCGGGCTGTTTGTGGTTATTTTACGAAATAACCGAGGATTTGGGGAAATTCGGAATCAGCAAAACTACTCCAGTTTAATAGAATGCGCCTTATAGCACAACATGCTACTCTTACAAATTTAAGTTTGTGAAGATTTGGGGGAATGTCTGGTCTGTGTCGATAATTCTACGAAGTAAACGAGGGAGCCGGAACTGCAAACTAATCCTGTTCAATCGCGCGCACCCTCCAAACATAGCCTTGTCCTATAATAGGCATTGGGTCGCACTGCCACCACGGGCCACGATAGAAACCAAAATGGCGGCCTCCAGTATACAAAATGGACAACGGAAACATCTGCCATCTCAACGATACGCGCTGCCCATCCGCATCAAGACCACGTATCACTTTGGGGTTGACGCCACAAGATGGCCGCTCACGCGGGCTACCAGTACAACCAAAGATGACGTAACGAGGTCGCGAGACATGACGTCACATGAGATCCCCCAACGAGGACCGATCTCCACATCTCCTAGTACTTGAGTTCAGTTACTAAATTTTGCTTTCTGATTCTCTATAAGAGTGTAACATAACCAAAGGGCCCCAGGCACCATAGAGACTAGCTAATGATTAAATAGAGGTGCGCGGGGTGGGTTCAACGTTTTGGATATTTTTGTGTTAGGACCAGCTCCCCGAAGAGACCCAATGTTGGATAGGTTAAATCTCCCAAGTTCTATTTTGTGGACTTGGCCAGAGAGGGTTAAGGATACTTCCGGAGAAATATCACGCAGAAATAACTGAATGAACATGGGTTAACTTTCTCGAAACTGATATGTTTTATTCCTGAAAGTAACACTGAGTAATCTTTATTGTCAAATTTATTATAAAATCATATAATACATTACATGCAGAAGTACAACTTCATCCAAGTTGATAAGTACAGAATCACAGCTCCCACCCACGGGGAAAGTTTTAAGGGTAACCATTTTGCCCAGCCAGTCCTGGCAGATCTAACCTGAATATCACAGCAGGCCCTGGCAAAACTTATAGTGGTATAACTTAATTCTAACCTAGTGCTTGATTCCGCTCTTCACGGGGGCTATAGCTCTTTGGTCTCTATATTCAGGTGTGGCCGATGTAAGAGAGAAGAGAGGAGTCAGTTCTGGAGGAACGAACTGAGAACGAATTCAGAATTCTGCTGTGAAATCTGGTTGCTTATATTCACATTAACTCTAGCATCCCTCCAATCAGATGAGGGGGGGGGGGGGGGCGGTGGCTCAGTAGGTAGAGGTGCAGGCTGCAAGCCGAGAGGTCCTCGGTTCGAATCCCACCTGCGGCAACCGCGTTGTGTCCTTGGGCAAGACACTTCACCCCCATTGCCCATGTGGGGGCACGATGACGCCGTGTACTAAGGCGTACTGCACGTTGATGGTACGCATGTCTTCAACCAATCTAACCCTGTCTGTGCTGCAGTGCGGAGTTACGATATTGGGGAGCTGGCAGCTGCTCGTCGTTGCTCGGTGGTTCTCACCAGGTACTTCGGCTTCCTCCACCCGTAAAACTGTCACGGTCATGATTAGCCATTGTGCATAAATATGTGACCTTAAACATCAATAAATAATAAATAATATAAATATATCAGATGAGGAGTTTCATCCATAGGTATGGAGTCAACGTGTAATGCCATATCAGCAATATGATTAACAGATTTACTAAACCACTAATAAAGCAGCTATTCATCTACAGTTAATGTTATCTTCACAAATATAATTGCTATATTTACATTTTCCTTTCAAGCTCTCTGTGTTGCCTGAGCTTGCAGAGCTTAGACTAGACACAGTAGCACACCTTCCCATGCCAAAGAGTTTATAATCGTAATTAAAAACTACATTAGAACTAAGAAATGAAGTAAGATTTTTTTTCCCTCACAATTGACAGAGCAAACCCGTCACTTGTTGGGGGAAAGGCGTCCCGATAAAGTGACAATACGTTAGTGGCCGTGCGACGGCAGTGGAAGGGTGAAGTGAAAAGGCGACCAAGAAACAAATACCAGCGAAAAGGAGAAAGAACCAGCGACAACAGAGAATGCGGGCCCGCAAGTGACTCAAAAACTGTGGGTAGGAGTGATTGACGTTTTGTTTTCTTATTCTTTTGGATTCCATGTAAGTCACAAATTATCATATTTATTTTTTTATACATGTATTAAAATTGTTATTTTCAGAGAACCCCTGTTGATTTATGCTTTTCGAGGAAAGGTTATTAACCTCTTCATGGATAAGAACCACCCCAACAAAAGTGAAACGGGCGGGTTTGTTACGGCGAGACATACGTTCACGCACGGGTTCAGGCAACACTCCTTCAGTTTTGGCTGAATGCGCAAGTGAATCTATTTCCCCCAGCAACGACAAAGCCCCGGTTTCCGACATCTGGCGAGGCTAACACCAGGATCTTCCAAAAAGGTAACAATTGAAAAGTTCAAAATCAACAGGCTCATTCAACGACAATTTTAAGACATGCTTCAGTTTTAATGTTCATACAGGTTGACGCATTGAAATGTTAATAATTTTCATAAGTTGTTTAGGGGTTAATCATTTCCATCCCTGAAAGACTTACTTATCAGAGAGCAGTTTATGTCATCGTGTGCCCCCGAGATGGCATTGTATGTTAGAGAGATGAAGCCAAGTAGCGTGGAGGAAATGACTCGGGTGGCCGAGCAGTATTTAGAGGCTTATGGGGGAGGTTTGACCCATGGTAGACCGGGCAGGAATGTGGGTAACGGATTTGCAAAGGCACCCGTAAGAAACCAACACTCAACGACCGGTTCAACCCCACCGGGTCGGGGGTCAGGGAGGCAACTTGTTACGTTTGTGACAAGAAGGGCCACCTGGCCCGGGACTGCTGGCAAAAGACTATGTTGGGGAGACCAAACGGGGGGGGGGGGGGGCTGCAAAAAATGGAAGGAGGGATCCGTCCCCTAAAATGGAGGAATGGCAACCGAGTGGACATAAACGGGAAGGCAAAAGTATACCACGCCAACCTACTGAGGCTGTACTAGGAAAGGGAGGAAGTCGAACTCGCGCGAACGGCAGGGCAAGGCAACTCCAATCCTGGGGGTGCAGAGGAGGTGGCGGCAGGTATTGCCATCATAGAGTCCGATGAGGCAGACGACATGGGGTCGTGGATGATAATAGCCTATTAGAGCTAGGAGAGTTTAACAGGACAGAGACGTATAGGGACGTCGTGATCAGTGATGACCTATCAGAGAAGCAGCGTCATCAAGTCCGAGGATTGTTGGAGAAATTCAGCGAAGTGTTTTCTGAGAGTCTAGAGACCACGGACCTTGAGGAACACAAAAACGAGCTCACTGTTGTCGTGCCGGTGCGGGTTAAACCTTACCCCATTCCCTATGCCAAGAGTGGAAATGAGGGCGGAAGTAGAAAAAAATGTTGGACGCGGGGGTCATCGAACATTCGAATTCCCATTACAATTCTCCCGTTGTTTTAGTTAGGAAGAAGGACAATGGGGTACGATTTTGTATCGATTATAGGCGACTTAACGGCATAACAAAATTTGACAATGAGCTCATGGGAAATATGGATGACCCACTGACAGGACTACAGAGGGCCGAATTTTTCAGTAAGATTGATTTGAGTAAAGGCTACTGGCAGATCCCCGTCAGGGCAGATGACAGACATATGACGGCATTCACGACACTGGACGGCTGTTACCAGTTTCGTAAGCCCTCATTTGGGATGGTAAATGCGGGTGCCATCTTCAATAGGATGATGTGGAAGCTGCTGGTCAACTTCCGGGATATCGCCCACTATGTGGACGATATCCTCTGCAAGACAATGACATGGACGGAACACCTAACAGCTCTCAATGAGCTATTTCGAAGGCTCAGGGAAGCGGGGCTCACAGTGAAACCATCAAAGTGCCATATAGTGTTTAGGACTATCGAGTTTCTCGGTCACAAGCTTGGCGAAGAAAAGGTTGAGATGGACGACGAAAAACTCGAGAGGATCCGCAATGCGAACCCCTCTCAGACAAAGCGACAAGTAAGGTCCTTCTTTGGCTGGCCGGGTACTACGGGAAATTTGTCCCCAATTTTGCCGAAATAGCGACACCACTGACGGACCTCAGAAAGAAGGGACAGCCCAACAAAGTGACATGGGGACAGCACCAGGACCGGGCATTCAAGGTATTGAAGGACCTGTTGAGCAGGGCACCCATCCTCCGTCTGTCCGATTTTTCTAAAACGTTCCTGGTGCAAACGGACGCATCCGACACGGGCGTAGGTGCAGTATTGCCACAGGAATACGATGACGGACGTTTCCCTGTGGCATATTCCAGTAAAAAGCTACTTCCCAGGGAGATGAACTACTCGGTGATAGAGAGGGAGTGCCTAGCTATCGTTTTCGCCGTTAAAAAGTTCCAGAACTTCTTGTATGGACAGGAGTTTATTTTACACACGGACCATAGGCCGCTTTCATACATCCAAAAGTGGAAAGCAGTAGGATTATGAGGTCGTCCTTCCTGCTGCAGAATTACCGCTTCAGGAAAGAGGCAATCAAAGGCAGTGAAAACGTGGTTGCTGATTACCCGAGTCGTCAGTAAGAGGGGCTTTCCAGGGAATAGGAAAGGTCCCATCACGCATCTAAATATTTAGAGGTAGTGCCTAACAGGGCAGGTAACCCGCTGATGGACATGGGCCGGGCGTGGCACCCTATACGAGGATGGAGGCAAGTTAGTGAGATGGTAGGAGTTGAGGCAAGGGGCCCATCAGCTGGCTTGGGTCAGGGTGGATACCACTTGCTAATATTTTTTTACGCAGGTGTTGCGGAGGTGTATATAGATACAGGTGTGTGCATGATAGAGTGGTATTATATTTTGCGATGTTGAGAGGGAGAGAGAGTGTATAGGAGGGATCTGCTGGCTGATTGTGTACCACAGAACCACCCCCAACTGTGCGCCAGTGGAAGTGCGCGAATTTATATGGGATGTGGATAGACTCATGAGTCCCAGTGGGGAAATGAGTCGAAATACTGGAGAGTTATTTGTAGCGCGCATCGGTGTGCGCATGCGTGTGGCTGTGCGTGTGAAAATTACGAGTATTTGGTGTAACAGTCGAGCGGGATTGTGAGTTAGCTCTAAGAGAGAAGTGTGAGAGTTGATGCGCGTGAATGCTATCCCCTTGGTGTTTTTGGAACAACTAGTATGTTCCTGTTTAAAAGTGTAGATATTTTCGGTAGTCTTTCTGGCTGGGTTAAACATAAAACGTAAAGATAGGTATATAACGGACCCCGAAAACCGATTTGTCACTTAAACAGGCAAGCAATAACTCCAACTATGGTAATTAAGCTTGAAATTTAATGTCCATTATGGCGCATTTGTTGAACGCCACATGGGCTATCTGTTAACCGATTAGAGGAATATTCTTACGTAATCATTATCTGTGTAATTAAGGCCAGTTAATAGGTGGCTGTTGTAGAAAACAGTGCATCACACATGTTCTGGACACACACCCATATTACGCATCTATCCCGTCACCGAATGTAGCGGAGATACCAAAATTCGAGTCTTTCAAAGGAACTTTAAAGCGAATATTAAATTAAGATAGATCTAAGCGGCCGAGTTCAAGAGAAGCTATTAAACTGAGAATTAATGTTCTGGCTATCTGAATAAAAATCGGGGGATTTCTCGAAAAAATTGATTCCAGCCAATTCCAGTCTGAAGGTGTGTAAAGCTGTGGATCGCTGCGAGTAGATGGGGATGCTCCATGCTATAGGTTAGAGGAGATGCCGCATCGGTGCGAAAGCATAGGCACGTTGTGCTGTATGGGTGCCACAGAGCTCATATTTAGAATAGGAGCAGTCGCGGGCCAAATCCGTGGCCATATATGAGAACAGGATCAGAAAAATGAAGTATGAGCTCAGGGAGCTACTATTCGCATTTAGGTAAAGGTATTACCTGTTTTAGAAGGCAAGCCAGACATAGGCAGAATAGGCTTTGCTTGTATGAACATTATTCTTCTGGGACAAACGTAAGGGGGGGGGGGGGGTGTAACCCCATTGGTGGCGACTTCTTGTGTGAAAAGCGTCAAGTAAAGTGACAATAAGCTAGTGGCCGTGCGACGGCAGTGGTAGAGTGACATCCCGTCACTTGTTGGAGGAAAGGCATCCCGATAAAGTGACAATACGTTAGTGGCCGTGCGACGGCAGTGGAAGGGTGAAGTGAAGAGGCGACCAAGAAACAAATACCAGCGAAAAGGAGACAGAACCAGCGCTAACAGAGAATGCGGGCCCGCAAGTGACTCAAAAACTGTGGGTAGGGGGTGATTGACGTTTTGTTTTCTTATTCTTTTTGATTCCATGTAAGTCACAAACTATCATATTTATTTTTTTATACATTGTTATTTTCAGTGAACCCCTGTTGATTTATGCTTTTCGAGGAAAAGTTATTAACCTCTTCACGGATAGGAACCACCCCAACAAAAGTGAAACGGGCGAGTTTGTTACGGCGAGACATTCGTTCACGCACGGGTTCAGACAACACTCCTTGAGTTTTGGCTGAATACGCGGCGTGAATCTATTTCCCCCAGCAACGACAAAGTCCCGGTTTCCGACATAGTAAGTTTCTCCGAAGAGACAATTCATATAACAAGATGGGTTGAACGTTTCTCGAAACCACAACGGATCTGTACATAAGAAACACCACGACAAAATCCCTCTTCTCGACAGTAAAATCAGATATTGGGGGTGTGTACATATTTTTAATTTCAAGTTTTCGGAATATTCTCATGAGGCAATATTTGTTCTCGCTTTTTTGTGAGTCTGAATGTTTATTATTACTGACGAAAATGTTTGAGGCGATGGGTGAAAGGGAAATCAGCAGAGTGAGTGTCTGTACACCACTTTTAGCTGTCATGTTGTATTCTCATACACCCCGTTGAACTTTGTACACCCTATTAGAGTTAAGTGTACCGCACAGGATGCATTGTTTACTGACCACTCAGGAAGCCTGTATAACTTTAGTTTAAACAATATTTATTGAAAAAAAGTTAAATGTATACTTGCGAACAAGTGTAAATGGATTGAATGTTTTGTACATAAATTTCAGTAAATACCATTAACACATGATGCATCAAACTAAATTGTTGTGGTATGGGATTCGGAAGAAAGCTGAATGCTTATGTGAACCATCTCCCAGAAAGCTGCAAGCTTATGAGAACCGTCTCCCATAATTTTGAAAGGGTAATAAAAAACAAACCGCACCTGTACATTAGTAGTACACATTGCATCTCATGAAATGGCCGAGGTGAAGTCACTTCAACCTTAAATAAATCGATATTGATATATATATAGAATATATCCATAGTAGCTTGGTGTACCAAATGTTCATCACTCGTGGTGAAGTGGTGTTAACCGCAGCCTTTGGCGCGCGGTTAACACCACTTCACCACGAGTGGTGACCATTTGGTACACCAAGCTGCTTTGGGTATATTTTATTTATACCATGATCGTCAGATTATGAAAAGTCGCTATTATTTTTTCTCGATTTTACTGAGCAGCAGACGTATATACGTGCGAATCTGTTTTTGTTTGCATGAGCATCAGTGGGAGGTACTTCTGCTGTCAGTTTTATCGCCGAAACGAAATGGAAAAATAATAATAACATACTATTTCGAGTTATGGATGCTTTATTAACACGAGACAATGTAAGTTTGTTAAGTTTTGGCAGCTTATGAGGTAAACCCATTTAAAAACGTAATAAATAATTGCCACTTTCATTTCACTCTTCGCGGGGCGACGTGCGATAAATTTAGACAGGTCTGCATTCAGGTCGACGTCACCAAAGGACAACTTGGATGTAGTTCTACTGTAGGTGTAAATTGTAACTATTGAAATCCCATTGCTGTGTTCACAACGGTTGGTGTGTAAAGCTAAAATTTATGTCATAGGCTTTTCATAAAAAGTAGAACAGGTAATCGTGGTATAAAAGGCTTTTGGCCATTTATCATCAAATTTACTTTTACGCAAAATATCAACTGTAATATTAATTAGGTAAATCTGAGCTGAAAACGAAAGTTCAGAGAAGGTCTACACAGAAATATGACTTTCTATAGTTTGAATCAAGTTGCGTATTTTCGTTTCTTTGCAAATATGCTTTCATGGTTGATAAAAACAATGATTTTTGTACGATACTGCTGAAAACGAGGTAGGGGTCGGTGAAAGTTTGAGACTCCATACGGTTTTTAACGATTTGAGTCGAAACCATCTAGGTTATTCGAAGAAATTCGAACCACTTTTACAGACGCTCTTACCGATAACACCTAAATCGAACCCTCATAACATTACCTAAGCCGTTGAAGTGATGTGAAAACCCAACTAAACAATCAATGGAATTGTGAGAATAGCACTATACAATTTCAGGATGCAAATAAATTCCAATGGGAAAACATTATAAGTTTTTTGACGAATTGGCGGTGTCATGGCCTGAGGGTTGTCGGAGTTTATGTTCAACCGAGACGCGCCGCGCCCCGCCCCGGCTAAACATAAGCCCCGTGCCGAAAACCATGTTACCGTCAATTCATCACAATAAAGTATATGCTCTAATAAGACCCTACCCACAGCCAAAAACCCACTCCGTGCAATGAACAGGGAAACGTTGTAACGATAACACTTTTAGTAAATAAACCTCTCGTGTGCACCACGACGTCACTGAACGAAAAAAAAGAATAACAAAATAAAGGTCGTTGTCAATCTATCTTACCCCAAATCGTAAACTGATTTGTGATTTAAACAACAGTTCAGGAACCTGTCTGCTGCACTGGTGAAAAATCAAGAAAAATGAAACCGTTTGCAAGTTGATAAAATGATTACGAAACGGGCAATGCCATTTCAAATATTTCGCGTGTTGACGTCAGACGGTAACATATACTATTGGGGACAGTAAATATAGAAGAATCAGAAGGCAAGGATTTTAGGCTTATTGGATCATAGTTATTTGCCTTCATGAAGGCAGGAAATTTGATTATGTTGTCTCCATTAACATATGTATACACCTAGCCCACAATACAATGCATTGAATATATTTGTAACTGTCGAGGTATAAGGGCCATTTACCAACCAGCCTGGTTGGTCCGGATCTCTTAGTCTCGTGGTAACTCAGTCGCTTTGTGTGCTAGAGGTCGACGATTCGAACCCCGGCGCCCGCACTTATCTCTCATCCTGTTACATTTGGGGGCTCGTCCGATCCTCAGGAGTTGGTGGCGTTGTGGACGTTGTGGTGAAGCATGATGGATGTTTCGACCGCTCTGATGTGGAATCTGGGGTGAGATTCACGGTGGTGAATCTCAAAGAATGGTAGAGTAGTGTAGCGGTCGTGGGACAAAGGCCATTTACCAACCAGCCTAGTAGGTCCGGATCTCTTAGTCTCATGGTAAATCGGTCGCTTTGTGTGCTAGAGGTCGACAGTTCGAACCCCGGCTCCTACACTTATCTCTCCTCCTGTTACATATTATTCTTAAACAGATTTTATATGTTTCTGTATTCCCTGATTAAATATTTTTCGCACAGTGCATATGTTGCTAAAGAAAACATTCATTTCTACCAAAAATCAAAATCAAGCAATTCCTGAATCATTGGTGAACAACTCTTAGCGCCCTCTCGGTTATCGCTACCACAATGAGTTTTAGGTTAGAATTTCATAAAATTCTTTACTGTCGGCTTTCAGAAGATGAAAGAATCGGGATACGCCAAGTCTGAACAAGAAAAAAAAGTTTTTTTCATCAACCACATTGGTGATATCTGACCAATTTTTCGTTTAAATATGGTCCTGTTGCTACTATAACATTGAGGTGATTTGGCACCACAAGAAAATGAACCCTTTAACTCTAGTGGTATCTTTCATTCCATTTCAATGTCAGCAATTAGAAAAGTCCATATTCATTATTTGGAGTAGACCAATCAATATTTTCAACGTGCAGCTCCAAGGCTGCACGTTAAAAATATTGATTTGTCTACCCCACACATTTACTGAACAGCCATCCTATTTAATGACGTTATGGTGTATCATGTTCATGACCGGAAAAAAGGTCGCTCGGTTTCAAAGGGTTAAGGACAGAAAACTGTCCAAAATGACTGTGGTGATACACTCAAAGCGATTGTGTAAATGGCGCTATAATTAGTTTGAATGTCCCCGTACTTTTCGATCACAACATTATTGAAAGTACATTGATATGTTCACTGGGAGCGCGGTGGCTCAGTTGGTAGAGGTGCAGGCTGCAAGCCGAGGGGTCCTCGGTTCGAAGCCCACCTGCGGCAACCGCGTTGTGTCCTTGGGCAAGACACTTCATCTCCATTGCCCGCGTGGGGGCACGATGACGCCGTGTACTAAGGCGTACTGCACGTCGATGGTGCGCATGTCTTCAACCAAGCTAACCCTGCCTGTGCTGCAGTGCGGAGTTACGATGTTGGGGAGCTGGCAGCTGCTCGTCGTTGCTCGGTGGTTCTCTCCGGGTACTCCGGCTTCCTCCACCCGTAAAACTGTCACGGTCATGATTAGCCATTGTGCATAAATATGTGACCTTAAACACCAATAAATCAAATCAATATGTTCATTCACAGAATAGCATTGATTGCCAGGTAAATAAATTGCTCAAAGTTCAGATACAAGTGATAGGGACAACTGCCTGTGCGTGCGGTTCGGCTGTACGAAATAGTCTTGTACGTATATTAATGCTGGGTTCACATGAGAGTTAAACAGAACTACTACGACGTTCGTAGTATTATTATTTACTGTTGTGTAAGGTCACATATTTCTGCACAATGGCTAATCATGACCATGACAGTTTTACGGGTGAAGGAAGCCGGAGTACCTGGAGAGAATCATCGAGCAACGGCGAGCAACTGTCAGCTCCCCCAACATACCAACTCCACACAAGCAGGGTTAGCATTGGTTGAAGACGGATGCACCATGGACGTGCAGTACGTCTCAGTACATAACGCCACTATGCACCCACGTGGGCAATGGAGGTGAAGTGTCTTGCCCAAGGACACAGCGCGGTTGCTACAGGTGGGATTCGAACCGAGGACGTCTCAGCTTGCAGCCTGCACCTCTACCTACTGAGCCACCGCGCTCCCCTTCGTAGTATCATATCAATCAGAGCTGGATTCGATTCGGTTTCGAACCTTTTGCTTCATTCGTTTCCAGATTCAATTTCAGCCAAAAATTCGCAGGGGCCAAAAATGCCAATAACAGCCATTTAGGAGTTTGTAATGTTGTCATTATGTTGAGGTATACCTTTCTGAAATAATAAATACTAATTTTTTGATCTTCCGCTGACTTCTTGCTGTCCTCTTAAGGGGACATCCAACCTAACTTTGGAAAAATTTCAGGTAATTTTCTTCCAAGTCTAAAAAACGTCCAAAATGAATAACCCGGATAAATTATATACCAAAATGGTTGGAATGAAACATAGAACATGTGGAAATTGGAATTTACCATGGAACTGCTGCCATGTGTAGATAGCCTGAACGTCTGCTATGGCATAAGTAAGAGAACAACATTTTTACAATAAAATACCTCAAAATAAAATAACAGCTGTATTCTGCAAACATTGAAGTACATACTCGAAGAAATCTTTTCCTAATTCTTGAAAGTAATAAAGATTGAGACCAAATGTTATAAGTGGTGTGCTCACTGATTGAAGGCAGACATTTTCTTTTGTTTATGTTTTGATTTGGGAGGTTCAACAAAGGTCAACTTGATGGAGTCCACTAGAAGAAGTATGGAAGGACAAAAGAGTGTCTCCCAATATAAATATATGTTTCACTGTGGTGAGTAGTATGTCTCGCACTTTTCAGGGAATATTGGCAGGACCCCGGGCAGGACCCCGCATGTGATGTCATGTCATGTGACCCAGTGGCGCCATGTTGTATTGTCATGGTAACCCGCGTGAGCGGCCATCTTGTGACGTCATCTCCATAGTGATACGTAGTGTTAGTGCGCATGCGCAGCGCGTGTTGTTAGGGTGATACGTGTTTCCGTCCTCCATTTTGTATACTGGAGGCCGCCATCTTGGTTTCTATAGTAGCACGTGGTTGCTATGTTACCCAAAGTCCTACAACAAGACAGGGGTATGTTGGGAGGGAGGGTATGTTCGATTGAATAGGAGTATTACGAATTACCACAAACAACCCGACAAGTTTTACTATTTCGAATTCTTTCAGAATTCTCTGCTTCTATCTATATATGCAATAGTTTTCGTCTACCTGACCATGTTCCTTTGCCCTGGAGTATACTCCAGTAGCGTAGAAGAGCCTATCAACTGGAACAGTTTACCTTATTATTACTATATTTAGCTGTTCTGGTCTGTTCTTGTTAATTCTGACAGTATTCCGAGTACTCTTGTTGTTTCATTTATCTAGATCATTCTTTTAGATTATAACTAACCAATCAGATTGCTTAATTTCCCATAATCTGTATGCAGAGTTATCTCCCTTGTGTATAACAAAAACATCCCCAAAGCCAATAAGCTACTGAGCAGTTACTGGAAAGTCATTGCTCGAACGACTCGAAGGCCATCGAGCAAATGAGCTTTCGAGCAATTGCTCGTTCGAGTGACTCGCACATATTACTCGTCGACTCATTTCAGTATTTGAGGATACCTATGGCCCGGTATTGTATTATTTGAGGATACCTATCGAGGATACCTTTTATAGGATACTTATCTGAGGATACTATTACCTATTTGGACCAACCTTCTAGTCCACCACAAGACATACCTATCCCAAATATCCCTTATAAGCTATCGCGCTGTTACTGACAAGTAATTGCTCGAGCGACTCGAAGCTCATCGAGCAAACGAGCTATCGAGTAATTGCTCGATCGAGTAACTCGACATACTGCTCGAACGACTCGAAGTCCATCGAGCAAATGAGCTAACGAGTAATTGCTCGTTCGAGTGACTCCTCGAACGACTCTTAGCCTCATTTCAGAAAAAAGGGATTCCGAAGGTCATATGTTTTTCAAAAAGGGATTCCACAAATGGGATTCCAAAAAAAGGATTCCATAAGTGGGATTCTGTCTTACATCGAGTGACTCGCACATACTGCTCGAACGACTCGAAGTTTACCGAGCAAATGAGCTATCGAGCAATTGCTCGTTCGAGTGACTCGACATACGACTCTTCGACTCATTTCAGAAAAAAGGGATTCCATAGTCACAGGCATTTTCCAAAAAGGGATTCTTAAAAAGGGATTCCGTAAGTGGGGTTCCTAGCCGATTCCATAAAATTTACATTCCGTGATTTGACATCAACAGTCGAGGGTATTTCCTCCCCTATTGGAAGAATTCAGTTCAATGATTTGTAGTTTAAAACTTTAATTCAGATCACCTTCGTTATATTTTCATTAAGGCTGTTAACTTTGTTCAGTTCAAAGGGTTTTAATTATACATAGTTCTTTCAAACGGTTCAAAGGGGTTCACACTGTGTTATATAAGGGGTTATACTTAAAAAAATTGTTGAGTTGTGTTCAGTTCAAGATGGTTAACACTGCGTTATATATGGGGATTGTGGTTAATTTCAAACAGTGTGATAAAGTTTGGAATGTGGTGTTCAATCAGTTTTGTTCAGTTCAAGAGGGTTAACATTGGGTTATATTTAGGGGTTGTAGTTCAAAACTTTGTTCACTTTGTTATGTTTCACTTCGATCTTGGTTGTGTTGGATCTTCGTTCACCGTGACTTCAACAGTTCAACTGTAGTTGAGTTGGTTCTGTTCTGTTCAGTTGTTTCCAACCAGTTCATTTTCGTTCATGTTTCATCTGTTTAGTTGGGTTGTTGCATGTAATATTTAGGGGTTACAGTCCATTCAGGTGAAAAATTTTATTGTATATATTGGGCGTTAAGATTAAGTCAAAGTTTGTAAGGTTATATTCACTTCGATCTTGGTAATGTTGGATCTTCGTTCTGTACCTTCGTCGTTTAGTGGTGGTTGGTTATCAGTTGTACCCGTTCAGGTGCTTGCAATAATAATTGGTTGTTATCAATCCCTTTCCATACCCTCCACTGTTAATGTCAAATCACGGAATCCAAATTTTACGGAATCGGCAAGGAACCCCACTTACGTAATCCCTTTTTAAGAAAACCTTTTTGGAAAATGCCTGTGGCTATGGAATCCCTTTTTTCTGAAATGAGTCGAAAAGTCGTATGTCGAGTCACTCGAACGAGCAATTGTTCGATAGCTCACTTGCTCGGTAGACTTCGAGTCGTTCGAGCAGTATGTGCGAGTCACTCGATGTAAGACAGAATCCCACTTATGGAATCCGTTTTTGGAATCCCATTTGTGGAATCCCTGTTCTGAAAAAGATATGACCTTCGGAATCCCTTTTTCTGAAATGAGGCTAAGAGTCGTTCGATGAGTCACTCGAACGAGCAATTACTCGTTAGCTCATTTGCTCGATGGACTTCGAGTCGTTCGAGCAGTATGTCGAGTCACTCGATCGAGCAATTACTCGATAGCTCATTTGCTTGATGAGCTTCGAGTCGTTCGAGCATTTACTTGTCAGTAACAGCTCGATAGCTTATAAGGGATATTTGGGATATGTATGTCTTGTGGTGATCTAGAAGGTTGGCCAAATAGGTAATAGTATCCTCAGATAAGTATCCTATAAAAGGTATCCTCGAGAGGTATCCTCAAACAATACAATATCGAGCCATAGGTATCCTCAAATACTGAAATGAGTCGACAAGCAATATGTTCGAGTCACTCGAACGAGCAATTACTCGATAGCTCATTTGCTCGATGGCTTTCGAGTCGTTCGAGCAATGACTTTTCAGTAACTGCTCAATAGCTTATTGGCTTTGGGAATGTTTTTTGTTATACAGAAGGGCGATAACTCTGCTTACAGATTATGGGAAATCAAGCAATCTGATTGGTTAGTTATAATCTATATAAATGATCTAGATAAATGAAACAACAACGGAATACGGTCAGAACTAACAAGAACAGACCAGAACAGCTAAATATAGTAATAATAAAGTAAACTGTTCCAGATGATAGGCTCTTTTACGCTACTGGAGTATACTCCAGGGCAAAGGAACATGGTTAGGTAGACGAAAACTATTGCATATATAGATAGAAGCAGAGAATTCTGAAAGAATTCGAAATAGTAAAACTTGTCGGGTTGTTTGTGGTAATTCATGATACTCCTATTCGATCGAACATACCCTGCGAACATACCCCTGTCTTGTTGTAGGACTTTGGGTAACATAGCAACCACGTGCTACCATAGAAACCATGATGGCGACTTCCAGTATACAAAATGGACGACGGAAACACGTATCACCCTAACAACACGCGCTGCGCATGCGTACTAACACCACGCATCACTATGGAGATGACTTCACAAGATGGCCGCTCACGCGGGTTACCATGACAACACAACATGGCGCCACTGGGTTACGTGACATGACGTCACTTCCGGGGTCCTGCCCCGGGGTCCTGCCAATATTCCTTGAAACGTGCGAGACATACTACTGTGTTGGTTTGGAAAGAAACTATGATATTCTCCTGTCGAGAATGCACTGCAAAGACATACATTGTAGTTGAACAAATATATTTACAAACCCTTGCACTGTAACCCCTTTTATTCCATGCATCGATTTGATAGTGATTAAATTGTTAAATTTACATGGTTTTTCAATAAGAAACATGGGTTCTTTTACTCTTGGACACCAATACACTCATGCTATCTGTTGGAGAAGAAATAAGAGTAACTGTAAATTGCCAATGCAATAAACCATCAACTGTACATAAAAGTGCATTGTTATTCAAAACACATCACATCAACCCTACAAAACCATTATTGCCTGTACTTTTCTAAAAGAGGCTTATTGGCATATTGAGATCAGGAGGGCACATTCAGTAGGTCTCTCATTCACAGGTGTTCACATATTTTTCCAAGAACGCAGTTCACAAAGAAATCCTCCAAAGGCGACGAGAGCTCCATTTGATAAAACAAATTCCCGGGGGGGGGGGGGGATATTCCCCCTCCCTTGTATGTCTGTACCTTCGGCACTCATGGCGTATGCCTTTCTCATCAAAGTTTAACCTTTTTTCTGTTTGAAAATCCTTGCGACACACATGCTCCAAACACTATCAAACAGGTAATCCTCCAAATAAGTGTATCTGCAAAAAATCATATTCCATTGCAAAACATCCTTTTTAGACTTTGAGTTCTGGACATTTCATGCTTCTTACTTCCAACTATAACACTTAATTTACCGATTAACGTTATTTATTTTTTAGGGGTTAACGGAACTTTAACAGCCAGGCTCATATCATGTCGGTGACAGTTTTACGGGTGGAGGAAGCTGGAGTACCCGGAGAGAACCACCGAGCAACGATGAGCAGCTGTCAGCTCTCCAACATCGTAACTCTGAACTCTGCATCGCGGCACAGGCATGGCTAGATTGGTTGTAGACGTGCGCACCATCGGCGTATGGGCAGTACGCCTTAGTACACAGCGTCATCGTGCCCCTATGTAGGCAATCTGGGTTAAGTGTCGTGCCTAAGGACACAATGCGGGAGTGAGAATCGCTGAAATAGTCACCCATCCAACTACTAACCGCGCTCGACGTAACTTAACTTCAGTGATCTGACGAGAACCAGTTACCGCGACGCCACCGCTTCCCCTACCGATTAATGAGTGAATAGAAAAACTCTGCCATAATCAACATGTTGAGTTCCAGAAGCCGCCATAAAGTGTCAAACATCACATTGGTGGTTCATATTCATTAGCTTGTTGCTTGATAAGAAATAGGAAGAAAATATTCACAAAAATTATTTTGTTGCAATTAATTGGAGGGTGTCAGCAGGCACTTTTCAACAAATGGTAACAAATCAACTTGTTATAAACAAAATTTTCAAACTCGAGTGAAAAGGGGCCATAACTCTGGAAAAAAATGTGTGGAAGAAACGCACGCTACAGCAGCATCGATCACAGCACCACATATCATTCAAATTGGAGTACAAGTGGTTGAGATACAAGGGAGAATGTAGGTATGGACGGACAGAGGTCTCCGTGGCACTAGATATGCCTTTAACTTTCCAAGTCCGGGGCATAATGATCACAACACACCCACCTGATAAATTAATAATTTCAGTAAAATAAACAGAATTATCAATTTTAATTAATTTATAGATGATGGGAAAATATTTGGCTTCTTTCGCCTTCTCGTTCTATTACCACAAACATCTGCAAGCAGTATGATGCTGACAAACGAAACTGAACGCATGTGGTCTGGTATGTCATGTTAAAAAGTAACTCGGCACGGATACTGAAGAAATTGAGAATATTTCGTGTATTTCATTTGTTTAAATTCCATTTGCGGCTAATTTTGACTGAGAATTCGATAATTCGTTTGGGTTTCAACCATCATGGCCACGGTGACCGCTGTTATGTTTATTATGATATGCAAATTGGGAGATAGTTGGGAGATTTGTGACATTTGTCAGTCTAAAACGATGACAAAAGACACTGATTCACGCTTGTGTTGTACGGTTGTTTGCAAGAAAAAAATTAAATTCACAGCATCGTTCAATCGCACCTTATTTAAAAGCGCGAATGCATCGTTTTAAACCCATCTTCCATCGGTTCTTTGCGGACATCAACACATTCGAGGCAAGGATTCGTGGTTACTAGGAAGTAAATAACTTCACAACATCGGGGGAAATCAACACGCTCAATATAGTTCCAGCTCACTTGGAATATATTTCGAGAAAAAAGTGATTTCTGAAGCATTCAGCTTACTTTTTATGAATATTACCTTATTTTATGCGTATCGTCCCGATTTTATACACTCGGTTATTTTTTTACAAGTGGTTCATGTTGTCTTTTTAGTGCGCAATGATTCAGAGTTTTCGTCAACAAAACCGTTTAGACGGCCTGTAAATACTGGATAACGATGGAGGGAATTTCAAAGCATATTTTGCAGTTATGACATTAACAGCTCACGTATTTGTGTAACTTGTTTGTAAATCCTCTCATACATTGTTTCGAACAAATAAAAGGCGTGATCACGTCATTGCATTCTTACGATCGCCCAAAATGAGTATTCCTGCAAGAACCACATTACAACCACATGACCTGAATAAATATCATTCAAACATGGCCACAACCGGAACATCCACAATTTGTGTTGGAGGTATTGCATTCCAACATCACAACACACCAGAGTGTGTGTAATAAAAATGCTTTCCTCGAGTCTGTAGTATGTTATCATTACATTGAGGATAAGGCTTTCGAATTACCAACCATTTTGTGGACTTACGGGTTCGTTACTTATGCCATTGGCAAATTAATCTTCTTCAAAATCATAAAATTCACTTTTTTCCTGAAAAAATTCACCTTTTCTATGCACTTTACTCATTATTTTGATATATAATTTGCCTTACCTTACTTCTCATATCTGTTTCTTCTGGGGCATTGGGAAAAATGTCAACAAATTGACCTAAGTAAGGTTGGACGACCCTTTATAAAATATGAAGTGATTGACGACGTTCATTGTTGTCGCTCCATTTTGCTTCACACGCGTTTATTGTATTTTATACCACGCTCGCCTTTTTTACTCCCTGTGAAAAGCCTATTTGTTAAATTTTAGCTTTTAACCCCACTACGCTTAAAATTTTTACACCGATAGTAGGAAGTTCATCCAACTTGACCTTTGACATGGTGCAATTTTCCAACTTCCATACATTCACACTTCGCGATGTTTCATTTAAACATGGGGCGTTTTGCGGTACTACGTACACTGACTTATTAAGTTTACAATACCTACAATTAAATATTTAAAATAAAATTTAAGAATTGGTAATAATAATTCAGCTGAAAAAGCAAGGTAAATTCAATCAACATTGATAGATAGATACTTTAGTTTCAGCGTCCACAAATACATGAATGGTTTTTAACAATTGTACGGTAATATGAAATACATGACGCACTGCGGGGCGATGGCCAAGCCAAATTGGCTGTTTTCCTGCCATGCCCACGAGAGAAGAAATAACGGTAGCAACAAACTAGTCATTATACTTTCAATAAATAATAATAAAAGAATACAATATTGAAGAGAAAAGAAAAAAAAGATCCTGACAGCAGGGTTCATACTGACGATTTTCTGTGAGTACAGTCAGTGAGAGTTTTTGAAAAACTAGACCTCTTAGCTTGGATCATTTTGAGTGGAAGCTACCATTCGAGCAGGAAGTACCTCCCCTATCTGAGAAGCCAAACCCGTACATCGAGTGACATCGAGCCGCAGAGCGACAAGGTGACACTTCACAGGACAGGCTTCTCAGATTAACGAGACACCGACCGTAGAGTTTCTTGATAATTTCCACCCTGCCCTATGCTCAATTAACCGAACGCATGGACTCGGGTATATTTAGTTGTCTAGAGGTATTGAAGTGGCGTCTCTTGAGCACGTAGTTTTTGTTCTATCTGTTATTTGTCTGTTCCGAGAAGACAAAAGAACAAGGGTGTGATTTAATTAATGCGAAACGAAAAGGAAAACCACTCTTGATGGATAGCTTGTGGGGATGAGATATCGGAAATTATGGATTATTAATGGAGCAATCTGGACA
Organism: Pictodentalium vernedei; assembly: GCA_031216915.1. Lineage (NCBI taxonomy): Eukaryota > Metazoa > Mollusca > Scaphopoda > Dentaliida > Dentaliidae > Pictodentalium > Pictodentalium vernedei. The sequence goes on from CM062288.1 coordinate 214,164,203, forward strand.
TATAGGATTATTACATGTTACATGAGATGAGTACGAATCTATGCCAACTTCGATACATTCACACTTCGTGATGTTTCATTTAAACATGGGGCTTTTTGCGGTACTATCTACTGCGTACAATAACTTATTAAGTTTACAGTACCTACAATTAAATATTTAAAATAAAATTTAAGAATTGGTAATAATAATTCAGCTGAAAAAGCAAGGTAAATTCAATCAACATTGACGACGTGCCAGCTGTCAATCAAACATTCGCGTGTAGCCGATAGTACTGCCCACCGGCGCAGTTGTAAACAAAACAAGCCCATGTGTCTGCAATAGACAATGTCGTGTTTTCTCCATTTTAAGTGACAAAGTCAATTATTTTTTAATAGCATGGTATAAATAAAACAAATAGGTACTAAGGCCGGTAATCAGATTTACACCACTCGTAGAATAAGGACTTTAACCACTCGGCAAAACGAGTGGTTAAAACCCTTATCCTATTCGTTGTTTAAATCTGATTACCGGTCCTATAGTATCTATTTATTCTATATGTAAATAAAGGCATGCGTCATTAATATGGAAGATACTAATAAAGTCTATAAATGTTACCGATATATTAGCTTAAAATGATAAATTTGTCAATGAAAAAAATGAAGTTCGCAAAAGTAGGAATACAGAAATAAATATATTAGTATATGATAACAAAAATGCCCAAAATGGTCTCAATTAACCAATTACCTAATGAGTCGCTTGCCATCCGCTCAGGTTAGTTACAAATTGAACAGTTGGAATTTTTTTTAAAATTTTCAACAAAACCATATCATGTGACCACTCCTTGGAACGAGCTAGTTCCAACATGTGGTCACATGATATGGTTTTATTGAAATTTTAAGAAAAAAATGAGAAACAAGTGCAACGCCAAGGGTGAATATGCCCCCGCCCCCATGCTGCCAGGCATGAGTTTCCAGTCATTTATCTTTGTTGATATTGGATTAATAAATATCTAATCTCACCTCCATTAAACCATAGCGCCAATACAGCAGCCTACCAAATATGCCCATGGGACACTAATGCCTCGGCTTTATGAAAAACCTTTGTAAATATAAGTCGGAAAAGGGCCAGTACTCTGCCAAAAATATCGGACCAAGCCCACTATCAGTCCCAACCTGTATTATATTGCTATAAACATATGTATAAAATCTTGTTCCATTTCGTTCAGTCAAACTAAAATTATCGTCCGGAAACCATATTCGGAACGGACGTACGTATGCACGGACTGACGGGCGGACGTTCGGACGAACGGGCGGACAAGGGTAACACTGAATGCCCCTTCGCCAAATTGGCGGGGGCATAAATACCCAATAATTAAAATATTAAATTTTGATGTCGCGTGAGTCTGATAGAGAGTTAAAGAACTTTATATTGCTGGTTCTCAGTTAGGACCCGGCAAAGTTTCGAAATTAGGATCGGTTCGAAATTGTGATTCGATTCGAGTCGCGCTGTTTCGGAAATTTTCGAATGATCGAAATATTCTCAAAATCCTACCAGATTTCTTTTCTTGAACTCTTCTTCTATCGTCTGGTCTCCTGTACAGGAGACCCGATGATAGAAGAAGAGTTTTAGGAGATTCCGCTTCCGAATCTACTTTGATTTTATCTTCCGAAACTAGTTCGATTTTATCTTTGAATATTACACTTTTTTGATTGAGTTGCTAAAACAGACAAGTCGCCGATGAAAACAATACTTGAGTTAAAACTGGCAATATTTAACATTTCTAAATGGGGGAGGGTGGTTGAGGGGTGGGGTGGGGGTGGAGGTGGCGCAATATTTACAATTTAAGAGCCATGTGATTGCTCGATTCGATTCCGTGCGGAATTTGAGATACGGAGGGTCCTATTCTTATGTGACTTTGTGCACAAGACTTCTTTACAGGCAATTCCAAAGGGCCTCCAGTTTACTGAAAGAGACTGTCTTTTTTAATCTATCATTTCTTCCAGAGGTTATCTAAACAGGTAGATATATCTTTGCTGCCCACACCTGCTGTAGCATCTGCTTTCATTGACAACTAACGAAACGCGAATAAAGACGACATTTGAAAAACCAAAGCAAAAAGAATTTCTAGGATAATAATTTTTTTTATCTTTTGCCTCAAAACAAAGCTTTCATCCAATTATTGGGACGTCTTGTCAAAAATTAAAGGAATAACAAAATATTAATGCTGATTTTGTAAATTGCAATACCTACCATTATTGTTACGTTACTCAGAAGCTTAAAATATGATTTTTTTTTTCAATTGTCTTTGCTTAAGTTCGAAAATGATGTTCAAATTCAAATTACAGAATTTGAATTACATTTTGTTATACACTAAACAAATAGATTATCGAAGAAATTGCGGAAAGATAGAAGTCGTATCCCCCAGTGTGAAGATAAAGAAATTTTCTCTTTCTCGGTATCAATCAAAATGGCTGCATTCAAAGCATCACTTCAAGGTGAATACGAGACAAATTATCACTGGAAATGATCAATTCGTTATAGAAACGTATAATGAAAAGAAAACCTTGGGTGTTTGAGTGGATACCGATCATTTACAGCAATAATTGTTGCATGAAACCCGCTAGCCCAAACATAGCCTGAAAGTCCGTATTATAAGATTTTGGTTTGGTACGTCCTTTCAAAGGACGCACCAACCCAAAATCTTATATTACGGACTTACAGGCGATGTGTGGACTAGAAACCCGCCAACTGAATCAGATCGCAAGGCGCTATCTGTTCCGAGTATCGATCAAATCACTTCCGCGTATCAATGATTCAATGCGCTGTTTACTTCCATGCATCAATCCATGCTTGAAACGAGTGGAATTATCAGACTCTTATAAAAAGCGTATAATAAAAAGAAACTCTAGTGTTTTTGAGTGGATACCGAAAAGTATCTCACTTGTAACCGAGACAAGTGGTTATTTTCGCTCGCGCAATCGCTCGCGAAAAATAAACATTTTTATCTTACAATCAACATGTACTTTGTCTGTATTAACTCCGCATCTGTCGTGTATCCGACCCCCTGATACAGATGTTTGTATCAGGGGGTGGGATACAAGCACGTTCCTTTCGCGTGAGTTCCATTTTTTTTTCTTTTTGTTCATCCGTACGAATAAATAGTTCGTTATATATTCGTCTACATTCCTGACTTATCCCCTATATATTGTAAGATAAAATGGTTATTACCATTATGTGGATGTACAAAATATGTATCCGAGTCTCGCTGCGGGTTCTAAGGGTAGATCACGACTCGTCTTCGACTCGTCGTGATCTGCCATTAGAACCCAGAGCTCGACTCGGATACATATTTTGTGCATCCACATAATGGTAATAATCTCTATGTATCAGGCACTCATGAGATAATTTTATGTATCCGCTCAAAAATTCTAGATATCATCTATGTGTTTGTATATTTATGGATAGCGCGTCAAAATACGCTTTTTTCGAGCCAATCGTGGTCTCACTTCTGTTTTCCCAGAAAAACCAATCAGTGAGTTTTGGGTTTGAGAACGTACGGAAGCGTATTCGTGCCAGGTAGCTGAAATTTATTTTGGAATTTATCTCATAATTATGAGATACCTAAGTCATAATTATGACTTATTATCTCGTAATTATGACTTAGCTATGTCGTAATTATGACTTATTAAGTCATAATTATGAGATGGCTAAGCCATAATGACGTGTTATTAAGTCATAATTACGAGATAATAAGTTATAATTATGACTTAGGTATGTCATAATTACGAGATAACTAAGTCATAATTACGTGTTATTAAGTCATAATTATGAGATAATATGTCATAATTACGAGTTAGTATGTAATAATTACGAGATAGCTAAGTCATAATTTCGAGATAATAAGTCTTAATTATGACTTAGGTATCTCATAATTTTGAGATAAATTCCCCCCAAAAATTCAATTACCTGGCACGAATACGCTTCCGTAAGAACGAGAACTTTGAACCTACTATCAAAGTAACTTGTTCAGCTTTGAGCTCTGCAATGCATGGGGATACATGGTGATACAAATACACATCGTCGGCCTGCCCTGATTCTATCTTGTTCAGAATTTTGCTTCATTTAGGCTCATTCCACATGAATTAACATAACAAGTCTGTAGCTACTGTTTTCTGTTAATGTAAGTACCAATAATCCTTGTACATTGACATAGAATATATATACTGTTCAAAAAAAAAGAAACGCAAAACGGGAATAGTCACGGTCATGGAAAATTTTTGAGAATATAGTGATGAAGTGTGGCTGTAGATATGGTTAACGACATATCGTGGTGGTCTAAACATTATGTAACATTTTGGACACTGGGGCATAATTTCGGCCACCGTCACCCCACAAATATTGGAAATCAACAAAACAAAGTTTCCCCTGAGTGAGTACCTGATCATGAAGTTGCACGCACAGACGATCAGAGCGTATGGGGGTATAAATTGACGTGGAAATCGATCGGAATTCGCACAGCGTTAAAGGGATATTGCTCATGCAAAATGCCGCGTTTGACCGAAGCTCAGAAAAATAATGCCATTGTCCGCTTGGAAACAGACGAATCAGCTTCGAATGTAGTGAGAATGTCTCACCGATCACCATTACACGCCCGTGGAACCGCTACCAAATCCAGGAGACAGCGCAGGACCTTCCAAGATCCGGGAGACCCCGAGTGACCACCCCAGCTCAGGACTGATACCTCCGGTTTTCGTCAGTTGCCGGAGAGAACAACCACAGCGACCTCTAAAGCGTCAACGCTACAAGGTCGGCGGAGGATTTCAGATCAGACCGTTCGCAACCGTCGGCGTGCTAGACGACCAGTTCGTGGCGTCATTTTGACGGCACAGCATCGTCGACGCTACTTCACTGGTGTCAGAAGCAAAGGGCATGGCCTCATTAGAGATGGAGAACGGTATGGTTCAGTGACGCGTCACTTTTCCTTCTTCACCGAGTTGGTGGGCGATGCCGTGTGTGCAGACGCCGCGGAGAACGTTTTGCGCGTAGCTGCGTTCGGGAGATAGACAGATTTGGTGGCGGTAGCGTTATGATGTGGGCAGCCCTCTCACACAATGGTAGAACGGAACTCGTCAATGTTGAGGGTAACTTGACGGCGCAGAGGAACAGAGATGAAAGTTTGCATCCACACGTGCTCCCGATTATGCAGAATGCCAACGCCATTTTCCAGTATGATAACGCCCGACCGCACACAACAAGGCTCACGACAGCTTATCTACATGATAATACATCGAAGTCCTGCCCGGGCCCTCCAGATCGCCAGATTTGAACATCTATGGGATCAACTGGAACGACGTGTGCGACAACGTCAACCACAACCTCAGACGTAACCGCAGTTGGCGCAAGCGCTGCAGGAAGAGTGGGCCACCATACCTCAAGCTTCAGTCCGGAATCTGATTGCTTCAATGAAAAGAAGGTGCCAAGTAGTTTTGAAATCAAATGGCGGTCACACTTGATATAGTTTGGATGGCGTCGACTCGTGACGTTTATGTCTGAAATGTCTCCATTTGTGCTTCATTCGTCCATTAAAACTTTGTTTATAAATTGATTTCGTTCTCAATCTCAGTATCCCACAACGCGGGAACGTACCTCATCACAGAAAACCCGTTTTGCGTTTCATTTTTTGAACAGTATATTTAAAAATCTGTTAAATCTAGCTATTTTCGTTTTCACATATTGAGGCAGCTGAAATGAATAGGAATCTAAAAGCTTTAAAAGCTTTTAATGTTATCTGAATTTTATAATAATGCTAAATGATTGATTAGTCAAAGGCCCTTCGCCATGTGCTGGAAAGAACAAAAACAAAACAACTCATTTTGTAATATATTTCTTGAATAATATTCTTTGTCTCAGATGACTGGCCTCACGCGGTCAGATCAATAAACAGTATTGTCTACGAAACAAGCGTATAAAACAAACTGATGATGTTCATATAAAATATAATTCCATAACATTGGAGATTTCCTGGATTTATTGTTCATGGAGGACAGCAGAGGACAGTGTAGGTCTGCATTCGATATAAATATTACCTAGCATGAATGACACTGTGGTGGTAAATGATACAACATTTAAGCCAACAGAAAGGGATTTTGCAACAGTTCCTCCCACTGTTTGGATACCATGTATGATAGTTCTCGGGACAGATGCTGTAGTAGGAACAATAGGCAACATATTCATTTTAATTGCAGTTGCGAAATACAAGTATTTGAGGATACCAGAATCCATATTTATAGTAAATCTGGCATGTTCTGATCTCTATGTAACATCAATTGCTGACCCTATGAGTATCCTCGGTGAGTAAATAAATAAATAAAATGGTGGAGAAGTTTTGAATTTTGGGTTTCTTATGTCCTCTTCTTTAACTTGTTTTTTATTGGAGCTTAACGACACTTTCGACAGCCAGGGTTACCTCGTGTCGGATAGTTTTACGGATGGAAGAAGCATTAGTACCCAGAGAGAACCTTCGAGGAACAGCGAGCAACTGTCAGGCGCCCCAACGTTCTAACTCCACACTAGCAGGGTTAGCATTGGTTGCGGACAAAATTGCACAATTGGCGTGCAATATGCTTTAGTACACAACGTCACCGTGCCGCCACGTGGGCAATCGGGATTAAGTGTCTTGCCCATGGACACAACACAGTTACCCCTGACTTAAAGTCCAATGCCGAAACCCTTGAGCTATCGCTCTTCGGTTAGGTTCTGAATTAAATTATATATACAGAGGATATGGAATGAGTGTTTTTCTCATATAATATTTATGAAACGAGTCTAAGAATTTTCCGTTTTGGCGAGCCTCTGGCGAGCGTAAACGGAAAATTCAGACGAGTTTCATTAATATTCTATGAGAAAAACACTCATTTCATATTCTATTTATCATATGACACACACACGCACAAATTAGCCACTTAGTGTGACTTTTTAACCCATCACCCGACTAGAGTTGCAGACGGCACTTGGAAAAAACATCCTCGTATAACTAAAAATTTTCATTTTTTGCTTCCAAAACATAAGTTATGACCCCTCATTGGAACGAGCTCGTCGAGCTCGTTCCAATGAGGGGTCATAACCTATGTTTTGGAAGCAAAAAGTGAAAATATAAAAAAAATGAATGGCGTTTTTCTTGCAGGTAAAAGATTAATACAATATAACCCACCCTAAATAGGACAGATAACGTAAATTCTCCCTACTGAAATTATGCAAATGTCACCCAGTTGTATTTTGTTTAGCCAATCAAATTGTCCAGTTTTGAAATTGACCAATGAAAGCTCCCAACTCTAATTATGCAAATTATGAAAATGTGGCCCAGTTTTATTTTGTTCAGCCAATCAAATTGTTTAGTTTTGAAATTGACCAATGAAATTGACGGAAGGCTTTATTTATCACTGATTAATATGAAAGCAAAATATCAAATGTTTTAAAGTGAACAAAATGGACGAGTCATATGATAAATATATATATTGGGGTTTAACAACACTTTCAACAGCAATGGTCATATCGCATCGGACAGTTTTATGAGTGAGAGAAGCCGAAGTACCTGGAATGAACCACTGAGCAGCAGTGAGTAAATGTCGGATTCATTCCCCTACATCCTTACCCAGCACAGGCATGTTAGCATCTTTTGAAGGCGTGTATACCATCGACGTTCATACGCATTAGCACACGTCACCATCGTGCTCCAACTTTGATAAATGAGTTTAACTCTTAACCCGCAGAGTACTTTTAAGATAATTTTCATCAAACCCAGTCATGGCTGCTGTGAAAACATTCATCTAAATTTAATGACAGAAATCATTGCTGAAAAATTCAGTCAATTTACAGGGGGCAAATTTGTTTAAACGTGCCAAATTTTACTTATTTCAGTGACAAGTGGAATTCTGTCTTGGGCAGGAATATCTGCCCCCCCCCCCCCCCCCGCCCACCCACACATACAAGTCAAAATCTCCCAACTACAGGTTTTAACTCTTTACCTAACACACACGGTGTCAATTTTTTTTTTAAATTAAAAATTTTTCCAACAAAACCATATCATGTAACCCCCTCATTGGAACGATCTCGAAGAGCTCATTCCAAAGAGGGATGGGGGTCACATGTTATGGTTTTGTTGAATATTTTGTTGAATATTTGTATTTTTTCCAATTACTGAATTTGTAAATTCAACGGGCGTATGCGCGGACGATTCGTTAGGTAAAGGGTTAAGATGCAGAATTCCATTTCTACACCCCCTTGACTGTAAATTGTCCAACTGGGACTCTTAGTAATGATGTATTCCAACTACAGACCAATACTGAGAAAGGGTCTTACTTTTGAATGAATATTTTTGAGGACATGCACAACTTTTCATCCGAAAAACTCCATATTTTGGCCAAATTGTAAACATGTTTGGAAAAATCCAACTAGCGCCGTGTGTGAAATTTCCAACCTCTTCAAATTTAGGGCTTCGACTACTGGACATTCTACGAATGAGGGGGGGGGGGGCGTGATACCGTAGCAATAACCCTGCAGATGACACAGGTCAGGATCGAACCAACGATCTTTCATTCTGAAATTCAGTGTTCCAACCGAACAGCCACTACGATCCAGTTATGTTTACAAAAATGGTGAATTCTATAGTATGATTGATGGATATTTGAGTGCAGCTGATACACCGGAAAAAGAATAATAACCATTATTATATGCTAGCCTGTCAATTATCCCAAATTATCTAAAAGATATTTCTCGATATCTATCGACTCGATAGATATCGAGAAGCATACCTCAGCAGCTTCCTAAATGATGCCACGCTTCGGCGCACGACGTCGCCTTGAAGGAACGATCAGTTGATTATTGTTTTGAAACGTGCACATTTGGGCTGAATATTGCGCAATAAAATGTCTTGTAGCATATAATAAAATAGAAAATCCTCTCTATTTTGGTCAGTGTCGGAATTATCTCATGAGTGTGGACCTGAAAGTTTTATTTTTCGCGAGCGCTTGCGCGAGTGAAAAATAATACTTTCAGGTCGACACTGTGAATGTTTTCAGTAGCTTCCTAAATGGCGTTACGCTTCGGCGCATGATGTCGCATTGAACGTCGCCTTGAAGGAACTGTCAGCAGCTTTTTGTTATTGTGCTGAAACTATTTGCAGTCGAATTGGGCTGAATATGCGCACTAAAATGTCACGTGGCATATAATAAAACGAAAATCTACACTGTTTTAATGAATGTTGGGAATTATCTCATTCTTGTGGACCCGAAAGTATTATATTTCTCTCGCGCAAGCGCTCCAGAAAAATAAAACTTTCAGGTCCACACTCATGCGATACTTCCCGATATTCACTAAAACAGCGTAGGTATCCTCAAAAACTAAAGTTGCATCGAAATTACCCCGACCATTTTCTGAAACATTGTCTATATGCCTGTGCATCTTTTCACAACCTGAGAGTAAATGTCAGGGACCAACCCCATAAACCTTTTATTCCGTGACTATAAACGGATGACATGATCATCAGTGTTTTAAAATAGAGCTAAACTGCCACGTCTTTAAAACTGCTGAAAATCCATTTCGATCCTTTATCTTCGCAGGTAGAAAATACAACTCTGAACAAATTCAATCTTGAAAGTTTGAGAAGATTGGTCCTTTGGTGAAAACTCTTCTCCATGATTGGTTCAAAACCCAATGTCCATGCAACAGGCACGTAGCCAAAAATCTATAGTAGGGGATCTATCTAATTTTTTTGGAGGGGGGGGGGGGGTGCGGAGGGGGAAGATGATATAGGAAAGGCCATTGTGTGGGGTTTCGGGGTCTCTCCTAGTCCTAAGTTGGACCCTCCGGTCATTGGCCACTCCTTCACAAGTCTGCACGTTGAAAATGTTGATTAGTTTTCTTCATTTACCGAATACAGACTCTACCAGTTGATGTCGCTGAGCTGGTGAGGAATATCCATTTAGTGGGAGGGGGGTTAAACTGAAATTATTTTATCTGTATGGAGTTGAATTGTTACAATTTATGGGAGAGTGACTTGGGACATGGTATAGATATGTTCTTAAATCTTGACAACCAAATGTAACTCAGCATTCTACCAGTTAACCCTTTACCCAACGTAACGCCAAAAAACCGGCCAACGTTTTTCACAAAAATCACCATTCAATTTTTATTATTTTTTTCTTTTTTTTTGTCCCCAAAACATAGCTTACGACCCCTCGTTAGAACGAGCTCGTCGAGCTAGTTTCAATGAATGAGCATAAGCTTTGTTTCTGATGCAAAAATGAAAAACAAATGTTATTCAAGAGTTTTGTTTGCAAGTGTCGTCTGCCTTTCATGTCAGGTAAAGGTTTAAGGACAATACACGTCTAAAAAGTAGGGATTCGGACCGGACCGGACCGAACAGGACCGCCAGTGGTCGTCCGATCCAGGGGAGAGGTGGTCCTGTCCGGTCCGGTCCAACCCTAGATGGTCCGATATTTTTGCCTGGACCGGTTCCGGGCCGGTCCAATCATTATAAAATACCTTAAATGAAGTGAAATGTGTTAAAATCTTACTTTTGGTAATACCAAATTAAGATTTTAAAACATTTGCTTTATTTAGGATATTTTATAATGATTGAATTGGTATACGCGTTTGTGTTAAAGAAAGCATCAAGTTACTGCCATCTGACGGGCAAGCTTGGTAACTCTGGGCATGTTATATAATACATTGTTTGCACATTGTGGAAATGTGTAGTGTATTTTAAATATTTTCTCATATCCATCATTTTTGAGAAGTTAGAGAGCGAATAAACGTGCTTACAACTTGTGACTGTGACTCACTGTGGGCAGTGCCGTATCAACCCATGACCGATCCCTAGGCTTTTAGGTACTTTGGACTCGTCACCCCCTCCCCGGCACTTCAGTCTTTCACCCCATTACAGCTGACAGCTTGACCCTGGTACGGTAGGCACTATGCCGCAGGACATAGCCCTATATCCATTTTGCGAGTCTCCTGAAGAATTCTACTCACAACTTGACATATTATTTAAATAAGCATTAACATAATGTACTGTATATAAATATATATAGTACACTTATGAGAGTATATATATATATGGATAAATACATATGCACATCTATGCTACGGCCGAGAGTGCAAAATGTATTTTACAATTGGAGCCCTAATGTGCTGGTAACATGCAGTGCCTCAGCAAAAAAAAAACAAAACTGGCGGGCCCCCTGTCCCTAAGCCTAGTCAGCCTTATGAATAATGCGGCCCTGACTGTGGAGCCTGTAGTTAAAGAACTTAAAGATAAGCAAGTGCAAATGCTCCAAGTCTTTCAGCACAAAAACGTTTTGTTCTTAGCATTGGCACCTCACATATTCCAGAGAGATTGGTCAATTTCCGACAAGCAGGTATGCGTACCGGTATTCGGTATTGGATGTAGTGACTTGGAGTTAAATATTGCCAACTATATAGTCAAGGCACATTAGACATAAAAATGAGAAAGTAAGGAAAAATATCGGAGAAAGCTGATTTTTTTATATGTTTCCGGGACACACATTGCGGATAAACTGTGAAAAGTCCCCGCGAATCCGAGTTGAGCTTTTTTAGTTATAGCGTTTTTTTGATGAAAATTTTTTTTTTTAAAAAAATTCGACCCAGCTCCATATTTCTCATTCTTATTCGCCTTAGTAGGGTGAGAATCATAAATATCGTGCTGAATTATATCGAGAATACATATCCCCAACAGAAAATGCCAACTTTGTACCAATCCTCACACTCAATGGTGAAATATTCACGAAAATGTACAAAATTACGAAAAAAAATTTATTGTTTTCATACACACAACGGTACACAACGTCCATTAAATCAAATCTACGACTACTTTGGGAGTTAAATTATATATCAAAAATTGCAGAAAAGCAGTGGCTTTATAATGATATATAACAATAGTCATTTATTCCATAATGAACTGGTGAAACGTGTGAAATATTAACCATACCCCCTAAACTCAAATTCAAACGGCATCGACTTTTCTCATTCAAATACCGTATTATAGCATCATTGTTTCAATTTCCATGTTCGATTAAATCACATAATGTGGTGTTCGCCTACATGGACTACCTCTTTGCCTTCCGATATGTAATGCTCTCGAAAATTTTGTTCATGTTCACACTGGTCATGGCGAACAACATCGGGATCTCCATCAAAGTTCACATTTGACTGATGCCAATGATATCACCAAATTATTGAACTGGCTCAGAGTGCATTCCCCCTTTCAGAATAGAGATCCACTACAATTAGTCTCTATAGTGACCGGGCTTGTGGCCGACGAAACTGTGAACTGTGACCAAGTTCGCAAAATTGGTGAATGTTGCGTATCGAATGTTGTAAGCAAAACGTTCAACAGCATCAAACTACGACGTGTTGACACTGTGAAGTCTTTCGCATCGATGGCAAATAGCATCAAAGTCCGTGGAAGTAAGGTAGTGATTGACCCCACAATTCTGTTCAACCGCATCACATGTGTTATTCAGTCACAAGCAGAGATGGAAGAGTATCTCAAATATGAACTCGCCCCGAAACCACCAGCATTGTTTGATTCTGCTGGAATGAGGAAGACACAGAAAAGCACGCTCGGTAAGATCCTCAAAACATACGGTTCCGAGCAAACTAAAATCCCAGAACATTCTCTGTTTGTTGTAGATGGTGGGTTTTTATTGAGGGCAGTTGTATGGCCTAAACAGTCGTCATATAAGGACATATGTACATCATATTCCAATTATCTAGTGAGACATTTTGGGGCGAACGTCGTGGTTGTTTTTGATGGTTATGCTTGTACAATGTCGACAAAGGGCATGGAACAAGCCCGTAGATCTAAAGACAGGTATTCCATTGATATCAATATCTCACCCGAGTTACCAGCCACCACACCCCAATCCGATTTCCTTGCAAATGCCAAGAACAAAACCCAACTGATCGATCTTCTAATGCAGGAGCTATCTGCTATCAATATTCAGTCCAAGCAGGCCGAGGCTGATGCTGATGTACTGATAACCGAAACTGCACTTGACATCGCTCAAGATGACAACAATGTTGTCGTTGTGGGAACAGACACAGACTTGTTTGTCATTCTTACCTCTCGAGTTCAACCGGGATGTAATATTCACATGATGTATTCCATTACCCCAAACTTACCTTACTAGTTTCAGTTAGTGAAATAGCAACCAAAATGGGTGACCATAGAAGCAACCTCCTTGTAGCACATTCTATAAGTGGTTGTGACACTACTTCTGCACTCTTTCGAGTTGGTAAGAAGAAAGTATTCAGTACAATTGTCTCCGATGTTACTAGCGACTCACAACAGTATGTCAACACAATTTTGGCGGATGACAGTACACCAAGTGCAGTAGCCGCTGCCGGGGAACAACTTCTCCTGATCTTATACGGGTGTAAAACTGTTTCCTCTCTCGACCAATATAGATATGTCACTTACAAGCGTTATGTAGCAAAATCTAAACTGAATAAACCCATCGACCTAGCCTCACTCCCACCAAGCAGCGATGCTGCACAACAACATGTCTACAGATGTTATCTCCAGGTCCAACAATGGCTGGGCACTTCGCTTCCTCCGACGGATTGGGGGTGGTCGCTAAACAATGGACTTCTTGTACCGACTGCAGCCACAAAGCCATGTGCCCCCGATAACCTACTGAATCTGATCAGTTGTGGTTGCAAGAGTGCTTGTACAAAAAGGTGTGCGTGTAAGAAGGCAGGACTCTCTTGCTCAGGTTTGTGTAATTGCAGTTCGGATTCTTGTAACAACCACAGAAACACTGTCCTGTCGAAAATTTCTGAGTTCGATGAATAATATGTATATAGGTCATGCCATTTCTGTATATAGCGTTGATAATAGTCAATGTAACTTAATCCATGTTGATTGATTTGTACATTCTGTAAATATTATTTATTGATTTTTGTACATTCTGTAAATATTATTTATTGATCTAATGCTGCCAGACACAGGCGTGTCTGTTCGGTCCCAAGCCCGAAAATAGTTGAGTTCTCATGCTGACGAATTTTATGCCAAAAGGGGAACTCGGCCAGAAGCAGAGGGGGTCTTCCATAATGTCTATTTTGTAAGCAATGATAAAAGTCTTCAAATGGTGGTGAATTTTTTATCGTCTGTCCAACTAACATCCCGTTCTGTACTACGACCCTTTGGGCAAATCCGTTAGGAAAATCGTCATTTTTTGCGTAAATCCGATACTTTTTTGTGAATTTTCAATAATTTTTCGCAGAAATTGTCACAGAATGCACATTTTCCTCTAGGTAAATGTATATTAGACATTATGTAGCTCGAAATACGCGTAAACAAAAAATACAGTTGGATCAATTCGAGGTTACAAAGTTCGTGCGATTTTTTTTTATTTTTTTCAAACGCGTTTTCGAAAAAAGGCTGTAGAAAAAAAAGCTCAACTGGGATTTTAGGGGACTTTTGTCTAATCGTTCAGTGACATGTACTCGACATTCCCTGAAAAAAATCAGCTTTCTCCGATTTTTTTCCCTAGTGAAACCTAATGTTCTTGGGCTATATAGGCTATATCGCGATTTGCAACCTATCTTCAGTACGTGGAAATGTATATAAGCCTATGAGGGTTATTTGACAACTTGACATGGCAATTCATAATTCGCTATCTTGTCTGACATCAGTCATTGTTACTTACTATCACGAATAGGAAATGTAACTGGTAGAGTGCTGAAATATTTTTGGTCATCAAAATTTGTTCACATATCTTTGCCTTGTTACAATTTATGGGAGAGTGCCAATAGGCACTCTCCCATAAATTGTAACAAGGCAAATCCTAACAGACTAAATAATTGAACTTCAAAGGTGATATGTAGAACATCCACTGAATGTGAAGCCTTCAAGTTGAGGGTCCGACACTTCAGAATAAAGCCCAAATATGGGCTTCCAGCACTCTACCAGTTAATATCACAAGAGGTTTGTTTTGTGTCAATATCAATTAATTTATGAATTATATCATAGTTTCTGATGAAAAGGGATATACCGGGAGCCATATTTAGGGCTATATTTGAATTTGACCACATCAGTAGGTAGCAGAAAATTTGACACCAACTGTCCTTTTATATAGATAAAATATATAGTTGCTAACACAATTTTTGAATCAAAATTGACATTCATATTGTTTCGTGTGGGTTCAGACACTGTTTCACTTGCAGTATGATAAAATGAGACAGATTTTTTTCCAAAAATGTTGTGTGCTGATGCAGATTTTAGTTTTAGTTTGGGATCAGGGTGATTTTTAACCCTTTACCCAACGTAACGGCCAAAACCGGCCAGCGCTATTCTTAAAAATCGCAAATTAATTTTCATTATTTTTTCATTTTTTGTCTCAAAAACATAGGTTATGACCCCTCATTGGAACGAGCTCGTCGAGCTCGTTCCAATGAGGGGTCATAACCTATGTTTTTGAGACAAAAAATGAAAAAAAATAGTTATTCAAGAATTTTTTTTGCAAGTGTCGTCTGCTTTTCATGTTAGGTAAAGGGTTAAATAAAGCTATGGATTCTTATCCCCCTCAGCTAATTTATTAGGTAACAGGCTAGAAAAATGTTTGGGAGCAATACCAGTTTTTAAGCCCATTTGACAAAGTTTGGACACTTTTCCTTAAAAAAGCAAATTTCACATGTCTTTGACTCAGCAGAAGTCAAAAGTTGAATTCTAATGCAGAAATGACGCTTTTATCTCATGAAAGTGGTAAAATGTATCTTTGGTAGGGTTGGGGATAATTATAGGTATCGATGAACTAAATATTTGAATTAGAGTTACCCACCTTGAAATGTTGCAATTTAAAATTAAGCAGCCTTGAGAAAATATATTGTTTCAATGTTTCAATAAACGTTTGAAACATTCTATTGACATCTTGCATTATTGTTGAATACTCCAGATAAAGAGAGTGATTTGATGACTTTTGGACCTAAAAAATGCAATTGACGTTTGGTATGTTTTTGATGGGAATTCCCTGAAAAATATGTGCACGTGACCGGTACTTCCCTTCCTGTCAGTGTTTCTCTCTTATTTGTTGCATGACCCTGAATTCTTAGTGATATCCAGTGATATCGCATGCCTACACCCTCTGTTACATCAATTCTGGTTGGAAACAACATCAGTATGAAAAGTGAATCGGTCAGGAATATTGGACTGATTATGGACTCACATTTAAAACTAGACATCCATATCAATAAAAAATGTCAAAAATGCTACTGGCAGCTTCGTAATGTTGGAAGACTGCGACCTTATCTTAACCAGTGAGCACTTAAAAAGCTTGTGCACTCCATCATCACCTCATAACTAGTTTATTGTAATTCAGTGCTAGCGGGGCTGTCCCAGTACCTGATTCAGAAGCTTCAAAAAGTTCAGAATACTGCTGCTAGGATAATTACTGGTACCAAACGCTCTGAACACATAACACCTATTTTAAGACAACTACACTGGCTTCCAGTTAAACAGAGAATTGATTTCAAAATATTGATCTTAGTATTCAAATGTATTCACAAACTGGCTCCAGTTTACCTGCAAGAGCTCCTCACTATGTATACACCATCTCACAGTCTCAGATCTAAAAAACAAATTCAACTAGTTGTACCTTTTAGCAGATCTAATCTGGCTAATGATCCTGTGTTCTCCATCGTGGGTCCCAGAATGTGTAATTCCCTGCCTATTAGTGTCAGAAATTCAGAATCTCTCGATATCTTTAAACAAAAATCTTAAAACTTTTCTATTTGCTGTAGCATTCTCCTGAACCTCTCTAAGAGGCAACCGAAACAGATGTGACTCTTTATTTCAGAAAAGTGTATTTATTTCTGTCAAGCTTTTTAGAGCACTATTTGTGGTTTTACGCTCTAAAAAAAAAGTTGTCTGAAGGTCTATACTTGACAAAGTTATTTGAATGCGAAAATTAAAGTGATGCGAACATATTTGTTTTCGCCCGAACGTTATAACGGTCGCCTATAGAAAAATATTTAGTTCCGTGATACCTTAAAGGGTGAGTTCCTATTTTTAAATTTCGACTCTATCGGCGATGAAACAACAGTTACAAATACAATGAAATTTCCATGAGAATAACATGGGGCAAAACGACAATGTGTGAAAAATCGTCATTCTGACGGTGTCCAGAACGTGGCGCATTACATTTTCCTTTGGAAAAATTCCACAGAAAACATTCGGCTTCGTCTTTTCTTGCCCACTTGCGAGGGTGGGAACGAAGGGAGCGTATTACAAATCCCTATGAAAAAAATTGCATTGAGTGCTGTGCAGAAAGGTTCGTTTTCGCAAATATCCTAGGCCAGCTATCTTGACACTTCAACAATTTCTTATGGAAATTTACATTGAAAAAGTACATTTTTGCTTGGCCACTTAAGCTCTTATTCTCACAAACAAAATCCCCATTGGATTGACCTTAGTCGAAATACTGGACCAGGCGAGAATTGACTAAGTCCTGTTTTAGCTGGGTTAGAAAATGTTTCAAGCTAAATTCCCATTGCTTTCACGCTTAATTTTGGGGTTGGCCACAAATGCATTTCTGCTGGGCCAGAATCGGCAATTGATATCTACTCACGTCACCATGCGGGATCTGTGCATTATCGTATAGTACTCTTACCCTCATTTGCTTGAGGGTTAAAGATGAGATTAAAAACTAAACAGTAACATTCTTCTGCAAGCATTGTTGCATCTATGCATACAAAAATAATTGTTACAACAACCTCGCAATTATGAGAAATGTTCCCTTGAAGTTAGTAAATCTTGAAGATAAAATGATATATTCATATCATTTGTGGCCAAAAGGGGTTAATTTTGAAATATTTGTGTGGTGATTTTAGTGTATCATATTATGCTCTTAATGTGTGAACATCAATCACAGACTGAGTGTCTAAAAAGAGACATGGACTAATCTTGAATCTTGGAATTTGAATGAACATGTACAAGTTGAGGTCCTTCAATTCAAGGCCTGACAACTGGGTGAGGGTTTAAACTTGGAATAAAACATATAACAGCAAAATTGTTCATGGATGAATGCCCTATCTTCTCATGGAAAAGGTTTTGAGACAATATGGTTTCAGTGTTGAGAAAGTGCATGTAAAAGTTGGCGAAAAAAACAATTATTCCGACAGTACCCTTATGGGAAGTCTCAAATCTACCAAGAGTTAAACTTTTAATAATAACATATAGAACAAAATTTGTCATACTATGACTGCTGCATACAGCTATAGAAAACATTCAGTGCTCAATCAATTAAAAATGGAGTAAATCGTCACCTAAACTTACCAAATTCTGAAAAATGGAGTTTTTTGGACGGAACCTACTTTTATGCAACCAGAATGGGATAGGGTTAAACTTTTTAACAAAACTTACAACAGCAAATATGTTCGGTAATCAATTGTGAATACATACATGAAAAGTTTTTGGAATTAACCCTTTCCAAAATGATAGAAAAAGCAACCAAAGTTGGCTAATTTTGGCATTTTCAAACGGTACTCTTATTCTCGCCCTCATTGTGCTTGAGGGTTAAATCTGAGATTAAAAAGTAAACAGTAACTTTCTTCCGCAATCATTGTTTCATCTATCCATATCCAAAAAATTGTTACAACAAGCTTGCAATTAGAGAAATTTGCCCTTGAAGTTGGTCAATTTTGAAGAAAAAAAAACTTTTTTCATATCATTTTTGGCCATTGGGGGTTAATGTTGAAAGATTTGAGTTGTGATTGTGGTGTATCATATTATTCTCTAAATGGGTGGAAAATTTGAGCTAAAGAACTGTGAACAATTTTGAGACATTCGAAAAATAGTGAAATTTTGAAGGTTTTGGTAGAATATTTTGAAAATACGCGTTTTCACAGACATGGTAAATGGGATTTTGCGAGTTCCCATGGTGCTACATAAGTGTGCCAAAAAAAGTGCGTGAAAAAAAAACAGAGAAGAAAAATTTTGAAAAAGAAGAATAACAAGAGTCTTTCCCAATCTGGGTTTGGGAGAGCCTAAATATTACAACGGTTTGATGAAAGTTCTCTGTCTAGTATATTTGCAACCTGATAGAGTAGAGGCGACAATTCCAAATTCGTTTTTAAAATAACTAACAATATTTCTATCTCTGAATCTTTGTTTATGACTTTTCGTTGGAACAAGCCCAATGAAGACTGTCCCAGTGAGAGATCATAAGCTACGGTTTTGACCAAAACATCAAATAAAACTAAAAGCAGATATTTAAAAAAAGCGGACCGAACTGTGAAATCATAAAAAATTCAAACTTCCGTCCATATTTTTTGTTGACCAGCCATCAACCGAGGTCATACCGATCTCTTTCCCTCTACTGTACATCGATATTAAAACAAAATTTCTTTGGGCCTGCCCTATAAGTCGTTCCCTGAGTTCTAATGGGCATATCGAACACATTGGAACTCAGGGGACGAAGTGTCTCCCCACTAATGCTGTGGACTTATGGTGTACTCCTCCATGGAGAAATGTGACAAGGTCTGATAGACCATTCCATTTGGAGATCACTGGGAGTGGTAGGGAATTGAAATTGACTTTGTTTTAGCCCTTTATTGAACGTAAGAACCATATCTGGCAAGTGCTATTAAAAATAGTCATTCACATCATATTGTTGATTCAGTTCTTACCTCCAAAACATAGCATATGACCCCTTCACTGGGACGAGCTCGTTCCAATGAGGGACCATAAGCTATATTTTGTGGACAAAAATGAGAACATTTTGTAATGTACACACGTTTTGCGAGAACAATCTGCCATCAGTGTTAGAATGGCTGGCACAAGCAAGTGCGCGTTACGGATGAATCTGTAATGATGTTGATAAACTATAGGGTTGAAACATTTTCATTAGATTTCTCAAGCATTTAATTATTATTAACGATTATTTGTAAGTACATTATAATTAGTCCTTCTTAAGGATACTGGAGGTGCTGAATGTTATAATTAAGTTTGATCTAGAAAATAGTCCATTGTAATTTTTCCCACAAACGTCCTATTAGATTATTATTATATCTGATCGTGGGGGTACAGTGGCGTTGTGTACTAAGGCGTACTGCACGTCGATGGTGTACCTGTCTTCAACCAATGCTAACCCTGCTTGTGTGGAGTTAGTATGTTGGGAAGCAGACATTTGTTAGTCGTTGCTTGGTGGTTCTCTCCGGGTACTCCGGCTTCCTCCACCCGTAAAACTTCCGTAGCCATGATTAGTCATTGCGCAGAAATATCTGACCTTAAACACCAATAAATAAATAAATAAATACATAATTATACTTGATGGGGATAGGTGTGAGATGGGAAAATCTCACCCGATGGCAAGACATTTGGGTCAGACACGAACAAATATCTTGTCCAGAGGGTGAGATTTCTTGCATGCGCAATATATGTTTTCACCAAAAGAAGGAATGTCGGTATCCTAATTGCTTTTTCATCAATTCATCAATTCAAGATTCGCCATGATGAGAAGAGAAAATTCGCACAGATGAAGGTGAAACTCGATCTCGCGAATGTGGGTTCGATTGAGCACGACGGAAATAACGATTCTCTGCGTACACAAAATAACGTCAATGAAAAAAAAACTAATAATTAATAAATAAATCTCCAGTGTTTCACTTCTACCCTGGCATTGAGTTACCAAATAAGAATTGAAATGAAAGTGCACAATCGTATGCTCTTTAATACATACAGCAAGTTCGTAAGTATATAGCTTAGTGTGTCACACATGCTGCGTATTGTGACCCCATAAATATAGAATAAGTATATAGTGAGTAAAAATATTATTTTGTTCCACGAGATCGATTAATTATTTAAGTCACAAGCTTTAGCGAGCGAGTTAATTCTTCCTTCGAGTTAAATAAAAAACTATTACAATACATAATATGCTTATTGCTTTTATTAAACATACTGAAGTGTAAGCTGGCTACCGAATTAGCAGTACTTCAACTTATCGACTAGTATTTTTTTTTTAAATTCGGCACACCTTAATGAAAACAGCAGAGCTCTACCCGCCAATTTCCTCATTCACTGATATCAACTTTTGCATAGTAGTTTAAAAACAAATAATCATGATTTCAAATGTTTAAAAAGTTATGTTCACATTACCAGTCAAACCAAGGTCTAACCATATTCATAAATTAATCCTTTATCCTAAGTAACGGAAAAAACCGGCCAGCGCTATTCTCAAAAATCGCCAATTAATGTTCATTATTTTTTCATTTTTTGTCTCAAAAACATAGGTCCAGCTCGTTCCAACGAGGGGTCATAACCTATGTTTTAGAGACAAAAAATGAAAAAAAAGTAGTTATTGAAGAATTTTTTTTGCGAGTGTCGTCTGCGTTTCATGTTTGGTAAAGGGTTAAACAGGCATAAGATGGTGTTAGTTTTAATGTGTTAAACTCTAAAGAACGGAAAATTCAACTAAAGCTATGAACCAGTGACTGTAATCGGGCAATTTTGGACACACGAGCCATAAGTTGGGAGAACTTACGGATGGGGATCTGTGGGTTCACTCATACACTTCTTTAGGATGAGTCTTCTCCATGCGCCCATATGGCGGATATTGGCTAGTGTATTCAATACCTATGAAAGATACAGGCACGATTGTGGTCATCAAATCTCTCCTGCAGGGTCAAATGGAGTGTGATACTGCTGATCACGGCAATGTGATACTGAGAAATCGAAAACGAGAGTGATTGTTCTCTTTTCTTCCAACTTGCATCATAAAAGGTGCTTAGAATACATTTTCTGAGAATTGGTTTACACCTTCGTCGTTCTGCAAATTCATCAATTCATTTTCAATGAATGTTGTCAAACGTACATTAGTTTTGTGCCAAATACAACGAGATAATGTGATAAACGCATTCTTCCGGTACGGAATGGAGATAAAGAACACGCCCCAGCAACTAACACAAAAAGCTTGTCGCCTTCTTTCGTCCAAAAGGGATTGGCACATTCCGAAATGGAGACGCTAATTTATTACCTGAGGGCAGGTTTTTAATTAAAAAGATCACAAGTACAGTGATGTTTTCTGGTGTCGTGTATCACATCTCGTTGATGATCTTCACTAAGCAGTCTCGCATTCGTCGCCTGCTCTTCAAAATGAGAGCCATTTGAACGCCTGTCGTCCTTCTGGTAATAAAAATTCTCAAAAGATTTTCAAATAGCCAGTTCGCCAGGGATGTTACCCCTGTATATCTCTGTGTTTCACAAGTCTACTTCATGACAATGCATTGCTGACGATTGAAAATCCATAGACATATTAACCCTTTACCTAGTAGGAAGAGCAGACACTTGCAAATAAAAATTCTTCAATAACTATTTTTTTTCTTCAGTGTTTGCGTCAAAAACATATATTATGACCCCTCATTGTAACGAGCTCAAACAGCTCGTTCCAATGATGGGGCATAAGGCTATGTTCTGAGATAAATGAAAAAAATAATGAAAATCGAATGATAATTTTGTGAATAGCGCTGGCCGGTTTGAGCCGTTATGATGGGTAAAAGGTTGAGCATATGAAAGAACATTACTTCTGAATCCACAATAGTTTATTTCCCATCCATGCATATTGAACTGAAGATTTAAAAACGAGAAGTGTGCTTTTGTTTTTCTTTTTTTCTGTTTCTGTGCAGGGGAAACTTACTTTTAAAATGTTGGAGAGCAAAGTGCCGCACAATTAGTAGAAATAAAATGATGTTGTGTCGTAGTTTGTTATTTTGATGGTACACGGTCTCTTAAGTGCAATAACCCGCTGTGTGCAACGAGGAAGCATTGCAGGTGACGCCTTTTTGCACTCAAGTGACGTTATGTCATCAATGGAATTTTGCGTTTCCGGTCAAAATTGTTTTGTATTTTTCAATAGTGTTGCTACCATTCGTATATGGTCATGGATATTTAATACCTGGATGACTCTTTTTAAACACCGAGACGCAGACGAGGTGTTTAAATGAAACATCCAGGTATTAAATCTCCATATACCATACATGTTGGCGGAGATAACGTTTTGTCCCGTTTGAAACAGAATACAAATATAGTGGAAATAAATTTGTGGACAAATTACTAAGCTCCACAATCACTTGGACCAAATTCGTGATAATTATTTTGTTTTTATAATCGCAGAAGACAACAGATAGAGTTACATCCCTTGGGTCGTTACGGAAACGAGTAAAAATATTTTGTTGACATGTCGTCCACTGAGTTCCAATGTGTTCTATGTGCCGACTGGCACATAGAACACATTGGTACTCAGGGAACGAATTATTTGCTCTTATTTTATTTTTGTGATTGAATTGTCGGAAATCTGATGATATTTGTGACTACTTTCAGGTTTTTTTGTTCGATTTTTATGTCGAGGCGAGCAAGTGCGGAAAGCTTTCGTTTAAACCATATACACCCGATGTTTCGCGTGCGCTTATACCCCGGATGTTGCACGCTCTCATATACCTTGGATGCTAGGTGCATCCTTTGCCATGGCTATTTGTACAAGGCATTCTGATCAATCAAAAGACAGAATTTATCGGGATATAGGGACAATAGCGTTTAACTGTGACTGGGTAGAATTGCCGGTTTCGGTTTTTTTCTGGTGTCCCTGATGTAGGCCATCGCTATTCGTGAAAAAATCATCGCAAAATGCTTAATTTACTTCGTGATCCTATTTGTGGTAATGACATGTTGTCGAAGATCAAAGGTTCTGTTTTGTGACCATCACCTCTGCGCGTTTACTTATCGTGTGATATCAATGGCAGGGGACGCGGTGGCGTCGCGGTAACCGATTCTTGTCAGATCACCGAAGTTAAGCAACGTCGAGCGCGATTAGTAGTTGGATGGGTGACCATTTCAGCGACTGATTCGCGCTCCCGCGTTGTGTCCTTGGACAAGGCACTCAGCCCCGAGTGCCTACATGGGGGGCACGATGACGCTGTGTACTACGACGTACTGCACGTCGAAGGTGCGCATGTCTTCAACCAATCTATAACCCTGCCTGTGCCGTGGCGCGAGTTCAGAGTTACGATGTTGGAGAGCTGACAGCTGCTCGGAAGTTCTCTTCTCTCCCGGGTACTCCTGCTTCCTAAACTCGTAAAACTGTCACCGACATGATATGATCCTGGTTGTTAATGTGTCGTTAAACCCTAATAAAAAAAATATCAATGGCAAGTGCAGCACTATTCTCAGATTTAACAACTGATTTCAAATCTACAGATTTTTAACAGTCACAAATATGTTACTAGCGTTGATCTCTGTAAAAGTGGACCACTGGATTATAAGCGATAAACAACGCATCCGCTCTCGACGAACTCGTTTCAAAGAGGATCATAACCTATTTTTTTGTGACAAAAATGAAAATATAATGAAAATTAAATGGTGATTTTTGAGAATAGCGCTGGCGTGTTTTGGCCGTTACGTTAGGTAAAGGGTTAAAAGTCTATATCATTCATTTGACTAAAAAGATAGTTTTTCTCATATTGGATGGAAAGATTCCTGCCTCGGTGGGTAGATGTCCATAAACTTGAATATTCATTTGGGCATGTGTTATGAACGGTTAAAATATGCTCATAAAATGCTGATTTATGAGAATTACGTTTAAAGTACGTTGTGAGTACATGGACAAGTTCTCACAAAGTTTTCCTAACACATTCTCATAGGAGTATTCAGTTGAATCCCCGGGACAACCAAAACGCTCAACGAACTCGTGAATTTAAAACGAAATTAGGTGAGTTGCAATGTGTTGTCATTACCCGGAAGACGGTGACGATTTCCATTTCCATATAACGTTCAAGAAATGGATTGTTGCATGTCTTGATATGTCAAAAGGGGGCTAAGTGATTTCATTTTATTAAAGTAAAATCCACTCCGAAGCAAAAACCGTGTTGTTTTTATTTTCACGAACTCACTTTGCTGAAGATCAACAAACTTGACAACGTGCACTCTCACTTGTAAATTATTTCCTAAATAAAAATCACTCATGAATAATTTATACAGTACGTGTTAAGAGTATGAAATTAAAACAACACAAAGAAACAGTATGTTTTGTTTTTATTTTATTTTTCAACTGATTAATAGTTATTAATGAATAGTTGTCTTGATAACAGTATCAAAACAATCCCAACTCACATGGCTTTTTTCTGTTAGCAAGTGTTAACACACACACCACCCCGGTGATCATTCATTGTGGAGGTCCAACTTTCATCCATTAAATTTTTCTCCAAGTGTGCAGCAGTTAAACAAACTGTACCCTACTGACAGTTAATTGGATAACTTTTATAAACGTACGAACTTTTTATTTATTTTTACTCAGATTACCGTCGGAATTGTTCGAAATACCGCGAGACACGGTATACCGACTAAACTAAAATGATCTCGGTATTGACTCGGTTTTAATAAAATTACCGACTTTCGGTTAAGAACCGAAATACCGTGAAGCCCGACCCAGAACTCGAACCTTTTTGTAGTAAAGAACCCTCGTTTCACAAATAATCCGTAGACTCAAATGAAGGTTCAATAAATTGTGGCAAGCCGTAATTCAGACTGAAAGTGGTCATGCGACACACTTATTTGGGATTTTGATAACTTTCGTACGAGATGAAACCTATGTGTTGTATGCTGGTTAAAATCCACGACAGTCGGAATTTTCGTAATGAATTAAAACAACAGTTAATCTTGTATCTTGATGTTAATAATTTGCATCATACAAAATATATGATCCTTAACTTTCTTCTTCAGTATATATACGGAAAGTATACTGCTTTTACGAATGTTGTATTACAGGCGTGAATAATATTTTAGAAAGAAAATCGTGGATTTGATTCACGTAAGTTTCGCACAAGGTCACAAATACTCAACGTGGTCAGTGGATAAGTTATTTAAAGGATAACAGGAATAAAAAAAACGGTAGACAGATAGATAGATATTTTTATTCACAGTGTGCAAGAGACATTTACAGTAAAGTGCAGTAAACTACAAATACGGTACATAATGAATATTTCAGAAATAAAGGTGAACATACTGCAGGGGATGACATGGCCAGATTGGCTGTCTACCTGTCATCCCCTCTTGGAACAAGAACTCAGGTGCATACTATAATATTAGAACGTTTCTTTTCATGTTCTATCGGTCGACAGTACCTGAGTTTGTGTGATTTCTGAAATAAAACCTGAAGCAGCGAAGCTGCTGAAGGTTTTATTTCAGAAATCACACAAACTCAGGTACTATCGACCGATAGAACATGAAAAGAAACGTTCTAATTATTTTATTATGCCGAACAAAATATGACTTTCATTGTTAAGCGTTAACTGCAACATGCCATCAGTCTTGTAACAACAATGTAGTCGAATCCAAAAACATGACGTCATTTCGAACGAATGACGTCTCTTCGAAAATGAATTGTCACAAGTGCCGTCGCTTTGGGTTTCTATATCAACAAATGCCAATGTTTACAACTGCATCATGCTGTTCATGTTATAATTCATTGTTAATGCTTGTTATGAAGCTTGTGCTGAAAATTTTCAGTTTATATCGCATAAACCGAAGGAAAACAACAGTTATTTCTTAAATATAATTGATTGAAGTCATAACTGAGACTCATATTCAGGATTCACTGAAGTGGTGAACAACACGTGAGTGAGTTTTTTAATATTTCTGATTCTTTTGAATTCATTGTTTGCAGTTAAAATTGAAAACATACCCACTGAAGATGATATATTTGTTGGTAAGTTTGTGTCTACCGGTGTTGAAAAAAATTAAACGGATACGGAGTCGAGCCAGCGTTTGATGTTGAGAAATTCCAATCGACGCAGATCAATGGAAGTGGCGCTTACATTTTCTTCGTTCTCTTGTCTCCAGGGAAAAACGTTCCGATAGTACCCGTGTTTTGCCCCAAAACTCCAGTACTATGACTTTTAGGGGGTGTCAAATTAACCAATCACGGCTGATGTTACAAACGTGAGGCATAATAAAGTCTGTGAGAACGTGAAAAGGCTACAATTTGTACATATTTCCATCAGCTGAAAATCGAATCCAACAGAGAAGAAAAGAATCAATTAGTACTCTTTCTAAATTCTGAGTTTAGGTTGTAAATTTGTTTGGGTCTGTCCGACACTACTATCCCAGACGGGTTTGATGGTTCACAGTCAGAATTGTTAGACCTGCATGCCCACTCCACCCCATCATTAATGAACGTCAATTTCAATACAATAACTCTTTGGTTAGCCGCTAATTTGTCGCAGTCAAAGCAATAAGACAACTGGCAACGGATACTGGCTGTAAAATATCATTGTTAGATGGATGTTGACAGGTGTTCGAAAGAACGGACTTGAGCAGCAGGAATGAACTGGACGGGGCTCCCAGATTACGTGCTAAGTGCGACCACCATTCCACGCGATTATTAATTGACGTAATGAATACAGTTGGAACCGGGATGTAGAATTGATTAAAAGAATTAAAAGAATTACGAAGTAGAGTCGGGATAATACGGATTATTACAATGAACATCAGTAGAATATGAAGACAGGAAGTTTGACGTCAGTGTTTTTTAAAGAGCTTTCGATTACTAACATCGCGAATGGAACTGTCTAATTAATTCCAAATCCTCGGATATGTATATAACGGTAGGTTATCTATTGATTTGGTTCGGGTTTTTCCTACACATAGGAGACTGGATTGTCTTGTTCTCACGCTTAAGGGATTATCTACTATGCTAAATGTATTATTAAAGGATGCCGGTAGTCTACAACTGCGTCAATCAAAGATAAACAAGGAGGTTTGACGTTTAAACATGTCCTCGACCTTGAGTGTCTTGTCCTTTTTAAGTAGGGATCGGTATGAGCATTATATCGTTTATTGTTGATTATACGCAGGGAACGCTTTTGCATGACCCTTCATTTTTTATTGATCCTGAAATTCCCCAAACTTGAATTCCGTATGTCAAATGGCTGTGGATTAACGCATAATAGAGAGTTTTTAGTGATTCGTGTGAAAGAGTCTTTTTAACCTTATTAAGACTATAGTTTGCGCGGGCTATTTTAGAATAGATTTGAGATATGTGGGCATTATAGGACAGGGGTTCATCGATACTTATACCGAGAAATTTTAGTGATTTTTCAGGTTCGGTGTCTCCAACGTTAGTTATCTTTTGGTTATTGATAAAAATATCCAATCCTGAACGACCATTGTTGTTTCCTGTTTTGATTATATTTAGTGTCATACATTTGGTTTTATTGGCATTTAACAGTAGTTGATTGGTTAGCACCATTCGAATATGTTTTGAAGTTCATTATTGAAATTCGTCCTTAAAAGGACTTCGTTTGGACCAGAATCATGTCCCGTCGTACTGTCGGCAAAACAGAAGATTTAACGAAGTTGCTTTAGCAATGTCGTTGATATATAGAAGGAATAGGATCGGACCTAAGATTGAGCCTTGCGGAACACCACAGTTCACTTCGACTAAGTCCGATTTGTGTTCCTTGTACACCACATATTGAGATCTATCGGACAGGTAGCTTTTGAACCACTTATTAGTAAGTCCTCTGATACCATATATTTCCAATTTTCCCAATAAAATATCATAATTAATGGTATGAAAGATGCAAGATGATTCGAAAAAATGTGATCGATCAAAGTGGCTGAATGACTCGAAACTCTCGTTGGTTTTGTGATATTGAGTAGAAATCCGTCACTAAACATACAATTAACAAATTCTTCTGTTTTGGAATGAGACGAAACTTTTAACAAGTCGAGGTCGAGATCCCACATAATATATGCTCGTTTTTGACAAGTCTAGAAACAAGGATAGCGTAATATTTTTGTCGTGAAAACGGCCCTCGCTTCACGATGAACCTCGCGCATCCCGTATTGACAAATCCTCCACTTTGTGTGGTGCTAAGATGAAAGCTCTGCGCCCTACAATGGTGTTATGTTGTCACCTCGCAGATCGAATTGACTTTTTCACATGCTATTTTATGGTTATTGCCTGTCAGCAAAATCCCTCTCGAAAACCTGTTTCGTGTCAGCCCGAAAAATGCCTCGTAATGATGACCTCGTCGATGCGGACCACTGCCCAGGGCCAACCTGTTGGATCTGGGCAGTGTTCAGCACGGCGAGATCATTATTTGGAGGTACACGCGAGAGGATGCTGGTCCTGTAGCACTTTTCCATATGTGGCTGAATTAATTCCTTGGGGGAATGAATAAAACTAATACCCATCAGTTACATATTATTCCATAAAGCACCCTAGTCAAAAGCACCAACCCATTCTTTGTTATTTCAATATATACCATTTTGTTAACATGTTGCTTATTAAACGTATCTTTCTGTTCTATATATATTCCAGCCTTTCATCTCTTTCTCTGCAGAATTCTATGAGGAAAAACGTAGGTACAACCTTATTGCAATTTGAGGGAATGCCGCTTCTTCTTCTCCATTTATGTCCACTTTCTACTTATGTCCGAAGAGAATTCTAGGTGGTTTACAGGGATTCAATGGCGGATAGTTTAACTTTCGACAAGGTCCAGACATGCGATGAATACGATTTCAGACATTTGTACAACGAAAAGCTACGTACAACTCTTGAGACCGATGAGTCCCACATTTGTGACTTATTAAAAGACTGAAATTATTTCTCCCCCAGTGATTTTCGGTCGACTACAAGTTATTTATTTATTTATTTATTTATTTATTTATTGGTGTTTAAGGTCATATACTTCAGCACAATGGCTAATCATGACCATGGCAGTTTTACGGCTGGAGGAAGCGGAAATACCCTTAGAGAACCACCGAGCAACGGCGAGCAACTGTCAGCTCCCCAACATACTAACTCCACACAAGCAGGGTTAGCATTGGTTGTAGACAAGTGCACCATCGACGTGCAGTACGCCTTAGTACAAAGCGCCACCGAGCCCCCACATGGGCAATGGGGGTGAAGTGTCTTGCCCAAGGACACAGCGCGGTTGCTGCAGGTGGGATACGAACCGAGGACCTCTCGGCTTGCAGCCTGCACCTCTACCTACTGAGCCATCGCGCCCCCGTCGACTACAAGTGAACTGAAAATGGAATTCTCATTGTTTCATATCAATTGTCAGAGTCTTAAAGCGCACTGGGATCCTTTAAAAGACTTGTTATATGATCTACAACATGGCGGCAAAACCTTTGATATAATCGGTCTAACCGAAATCTTTCAGATCCCTCCTAATATTTCATACGCACTCGGGGGCTACGAATTTTCTCATTAAAAATTGTAGGGCTCAAAATGATGACAGCAGAGGTGGAGTTGGAATTTATATTAAAGAGGGTACCTCATACAAAATTCGACTTTTCCACCTTCATCCCCCATGTCTTCGAATCGCTTTTTATTGATATTGAAACTAGAAATATCCCCAAAATTATTGGGGTAATATATATACCTAATACAGCCCACAAAGCGGACATAAATATTTTTCTTTCTCAGCTGAACGAAATAACTGGTATTTTGAATGCGGAAAATAACCGAGCATGTATTATGTGGGATCTCAACCTCGACTTGTTAAAAGTTTCATCTCATTCCAAAACAGAAGAATTCGTTAATTTTATGTTTAGTGACGGATATCTACTCAATATCACAAAACCAACGAGAGTTTCGAGTCATTCAGCCACTTTGATCGATCACATTTTTTCGAATCATCTTGCACCGTCAACTCTTTCTGGCATAATCATATCAGACGTGTCCGATTAC
Source organism: Pictodentalium vernedei (assembly GCA_031216915.1). NCBI lineage: Eukaryota > Metazoa > Mollusca > Scaphopoda > Dentaliida > Dentaliidae > Pictodentalium > Pictodentalium vernedei. The sequence goes on from CM062288.1 coordinate 214,194,952, forward strand.
TTTGGAATATTCCATATTGAAACGAGATTAAATGGAATCAATGCAAAAACGTTCACTGCCAAAAGAATGATAAACGTAGAAAGTATTTCGGTCTTCAAAGGTCTTCTTTCTCAAAGCGACTTCAGTCCTGTTACGCAGTCAGACTGTCCAAACGCGGCATACGAAACATTTTTAAAAATTTATTTAGAAGCTTATGAAACAGCATTTCCATTGAAAAATGTCCCCATTAATAAGAAATTCAATACGAAAGAACCATGGATAACCAAAGGACTTGTCGTATCATCTAATAATAAATTGAAATTCTACAACAAAAAACTTAAACACCCGACAGCTCAGAACATTCTGAACTATAATAATTATTGCCGAATCTTCAACAAAGCTAAAAAACAATGTAAAGCTAATTATTACAGACATATTATACAAGAAAATAGAAATGACATGCGAAAAACATGGCAAATCCAAAATGAAGCAATTAGTAAAGCAAAACGTACATCCACACTACCATCTTCATTCACCCTAAGCAATGAAGAAATAAAAGCTCCCAGCGACATAGCCAGTGGGTTCAATAATTTCTTTGCAAACGTAGGTAAAGTAACATCAGAGCAAATTAAAAAAAAACAATTCGAATTACATGGACAGCAAGTTTCCAAATAATTTCTATATCAGACCAACCAGTCCTCTGGAAGTAATTTCTGTTTTAAACAAACTAAAATCTAAATTGATAAAAGATGGCGATGGCTCAACTCGGCTTCTCAAAACAACGGTAGACGAAATTGCAGAGCTCCTTGCACGTATTATCAACAGTTCATTTAGGAATCTTGACCATAATGATTGGCAATACATTTACAAACAAACTTTTAGGGAAACAGATGATATTTATCTACAGAGTTTACAATATAAGATTAACCATAAAATCCTATTCACAAAATCTAGACTCTTTAAATGTGGGCTTTCGGAAACAGAGTGTGCTCATTCTGAGGAAATACGAAAGAAACGATTGCACATCTATTTTACGATTGCTCTTTCTCAAAAACAGTTTTACTTTCACTAGTGGAAAGGATTAACCTTAGACCGGATCCGCAAATTCAACTAAACATTAGTAAAAGAGAAATAATTTTAGGATCTACTTCCGAGCATGCCTATCCAAATGTCTGGAATACCTATCTCCTCATCTACAAAAAGTATATTTACACCTGCAGTCGAAGTAATACCATCCCCTCTTTCTCAGATCTAGCAAGAACTATAAAATCCTACAAAAATATTGAAATGTATTCTCTATACATGTACACAATCAGCAAGGCCGAGCGTATTAGGGATATATGGAACTACCTAACTGACTTATTCTTTGAATAATTGGAGAACTGCTTTGTATATACATTATACTGTAAAAATCATGTTGTAATCTTATATAATGTACTATTTTTCTAGTGATGCCAATAAAAAAAAAAAAAAAAAAATATTCAAAGCAGGTGATGAGCATTGCTTCAACAACTACAGACCTATTAGTCTGTTGCCTACATTTTCAAAGATTCTTGACAAACTTATGTCCAACAGACTAACAGATTTCTTGGACAAATTTAATATTCTTCATCCTCATCAGTACGGCTTTAGGCAAAAACACAGCACTATACACCCCGCCCTCCGGCCACTGAACAATATCGCACTGGAAAATAATAAACTGGCAAAAATATCACATTGGCAGTGTTTTGGGACCTATCCAAAGCCTTTGATACCATCAAACATGATATCCTATTGAGTAAAATTTAAACATATGGCATACGAGAGGTAGCGAAGGACTGGTTTGTGAGCTATCTCTCTAACAGAACCCAGTATGTCTCGTACCGTGAACACCTATCTCATTTAGCTCCAATGAACTGTGGAGTTCCCCAAGGTTCTATATTGGGACCCATTTTTATACGTTAACGACATTAGCAATGCAACAACACTAAACCTTCTAGCTTTTGCAGAATATCAGGTACCTCGACGAAGAACTTCAAAAACTATTTGAGTGGTGTTCTAACAACCAATTAAAGTTAAATACTAACAAAACAAAAAGTATTTTAATAAAGCCAAGTAAAAAACGCAACCTGGTTAGTAATCTGCAAGATGACATTTTAATTAATAACCAACCCATTACTAGGGTGGGGTCCACCAAGCTTGAAAAATTATTGAAATTTCTCGGAATAAATATCGACGATAACTTGTCTTACAATGCCAGCGTTTCACAGATCTACCTTAAAATATCCCGTGCTAACTATAGCTTTAACAATGTTAAACACATTCTTCCACACGATGCCATGAAAACTCTTTATTATGCCTTAATTCACAGCCACTTGACATATGGTATCCAGATTTGTGGGCGGTCGAAGGCAGTCAAAAGGCTTGGGATTATGCAAAAACGTTCGGTGCGCATAATCAATAACAAACGATACAATGCTCACACCGAACCCCTTTTTAAAAAAAGACAAAATTCTTAAAGGTGAGGACTTGTACAAACTTCACGCGTGCTTATTTGTTTTAGACTGGCACAATGATACACTACCAAAACCCTTCAACAATATATTCAGCGGCGTAATACACCCATCAAGGATGGCGACAAGGCAATCAGGTCTTTTAAAGGTAGAAAAAACTCGAACCAAATCACTAGAAAATCTCCCATTGTATGCATTTCCTAGAATCTGGAACGCGCTTGACAGCTCGATCCGTGATATAAGAAATAGACACATCTTCAAGAAGAATCTAACAATATATTGTCGTCATATTCAAGTGAGGTTTATTGTAATAGCCATTACTGCCAGACTGCACATATTGACCCGAAATAAAACCCCCAGTTTATTTCAAACCATACTATTTATAAGCATGCGCAGTCCATATACCAGGTATCTCAAATAAAGCGTAGGTGATTCTCCTAGATAGTTGAACTTGCCCAGTGTTGGCCATACCCACAAAGACCGTGAGCCAAAGCTGTGGGTCATTTTGCGGCTGTTTTCCCTTAATTTATTTCCTAGCCAGGCTGTTGAATAGACTGAGGAGGTTAATCGCCATCTTTAAGGACAAATTTTCTTATCTTCCAAAAAGCTAATTACTCGGTACAATTAACTATACTAATCACTTACCTAAAAAAACGACCAAAACCGCGCAGAATGTTGTGGCATATTTCTAATAACACCAAGCAAATGTTGATATGATTGAGGCCAGCTCTATGAGTTGGTTTCAAGGATGTCAATATTTTGTATGGTTTTATTGTATGCTGGGAGTGAAAAACCTGCTTCAAATCATGAAATTCGGTATCTCTGCGGTTGGGCCCTATTGAGCAAAGGGTTAAAAGATGAAGAATGCAACTCTTGAAAATGCATCTGTCTATGCCTTGTGCCTTATGGTGCTGGCTCCCGATATTACCTACTGATATAACCTTCGAAATCTATCGTACAATATAAATGTCTAGAATTAAATCTTTTCTGGATACCTCGTCTTGTGTAACCTGTTGTCAGAACCCACTCCATATAGTCTTCCAATTAACAGCTGTAATATGCTGTAAGTTGTGTATCAGAACTTTCAGAAGCTCCAGGATTATTCGCAACGATGACGGGGACTTAGAAATGGAGTGAGCTGGCATTTAGGTTTATCTACCTTGAAAAACCGCCGGATTTCTCCCTGGACATACTGTAAAACATGGATCATGAATAAATAAATAATTTCCTCTCCGCCTTGTATACACTTTCTTTGAAAGAAAGAGGTACTATTACTTCCGTTTGGTCTCATAGTTAGACTGCAAATAAACTGTTAATTTCTTAAGGGAATGTCGGGTAGACAGCCAATCTGGCCACGTCATTCCCTACGGTGTGCCTATTTCTGTAACACAAGATTATGTGAATTGTCCTGTAAACTATTTTGCATACCGTGAATAAAGAATTGAGTATTGTTTTCTTTCGCGACGTTACTTAGCAGCTGAAGAACGGGGTGAATAGTACTGTGGAGTTTTCGAAATCTGTATTGGTGAGGTTGTAAGATATTGAACCTGTCCAAAAAACTTACGAGTCTAACGGACATCAGTTTTTCCATTACCTTAGAGAATAGAAGTAGCAAGCTGATTGGTCTATAATTTGTAAAACAATTGGCATCATCGGATTTAACCTTTTACCCAACGTAACGGCCAAAACCGGCCAGCGCTATTCTCAAAAATCGCCAATTAATTTTCATTATTTTTTTCATTTTTTGTCTCAAAAACATAGGTTATGACCCCTCGTTGGAACGAGCTCGTCGAGCTCGTTCCAACGAGGGGTCATAACCTATGTTTTTGAGACAAAAAATGAAAAAAAATAGTTATTCAAAAATTATTTCTGCAACTGTCGTCTGCTTCACATGTTAGGTAAAGGGTTAAATATGGGTAAAAACTTTGCTATTTTCATTTTATCTGGAACTGAGCCTTCACTAAAGGAAGTCTTGATAACATGTGCAAGCGAATCAGATATTTCGTTCACCGTCTGTCTCAGGAGTCGTGTTGAAATTCCATCGCAGTCCATTGTCGATTTGGATTTTAATTTGTTGACAACAAAACTAACTTCTAGAGGACTTGCAGGTCTAAGACAAAAGTTATTTAGAAAATTATTGCTCATGTAATCTGTATATGCCTTCTTTGGCCTCTGAATTTTTTCGGATGTTGACTTTCCTACGTTGGCGAATAATTTAATGAATTCATTGCCTATTTTATGCGGGATATTTATTTCAGCATTGTCATGCGAGAAGAAATGACGGTAGGGTGTTAATGCGTTTCTCTTTATTAATTGCTTCATTTGAGATTTGCCATGTTTTTCGCATATTACTTTTATGTTCCTGTCTGTCTCTGCAATAAATAGCTTTACATTGTTTTTTAACTTTATTGAAAATTCGACAATATTTTTTATAGTTTAAAATATTTTGATCGTTTGGGTATCACATCCCGATTTGCGATGCAATATGTCGTATAACTTGATACAGTATTGTTATTCATTTCGCGAAATGCGACACGATTCTCATATGTATTACAATATAAATATTTATTCAACTGGTTGAGAGCTAGATCACAGGGGTCTGGAAACGTTATTTTAGTGATTTAGGGTATATATGTTTAAAAAAGGAGAAAGGGTAACAACAGGCGAAATTGGGAAACTTCAACCAAGTGTCGACAAGTTTAAAAAATTATTAGATCTCGATGTACTTGGTTCCTGGCACATACCAGTTCTATTCTATATACATTTCCCTATTACTTAAAACAAATTTCCTCGAAATATCTTCAGTATTACTAGAGATATTCAATAAAATGTTAGCAAAAAGAATGCTATTTTCTGATTTGTAAATAAGGTTGTCCAAACGAAACCCGAATTTTTCAACACAAATCATTGAAATAAATGCACATAGAGACATTGACCTACGCTTCACTGTGGCTCTTTGTGTACCTTTTTGAACACTTTCAACGACTGCCCAACACCAGTCGCCTATCTATACTCTGGGGAGATATTTTTTCAACATTTGCAGGTTTTTCAGCCTTCTTCCTCGTCATCATCGCCATATTTTAACAACTCCGCTCAGAATAGAAGCAAACTTGAAAGCCTTACCGCGATTGGTTACAAGTGAACTGAGAAATCGAAAGTAGATTGAGGTCACTGATCTCAGTTCACTTGTAACCAATCGCGGTAAGGCTTTCAAGTTTGCTTCTATTCTGAGCGGAGTTGTTAAAATATGGCGATGATGACGAGGAAGAAGGCTGAAAAACCTGCAAATGTTGAAAAAATATCTCCCCAGAGTATAGATAGGCGACTGGTGTTGGGCAGTCGTTGAAAGTGTTCAAAAAGGTACACAAAGAGCCACAGTGAAGCGTAGGTCAATGTCTCTATGTGCATTTATTTCAATGATTTGTGTTGAAAAATTCGGGTTTCGTTTGGACAACCTTATTTACAAATCAGAAAATAGCATTCTTTTTGCTAACATTTTATTGAATATCTCTAGTAATACTGAAGATATTTCGACGAAATTTGTTTTAAGTAATAGGGAAATGTATATAGAATAGAACTGGTACGTGCCAGTAACCAAGTACATCGAGATCTAATAATTTTTTAAACTTGTCGACACTTGGTTGAAGTTTCCCAATTTCGACTGTTGTTACCCTTTCTCCTTTTTTAAACATATATACCCTAAATCACTAAAATAATGTTTCCAGACCCCTGTGAGCTAGATTGGTTTTAGTGATCCGAATTTGTTCATCAAAAATTGTTTATTACAAATTAGTTGGCACTCTCCAATAATTTGTATTAGAACAAATTTGTATAAACAAACTATTATTTACGTTTGACTGAATACGAAACATGGGTAAGAGCAATGTTGGCCTTTGCACTGGTATCCTAATTTTTTTGGAAGGCCTAATTGTGGCTTCTAGCACTCAACCATTTAAAAAATCTCCTTATGTTTTATATCCATTTTAGTTGTTCTATATTGATTTTGCGTTGTATGATCACTGTTACAAAGAAACTATTAGTGAAATCAGCATGGAAGCTCTACTATTTAATTTTAGGTTCTCACAACTGGATTTTAGGCATCGGCGACTATTTCATCAGGAATAAAAAATAAAAATAGAAACCGCCCTCCCTCATTCGTTTAAAGAAAAATGCCTGAGAATCAGTTATTTGATTTTGTTTGGTCTAATCATCTATTTTCTTAAATGAATAAATTTGATACTTGGACTCACGTCACACACACAGTCGGTCATACGATTGAAGGTCGGTAGTACCCGATTCGGGCTGATGGGGGTCCAGCACGAACAATTTGTAGTACCGATACAATAAGTGTTAATTGAATTAGGAGTTGCGTCAGGCCTACTATTGTATATTTCATTTATTCAGAAATACATTTCCAAGAAGTCTCGAGTTTTTTATGCCTTCGAGATGTAGTTGGAAAATAAGTAAGTCGGGATTTGAGCCATCACAGTCGGGTCAAGTCAGCCTCCAACACACCCAATCGGTCATCCTCGCGACGTCCCTGATAAGGTACGGCTGCCGTGGACAGGTCACTTTCCATGGGTGGGCAATATTTTCACGGTCGCAATAATATTAGATTCCAAACACTAATTATAGGAATAATCATCAAAAACTTAATTGATGAAGCACCGGGTACAACCCCGTGCTTCATTAATTAAAATTTTGTTGATAATGATTTTTATTACCTGGTACGCATGCATTGACATACTGCCCACGAGTGAAATACGATCAGTGCACGGTGGCTGTTCTGAAGACAAATTTTTGTGTGTTTTAAGTCTCGGACGTGAAAAAAATCACTTTCAGTGAAGTGTGGCTGATCCGAATATGACATCACGTGGGAATCGGAGTTGAGAAGAATAATTCGAAATATGGGTGAACAGGGATAACCCAGAAATGTTATTCAGAAACACTGCTAATTATTTGCGTGGCGAATTCAAGTCACAGGACTGAATGAATGGTTGCGAATCGAGATAGCGCAAAGGTGAGAATGCGGGGTGATATTTGGTTGTGGATGTTCAGGAATATTTAGATCTATGAATATTTGAATTAATGAAAGAATAAAGGGAATTGACTGGAAACATGTAGTTTAACCCTTTACCCAACGCAGACGATATCAAAATTTATTATTTTAAATATGAGCTCGTTCCAATGAGGGGTCACATGATATGGTTTTGTTGAAATATTTTGAAAAATTTAATTTTTCAACGGCTCAATTTGCATATTACGCGGGCGGATGCGGGCGATTCTTTAGGTAAAAGGGTTAACAAATATTCAAAGAAGTATTCGGAAATAATTATACCTTTACCATTCCTATACGAATTTGCTAACACAGGCGTTGCGAAGATGACCGATTGGTGGTGGTGGGGGGGAACCTGATTTGTTCTAACGGAGATGGCTCAAGCCAGACTGACTAATATTCCAACATGCCTTGGTGATGTAGTGGGAATATTATTCAGTCGAGATAGTAGCTAAAAAAACTCAAGACGACTTGGACATTTATAATGAATAATTAAAATACACAGGTAGTAGTCATGACACAAGTTCTTATTCAATCACTTGAGTAAGTAATGATGGTGTACAGCATCTCATTTGAGTCTCTCTTTGAATACTTCAGTTGAGTCAACAAAACTAAGCATTGAGACATTGTCTCGCCGCACACAATTCTGAAGCAACACGTTGATGGGACGGATCTGTGTCTGGTGATTTGTGTCTCGCTCGCCATGCGAGTCTCTGTATTGTCATTCAGTATATTTGACAAATCGTCGGTTGCCACCCTGCCTCGCGCCGCTTTCTAGTTGCCTCCTGGGGGAGAGGCCTTCTGGTTCTTGTTTTCGTTAACCCTTTACCCAACACCCTTTACCTAACACTTGCAAATACAATTCTTGAATAACTAATTTTTCTCATTTTTGCGTCAAAAACATAGCTTATGATCCCTCATTGGAACGAGCTCGTTGAGCTCGTTCCAATGAGGTGTCAGAAGCTATGTTTTGGAGACAAAGAGCGAAAAAATATTGAAAATTGGATGGTAATTTTTTGTGAATAACGCTGGCCGGTTTTGGCCGTTACGTTTGGTAAAGGGTTATAGTAATTGAACAGAGAACGAGGGGCACTCAGGACATTATGGGTTTATTTGGCTATTCCTCACCCCCCTTTTATAGGGCAAATAGTAATATTTACTAAAATGAGACAAATTATTTTTTGTGGTTTGCATGTCTCCAAGAGATGAATCCGATTTACACAAAGGAGATGGCAGGTAGACAGCCAACCTGACTATTGCCTCTCCTTGTAATTTTTGTACCACATAATCGATATATTGTTCATTATTTGTATCATTATTTATAATTCCTACATGCTATCCAACTTATATTGACACTCTTATGGTACATTTATTGCAAAATAATATATTGAATTGAAATTGAAATAACACGTACCGTACCGGTACTTCTAATTGGTGACGCCGGGCCTCCAACAGCCCATATCGGTTTCTACAGACTTCTATTTGTATGACCGACTGTGTGTGGGACACAAGCCAAGTATCAAATCACGCTCTTTTACGATTACGCAGTCCTGGTAATTCATCATTGTTTCCTCGGCAAAAAAAAAATGTTATGGAAAACTGGCGCATCTCCGGAAATTGCCGTGAAGCCTGTTTGATTGCGTAAAAATCATCAGGGGGCAGGGCATAGTCTCAAATGCCATGTATATGTATATATAGTTTGCAGTGAAGTGAAAAGTTTCAAGTAACTTTAACACGTGAAAGTAGTTCGAGCCACATGTGTATATAATCACAGTCAATGTGCAGAATCTTTCACTCAGTCATGAACCATGTGAATGCTGAGAAAAAAACTCGGAAGTTAGTAGGCGACTTGCTCAATATGTATAGTATGAGTGAAAATCAGATGCAGCTAACCACAAACTAAGTATCTCACTGCTTCTATGTTGATCACACCAAAATCTGACATCAGTTTCTGGAAAGCTCTGTAAGAGCTTTCCAGAATCTGATGTCAGATTCTGGTGTTATCAACATAGAAGAAGCAAAACACATAGTTCCTAGTGTTAATGCTGCAACTTGTACTGTAAATGGTAAGATTAGCAATACAGCATAGTGCACACCACATGCTTTGATTCCCTGTGTAACCTGGAAGTTGTACAATTTCTGCCCCCCACAAGGCTTTCTGAAGAAGCCATCCTCGGCAATATTTTTGTTGAGAATTTTTTTTGTTTCCTCGGCATTTTCCTCGGCACTACTGATTGCTGAGGGTGAATTACCAGGGCTGATTACTGTACATGATTACCAGCAAGAGTGAAATGATATTTTAGTACCCATTTCTGGAAATTACCGGAAACTGTCGCATCAGTTCCTGTTTTTGATATATAATTCTCACTGGGAAATAGTCCACCTGCACCATCAAGGAATGCCTTCGACAAAGGTATGCCATAATCATGTAGGTGGGATATTTCATCATTCGGGATTTGAGCCAATCGTCGGAACAAATCAGGTTTACAGCCCCTCCTCCTCCCATCGACCATCTTCAAGGGATTAGATTATTTTTGAATAGGGTGTCAGGTGTGAACAATAACAAATGTATCTACCATTCAATCATCAAAACCCATAACGATGATTTCTCAAAATTAGTCGTCAGCTGTTTGAGTGCTAGAATAACAAATTCAGACCACCAAAAATAATCCAGCCCTCAATCAGTTAATAAACAAAAAGCCACACTCAACTGATAAAAATAATGGGACCCCGTTTTCAACTCGTTCAACCTAATGTCACGTGAGAAAATTTCCAAAGCTTGACCTATATTGTACATGGTAACAGCAATAATCAAACTCGGCCCAAGCATGCTTTTTCCGTCACTCATTGATATTTTGAAGAGTGAAAACTACAATGAGTTTGACGTTTTGTTTCAATATTTCGACCTTGCAATTCCCTGTAACATGGAATGTATGTTGAGGGAAACTAGAAGCATCGTTTGTCTCTGCATTATCAGTTGGCAGGGAATAACGTGTGATTACCGGGAATAGTCTGCCAAGCGCTCGCGCGCGCGTGCGTTTTATTCTCGCGACGTCAAGCGACTTGTATTCTTACTGCAATAACAAAACAAGATATTGTATCGCAAATGATACTGCTGTTTGCGATTGAGTACTGAGGTAGATGATAAATTAATGTTGATTATCGATACGGTAAATTTTTTGGTGTGTCGTATCGCATCAAGTGAGGTCCTTCAACCAGGCAGTATCGCGCGAGTCAGCGTTGCCGAGAAAAGCGATATATTAATTTATTGATGTTTAAGGTCACATATTTATGCACAATGGCTAATCATGACCGTGACAGTTTTACGGGTGGAGGAAGCCGGAGTACCCGGAGAGAACCACCGAGCAACGACGAGCAGCTACCAGCTCCCCAACATCGTAACTCCGCACTGCAGCACAGGCAGGGTTAGATTGGTTGAAGACATGCACGTACCATCGACGTGCAGTACGCCTTAGTACACGGCGTCATCGTGCCCCCGCGCGGGCAATGGAGATGAAGTGTCTTGCCCAAGGACACAACGCGGTTGCCGCAGGTGGGATTCGAACCGGGACCTCTCTGCTTGCAGCCTGCACCTCTACCTACTCAGCCACCGCGCTCCCGAGAAAAGCGATACTATGTCAAAGTTTTTAGCAGCAAATGTTTCCCATAATGCAACTGAGAATTGGGTTCTGCCAAACAAGATATAATTTGTTAAAGTTTTCATGCTGCATGAGCAATGTGGAGTCAATTTCGAAACATTTGAAATACTACCAGAACGCTAGGAGTTAAATAATGTGCCCATTGGAAGAAATGAGAAAAGGGCAATTCATTTTGGACAAACGCAGGCGACAAAGGTTTTGTAAGAGTTGTCGCAACGGCGTGTTCTGTACCTCTATCCCGGACTGGGCGAACAAGCTCTACTTTATCATCGAGTTGTATCTGTCACAAATCTGATAGAGGTTCGACCAAATGCGTTGAAAAATGAATGTATGCATTTGTTCATCGACGGAGATGTGAAAAAAACTAATCAATTGCTGATTTAAAGAACATGTTATAGCGCGTGGTGGAAGAAGAGGACACAATTTCCATGAAGTCCCATTTTCGATTTGCAGTATCACTCGGCGTGCTTTTTGCCTGTATCAACTGTACCACACTCTATCTGATACTGTAGGGTAGATTTGATGACCAAAATCGTGACCGTATTAGTGATAGGTATACAATATATAGACAAAAAATGATTCACTACTCGGATCCGAGAACGATTTTTGTTCTCGAGTGGGGTGCGCGGGGGATTATTCCACGAAGCGTCAGCCTCGTGAAATAATCCACGCGGCCCACGACAGGATCAAATCGTACTTGAATCCGAGCAGTGAACTTTTTGTATTTATTTTATTTTCTCTATATTTGTTTTTCCAGAACAACCCTTTATAATTGATTCAACTCAACTGATTTGTAAACAATAAAAAAATATAGTCCGTCATCGCTGAGAATGGAATACGATGCTGGCAGTGGAATACCATTTTCGGCAAGTGGGAGTGGGTATACAATTTGTTTTTGGGGAAGTAAAACGGATACAAATAAAGTAAATGTGAATATGTGTTTTGTAACTGATTACGTTTTTTTTTACTTTCAGCTAAAACAGCTGGAGAAGAATTTTTCCATCATCGTCCCACTTTCTGTCGTATTATTGCTGGAATTTGCACTGTCTCATGTACCTGTTCTTTGCTGACTATCGGCGGAATGAGTTTCGGTCGTTACGTGAACATTTGTCACCCCAATAAACACAGGACCATGTTCACAAAATTTAGAATCAAAATAGCCTGTATCAGTTTCTATTTACTGGGAGCTGTATTTGTTCTTTTGAATCTGGCAGGCATTGGAGGCCATGGTTTCGACATAAAGAAAATGGAATGCATTTTTCAAACAGCAGAGGATCATACGTATACAGTCGTATTCTTCACAACAATTGTTTTATTACCAATAGTGATAATTAGTGTCTCATTCATTTTGATGTATCGTCACGTGGTGGCAACCAAACGGAAAGTGTCTGTCTCCGCAGCAGCAGAATCAAAGTCTAGGAAAACTGCTCACAAACTAGCCAAAACCCTCTTCATCATTTATATGACCTTCACATTGTGCTGGTTACCATTTGCAATGACTAGTATAATGGATTACAGAAACGAATACCCGGGCGGTGTGCATCTTGGTATAGCTGTATGGGCACATATGCATTCTTCCGTCAACTGGCTAATTTACTTTCAAACTAACAAAAAATACAATATTGCCTTCAAAGGAATATTTAGGCAGTTGGCTGGCAAAGGAAAGGCACTGACTGAATGGTTCACTGGGGAAACTCCGGCAGATATAAAGCAAACAAAACATACGAACAAAAGCCAGACGTTATACACAATGCCAGATACGTATCCATTAAAGGATTTCAAGGAAATACAGATTCACGTTGATTCTGCCTGTTAGATATCCGTGTTAATTTAACAATAACATGATTCTGAAGGGCATTGTGGTTTATTAACAGCCTGGTAGCAATGGTTAACAGCCCAACAGGTGCTTATAAGTGGCCCAAGACGCAGGCGAGGGCCGTTATTACGGTGGATAATTGTTAATCATTTCTGGCGGACCGTTACTAAACCGAAATACCAGACATTGGCATGCTATTTGCCTCACATGAAAAGCAGCCGACGCTTGCAAAAAAATTCTTGAATAACTATTTTTTTCATTTTCAGAGCTGGTTCCAAAGAGGGGTCATAACATATCTTTTTGAGACAAAAAATAATGAAAACTAATTAATTCGTTACGTTGGGTAAAGGGTTGAGGTCACATACTTCTGCGCAATGGCGAATCGTAACCACAACATGGTAATAAAGGCAAATTTAGTCAATCGTTTATATCCATGTTGCCTGATTTTGAGGCCTTCCACCCAAGCAATGGTGAAATAGGTCCCATTTTACTAGCAACACAGAGCTTGTTTACCACGGTGAACGAACATTGCTTCAATTTGCTTCACTTCCGGGACTTGCCACGGGGACGGGGGGGGGGGGGGGGGGTGGGGGGTAGCAGTAAATCAGTAAATAAAAGTGGACGGAAATGAAATTGTGCGGCAGAAATAAGATGACACAGAATCTTTTTTAATAACCTTTGATTTGAACATCAATAGACAATTCAGCTGTAGGAACGTAATTACAACCACAGTGCGGCGGGCACTTCGTTCCTACAGCTGAACGACAGCTATCACCTGCTTTATTGTCAAACAAAATTCGATCGTGTCACGTCGATCAGCTGTCGGTCTATGGAGAATTTAGGAAACTTACAAGTGGACAAACAGTAGTTTGGGTGGACATACGTCTGTCATAATATCCGTTAATAATACCTCGTTGACATGACGAAAACGCCCCGATATGAAACTTGTTTACAGATTGTCACGGACAATCGAATTTTGAACGAAGAAGGATGCTGGGAACTATCGATCGGACGGATCTGAGTCACATGCTGTGTTAGGTTGTGTCCTGTTGAGCTTTACACAGTTTTAATGTTAAAGTTGGACTCCGTTAACCCTTTACCCAACGTAACGGCCAAAACCGGCCAGCGCTATTCTCAAAAATCGCCAATTAATTTTCAAAATATTTTCATTTTTTGTCTCAAAAACATAGGTTATGACCCCTCGTTGGAACGAGCTCGTCGAGCTCGTTCCAACGAGGGGTCATAACCTATGTTTTTGAGACAAAAAATGAAAAAAATTAATTATTCAAGAATTTTTTTTGCAAGTGTCGTCTGCTTTTCATGTTAGGTAAAGGGTTAATGTACTGGGGACGCCCTGCAATGTGGTAATAATATGTTTTTGAGAAGGGTCAAGAGCAAAATATTGCCGACAGAAATATGCGATGCTTCGGGTCGCTAGTTTCTGTCGGTTAAGTTTATGGTCTCATAAGCTATCTAAACCACTGTCTGCTTTGATTATACTCCATTCAGTTCGACATGTCCACATATTTTTCCTCCCATTATTATTATTCCTCCCATTGACATACCATATCACATTCAAGAAAATGGTGTTTCACAGAAGCAGACCAGGCCAGGGCAATATGGCATTGGGTGGAAAACACGTTTGAGAAATGCCCAATAAAAACAACACGTGAGGTAAGTCCGTTCTTACTTCGGTAAAGGCGGTTGGGTTACTGCCAGATCAAACAAGATGCAAGTTCAGAATCGACAAGGTTTTTGACGCAAGTTTATGCTTTCAGATATTGTTTTGAAAACATTTCTCAATTCACATACTTTAATTCTTATAATCAATTTTAATGTGCTTTGTTCAATTCTTTACAGCATTCTGGTGTAATTTAAGTTGTAGGTCGGCCTGAGATACATATAGAATATACCCATAGTAGCTTGGTTCGGCGAGCGGTTAACACCACTTCACCATGAGTGGTGAACATTTGGTACACCAAGCTACTTTGGGTATATTTTATTTATACCATGATCGTCAGATTATTAAGAGTCGTTATTATTTTTTCGCTATTTTACCGAGCAGCTGACTTAATGCGTGCGAATCTGTTTTTGTTTACTTGAGCATCGGTGTGCGGTACATCCACTGTCAATTTTATCGCCGAAACGAAAAGGAAACGAGCAAATCACGGGGCCTTTTTCATTTTAGAAACATAATATCATACTATTTCGAGTTATGGATGCTTTATTAACACGAAACAACGCGTGTTTGTTAATTTTTGGTATCTTCTGAGGTAAACTCATTTAAAAACGTAATAAATAATTGCCACTTTCATTTCACTCTTCGCGATGCGACGAACGATAAATTTCGCCAAATTTGCATTCAGGCCGAGGTCACCAAAGGTCATCTTGGATGTAGTTCCACTGCAGGTGTCAATTTTAACTACTGAGATCCCATAGCTGGTGTGTTCACCATGGTTAGTATATAAAGATAACATGGGCTTTTTATATATAGTAGAAAAGGTAATCATGGTATAAAAATTGTCAAATTTTCCACCTCCCAGCGAACCATAATTTGATGTACAATATGTGCTAAAGAATGTTACCTAGAAAATGACGAGAGAAATTAAAAAAAGGAACAATGGATTTGTTTTACTTATGGATAGACAAATGTGCAAATTCGTCTTGGTAGCGTGACAATCTTTTTCTTTCCTTCCTGATAACACGTCCTCACTTAATCAAGTTAGGTTTTTTCATGTTTTCTTAGTATAGATGTCTCTTCTCACCCACCCCAAACACAAAACAAATTTGTACATAAGAGCTGCGTCCATGGCAATGAGCAAACTGTCTAACTACTTACGAGATAATCAGGGGCGGACTGGCAGTATGGACCACTGGAAAATCTCCCGGTGGGCCACCCTATTGGCGCATGAAATTTCGTCAAAATGACCAAAAGGCGAAAAGGATCAGATTGCATACATTGTCGGTTTATCGAAATGCCTTCTATGTGGACTCCCATTTCGATTTACCAGCAGTCGAGTATGTCATTGATCGGCCAGATGCAAGGAAACATCGTCCTTTCGGTTCGAAAAAAATCAAAATTTTCTCCCATTGAGCAGAACTATGGCCGGCCTGGAGGTTCTGAGGCTCCCTTTGGTGCAACCATTTTTGCCAAATTAGGGACAAATGCTCTCTATGAGGACTGCTATTGATAACTCCGATGCAAGAAAGCAGCGTTCTTACGGTACGAAAAGTCAAAATTTTGTCCGGTTCTGGGGCCTCCTTGTTACGCTTCCCAGGCCCAGTACGCACTTGGAGATAATATATTTTTTCGGTAACTCAGCTTACGATCGGAGACGCCGGAAGAAAAGTGGGGCGGTAGGATCAAGAAATATGTAAGGGTGTCGGTCGAGGATGCAGAGGCCCCTCCCCAATCCAGTTTAAAACTAGAACTTAAAATGAAGCTATATCATACCTTTTATCCTCTATACTCAAATGTTTAGTCAGGATAAATAAATTTTGGTAGGGAAAAAATATTTTCCTCCTTACTTCATTCTACCCATTTTGAATTAAGGGTGTGCACTCTAAATTCAACTGGGTTAAAATCAACCCTAAAACCCTAATCTACTGGGCTGAGTGAATATGAACCCAATTAGGTTCATATTCACGCAACCCAGCTGATTTTGGGTTAATTGCTAACCCAATGGAGTATAGAGTGCGTATCTCTATCGCAGAGGGCCTAGGGTCATCTGCGGGGAAAACAAATCTTGCTCACCGGTGCACCCTGGGTACTATTTGAAGGCTCAAGTACCCAGAAAAGGAAAGGATAACTCTACTAGAGATGGGTGGTATTGGAATTTTGAGTTCGGTATCAGCTTCGGTATATTTAGGGAGTGTATACCGCGGTATCAGTTCGGTATTCGGTATTGGACTTGACTGAGATTTGCTGATGGTACTCTATCCAACAACTTTGCCTTCAATCCAGCATCGGCAATTTTTAATAGAGATGGGTAGGATTGGTATTTTGAGTTCGGTATCGGTATTTTGGGGGAAGTTTACCTCGATAGCAGTTCGGTATCGAACTTGACTGAGATTTACTGATAGAACCAAAGGAGAATTCACAGCAGAAAATGCAGAATAAGTTGTTCTTGTATCATTCTTCCACGGTGCCATAAACGACATTACCAATGAGCTCAACATTGGCATTCTTTTGCTAACATAAATGACATCTACAGTAATTTTGTTCCAAACACAACATAACTTTCAAAGGCCTGTTTCGGATTTTGCAATCTTATAATATGCCATCATATGGAGAACCTGTTGGCAATAGATAATAACCTAAACATTGATTTTTATTCTATTACGTCTTCATTTCAACACAAACCCTTGTAATTTAATGATTGAATATGGTGAATGCAAATGTAAGAAGATATTTGTCTGAAGCAGAAATGTGGTGGGCTGTAGGGATGGTGGAACAAGGGGGCTACCCATCGTCAGGTTGGTAAAGCCCTTGGCGTGCATCATACGATGATCACCAGAGCCTGGGCACGATTTCAGCAGTATGGCACACCAGTCAGACGACATGGTGGTGGCAGAGACAGGGCAACATCTGCAGCAGAAGACCGGTTTTTGATCATTCTGGCTTTGACACAGCAACCCTGCTTCGCAGTGACCTTCAGAATGCATCGGGGTAAATGTTTCGACGCAGACTATCCGGGCAAGGTTGCACGAAGGTGGTATCCAATCGAGAAGGCCATGTATTCGCATACAGCTGCCCCAGAACCACCGTCAGGCACGATATGAATGTGCCATGGATCACGTTGGATGGACCAGAGAAGATTGACGACCTATCCTTTTCACAGATGAGTGAAGGCACTGCCTAGACATCACAGATAGGCGTTCTAGGGTAGGGAGAAGACCAGGAGAGCGATTACATGCAGCCAACATTGCTGAGCATGACCGCTATGGTAAAGGGTCAATAATGGTCTGTGGCGACATCAACTGGGATAGACGTACAGAGTTCTGTGCCCTTGACCGTGGTACATTGACTGCGCAGCGGTATATTGATGAGATCCTGGATGCCCACGTCAGATTGTATGCAGGTGCAGTGGGTGATAGATTCATTCTGATGGACGATAATGCCCGTCCTCATGTTGCCCATGCTGTCCGGGAGTACCGACAGAGGGAGGGGATTGAGCCTATGGACTGGCCAGCAAGATCCCCTGACCTCAATCCAATCGAACATGTCTGGAATGAGTTGCAGCTTGCGATTTCAGTCCGTCCAGTCCAACCAAGTAGTGTCCATGAGCTTGGTGCAATGCTGGTCCAAGAATGGAACAACATCCCACAAAGAACCATCTGGAACCTGATTGGGAGCACGAGAAAGCGTTGTCAAGCTGTAATTAACAATAATGGGTCTCATACTTGATATTGAACCCATATCAGTTCGCTCCGTCAACTTTTTGGCAAATTCGAAAAAAATTCCTCTTTTACCAATAATATCCATTTTCCATAGTTATCGTACTCAAAAGCTAAAAATAATGTCAAATACAAACAAAATCCCAATTTTTGTGCTTAAATCATTAAAGATGTAATTAAATATAAAATATATACACTTTTCATAACAATATTTCAACTAAAACGTAAAACAGGTAGTTGAATATACTTGGTGCTCAGCAAGCTTTGAGTAGTATATGAACATTCAGACAGTTTCGGTATTCAGTGGTAGGTTAGCTTTTTCGGTATCCCCATGATATCGGTATGGGTTCGGTTTTTCGGCATATTGCTGATCTCTAAACTGTAGTAAATGATCAAAGAAATATCGAGGTGAAGTACATTAACTAGTTTTAAGGATTTCAGGCATGAATGTACAAGACAAGGTTGACATACTTCAGGTAAAGTGTGTGCATGTGATGTTGGAGCTGGGGGGTCTTACCCAATACACCATTGCTTCTTCGCAGGCTATATACATGACTTTTGTTGTATCGTAAAATAAAATTGGGTCGTGGAATA
The DNA here is from genome assembly GCA_031216915.1 of Pictodentalium vernedei. Classification (NCBI taxonomy): domain Eukaryota; kingdom Metazoa; phylum Mollusca; class Scaphopoda; order Dentaliida; family Dentaliidae; genus Pictodentalium; species Pictodentalium vernedei. Next base: position 214,213,945 of record CM062288.1, read on the forward strand.
GCAAACAATATAAAAAGCCCCAATAAACGGGGAGGATCAGTAATAATTTAATCCTACAGCCCAACTAGGATGTCTGATTAAATTATTAATGAACCAAACTACAAATACATGTACTGTAACCGGTATTATAAGGGCTCCTCCGATAGAGATGCTCGGGGGTCAACTGGTTAATACACTGTAAATGTCCCTTGTGTGGCATTTTTTTAAAAGCACGGTTGTCTGTTCGATGCGACCCTTACGTGAAGATATTGTGTTATTTTGTTTTCCTTTTCCTAAAAGGGCACTTTTCTGTCTATGCGTTTTACCGCCGCAGATAAAGAGCAGGAGAGGTAGTGTTGCTACTGGGAATGCGGTTTCAGTGCGCCTTCTTATGGCATTTACATCAATAAGGCGTAGTAAGATATGTTTTGAATTTTGTATTGGTTGCAGTCCGCATCTACGGCTATACCATGGCCACAACATAGGAATGAAATGTTTCCCAGTTTAGAGGACTGTCACCCAGGAATTGGTTACTGTTGTAAAGTTCGCCCATAGGGGTTAACCAAACTCGGGAAAAGATCTATAGATCTTCTGTGTTATGGGAATGTAATTATGGACATAAAATATTTAATAGACATTTTCTATTTAGAGATAGGAATCGTATTTATGGAATTTATGTGCAATTTAGTTTAGTAGAAATTATAAATTGCATGGAATTACACAAACTGGCGATCAGAGTGGAAGAGTGCTTTGATTCCCACACGAGAGTGGACGCCAGATGTTATGTTGACAATACCAGGCATACCCTCGTAGACCCGTATTGTCAACTTACAGTAATATTGCAAGATTTGTTGATGGAGAGTATAATATCATTCTGCAGAATGTTGTTGTTCTGTCTGTCACCAAATCATAATATACACTTGGTGGAACATCACAAGGCATCGAGTTGCAGAATTGTGAATTCCATTTAAAAGGGTGAATTCGTTAACAGACATCCGACAGAATGCGTTTTTGACTTAAAGATTCTAGAGATTCCATAGACTGCATGCAGACTGACTGGCAGTCTGCATGACAGTAGAAGAGTCCAACAATGGCGGCTGCCACATCATGGGACTTTCCCGCAATTTTCTTTTGAGTGGTATGTCGCGTAATTAGGTATTGCATCAGAAAATGGTGAATATAAGCACCGTTTTCTGGGTGTTGGGCCATGTTGTCTCTGGCTCATCACCAATGCAAGAACCTTGGTACCTGCCTTTAAATGGATGCCGTTGCCGAATGTTAGAATTAAGGTATGATTGAACTTTGTACATTTTATAAATTATAACTGTAAATTAAAGAGATAGCCGGAGATGACAAAATTTTAATTCAAAGATATTTTAAATTAAATGTAAAAAACTTGCTTCAAGTGTTCGTTACGTCATTTCATAATGGATGCACGACAAGATTCGTGTAGTTGCTGGAAGCCGAGAACTGTCTTGAACCTGCGTTAAATATCGTCTGTAAAGGAGACTCAAAAAGCCACGAGCTGGTGGGACTTCGCGGTACAACCAGTTAACACCACGAACTTAGTCCTAATTTACAATTGTAGACCAGCAGGAAGATTAACCCTAACATTACTGGGTCCCATATATTTTTCCGGCAAAGTAGAACTTGTTTACCAACCAAAGTAAACAGGCACTGCTCCATTCCCGGTGTTTCTAAGGGGGGTGGGGGGGGGGGGGGGGGATTTTTGAACGAAAATGGAGAAAATAAGCCAAAATCATTGCATGGTCTCCATAGTTATAATAAGACGGATGTTGCCGATGATTAGGTGAGTGTTAAAAAAATATTTTAACAATTTAACAAGATGGCTATCAGATCTTGTATATTTTTGCATAATATCCTCCTGGAATGAACCGGACGTAGGGTTCAACATGTTCACTGTGCGTTTCTCTGCCAGTTTATTTGGCGAAAATGCTGAATCAAATTAAAAGCTGCTACACACTGGACTCAATGTAAGTATTATACGCAATGCGACAAAGTGGTACTACAATTCCTCTCAGTAAGTATTTCCAAAGTATGAAATTTCCACTGCATGTATCACTGTAGAGCAAACACAAATGTTGACGACACAGAGGAAAAGCAGGGTATCTACCATTGGTACGCAAGCCTGGATATAAGAGGTCGGAGACGGACAAAGTCGACTCAGTTATGCGTTTGTCGGGCGGCCAGTTGCTTGCGCCCGTCACTCTGTCCGAGGCCAATTTTCATAGTTAAGTGGGCAGTGACGCGTGGGAATGGTGGGTGAATTATCGCTCACCTCTATTTTTGTTCATTGAAAGTACGAGTCCATAATAGTTTATTTCCCGTCATCATAATACACAACAACCATTTACGAATTCTGTATACCACGTTATAAAAATTCAATACAAAACAAAAACATAAAACAAGGATTTTGTAGATGGACAATTTACCAGTGGATTACTCCCGCAACGTATCGAACATGCAGTGCTTCCCCTTAATTTGAATTTCCGTATTCACAATTATCAAAAGCAACACGAATGCAGTGTTTTCATTGAAGTACCGTCGTCACACCGACTTATCAATGATATGGTATAAACCCTTCAAGCTGTGTGTTATATTTTCTTAATTATAATTAGAATGTCAAACCCAGAGCTAATTTCAGTGGATGGCACCTATTCTTTGCCGATTTTTTACCCCTGTCGGCAGGGTCTCTAAATGCTCGACAGGAGTCAGTTTGACCTGTCAAAAAAAATGTTATCCAGGCTTGTTGGTATGTCCCAAGGACTGATGCTGCGATTGCCTCAGTCTTCCGCCCGTCTGTGTAGCGCAGTGCTGGAGAACGGTATGGAAAGGGTAATTAGTGGCTATGGCTTCATTCAAATTACCCTTTCCTATGTTTTATGGGCTTTGTTAATTTATCAACCCCCATGTGTATTACGTGTCAATTTTCTGCTTCTCAGAATTGAAGAATTAAATAGCAATATATTTTTGCTGTTCCGGATGTTGTAATCGTCTTATGCCAGTGGTACACTGATAACAATGCACATACTTTAGCATACAACCACTAATGATAACTTTGACGCAGTGAATCGTTGAGGCAAAGTTATCATTAGTGATTGCTCTTTTCAGCTCGAACAATGGACTTCTTGTGTATGTTTGACAACAAAATTGCGGCCACGGCAAAAATATGTGATCTTAAACATCAATAAATTACGGCTGATTTAGGACACAGGGAAATTTTTTTTTTATCTCATTATAACGAGATTCTTTCTCGCTATAAAGATAAAACATCTCGTTATATCGAAAAACGGTTCTCGTAAAAACGATAATAAAATCTCGTTAAAACGTCTCAGCATCTGGTTATAACATAGATATCGGATAGAACACGTGTTCTATCCGATATGTATGGGTTCTAACGAGATAATATCTCGTTATAACGAGAGGACATATCCTTATAACGAGAAAACATCTTGTTATAACGACTTAGCATCTCCTAATAACGAGAGAGTATCTCGTTATAACGAAAACGTATCTCGTTATAATGATAACGAGAAAATATCTCGTTATAGTGACTTTGCATCTCGTTATAACGACTTGTATCCTAAATCAGCCACTGTACCCGTACTGCTTAACATCAAACAGTGCCATTTAAAAGGGTGAATTCGTTTTTTCTAACATTCAGCCTACGACCTTGTTAGAACAAATAAATCTAATTATCTAACATTATTAACCCTCTAACTATAACTCTAGTTGCAGAGGACAGAATACTTTTTCTAAATTATTTCATTGTTTTCCTTCCAAACCATAACCTATGACCCCTCAGTGGAACGAGGTACAGCACGGACGCCGTGGACTGGTCACTTTCCACGGGTGGGCAATATTTCTACGGACGCAATAATATTAGATTCCAAACACTAATTATAGGAATAATCATCAAATATTTAATTAATGGAGCACCGGATACAATCCGGTGCTTCATTAATTAAAATTTTGCTGTTGATGAGTTTATATTACATGGTAAACGCATGCGTGGACATCACTGCCCACGTGTGGATTACGACCAGTCCACGGCGGCTGTACTGTAAGTAGACGGATTATTCTCTACCTTTCTGAAGACAACAACCAATCCAGGTATCTTCTTTCATAGGTAATATCTAGGTTTTCATTTTCATTTATTTCATTTCTTCATTTTTATTTTATATTATAGTCAATTCATCCACCTATTCTACAATGGCTCAAAAAGACAGAATCATCAGGGAAAGAGAGTTGCCCAGTCTGGAAGGGGACAGGAACAATCGTTCCAGGCCTATTTTAGGTTGGCCAAGGCTCTTTTTCAGGTGATTCAGAGTTTGCACATCATTGGGCTCTTAAAGCAGCATTTGGCAAATTGGGATTTACCGAAGCAATTGGAGAAGAAAGTAGGTTTTCAAGCCAGCTCTGCTTACCCCACACATTTTTTCTGCTTTTCAACAGATTAGTGTGGGATGGGTCAAACGTTAAATGCTTTAATTGAGCGTCACAAGAAACAAATTAAACGAGTTGAAGTCTAAAATCACTTTGGCAATGCAATCTCTTCCTGGCTTGGAAAAGATAGACTTCAACAACGCTTCGGCGCGTGCCTTGATCTGGGCTAGAAAAGACTTTGAAAATAAGTTGACAGATAAGACGATTTCGGCCTATGAGTCTTACATTACGAAACTTCGCTCAGCGTCTGAAGTAAGGAACTATACAGGATGGAGCATACAAACTCCCACCCGTGTTGTCCCTCTACCCCAACGCGAATAGCAAAATAAGAAAAGATCAAGGCAAAGCACTTCTCCTTCTTCTGTGCCTTCTACTTCAGCCTTCTCTCGGAGTAAGAGCCTCAATTTGGCAATATCTCCGGTCCATATTGTGACTGAAGATGCTCGCAGATTGAGTAACGCTGTGTCGCCTTGTCTTGTTCCTCTACCTCGTCTTGTTCTTCTACCTCCTATTCCTCCTCCTCAACCTTCTTTCTCCGGTTCTCCTAGTGCTCTCACTAGAACTACTCCTGCTTCCTCTGCTTCCCCTTCTGTTTCTACTCCTGCGTCTGTTTCGACTCCTCCTTCTTCTGCTTATAGTATAGTTCAACCAGGTATATCGTACTCAGAGAAAGTCAAATCACCGAGCGCAACTCGAGTCGCTCATTTGATTCTAAATTCTTCCAGTTTCGCCATAAGACCGGAGTTAACTTTGACAAAAAGGACTGGCACCTTCCCGATGTTTGTAAAAACATCCTTATGATTGGTAGTTCAAATTTAGGACGAGATCGAGATTTAATTAATTAATTAATTAATTAATTAATTAATTAATTAATTAATTAATTAATTGATTTCTTTAATTAATGTTTAGGGAATATTTTCGTCTCAAGATTCACCACGATGAAGGGATGCAAAATCATTAGGATGGTGTTTAGAAAAAAAAAAAAAACTTTGGGTGAACAAATAATCAGAATGACACAACGGAGGCGTCTTTTTTATTAGTGCTTAGCACCACATCAAACCCAAGTAGCTATACCGCTTCACAGTAATTGGAATTTAAAAGGTCATTACCTTCTAATAAAGTAAAACAAATGTTACACTGAGATAATTTTTTTAATGTCAGAAGATTCGAAGTGATCAAAGTTAGAAGTAATCGGCTGATGGCTGTTGACCTTCAAAAATTGTGAAGATTTAGCAAACTGGTATTTGTAAAAGTAATGATTTTTTATCAAAACGACAGTGACCGGGTGTGTATCGTTTTGGATAATTACATAATATCGTCATAATTTAATTTGATAATTGCTAAAAACACATTTTGTTAGACCGATTCATAAGTGTCGGCTAGGGGCGTATATTCAGAGTATCGGTGGGGAGGGGGGGGGGACACTCCCCTCATCTAAGATTTTTGTTGGAAAATTTGCAGGTTTGGAGGAAACTGTTTTACACCTGAAGGCTTGCAAGGTATACATACAATGGAAGAGGATGGAGATAATTACCAGTTAAAAAATCACATCTTTTAGGCATCCCTATTAAAACTAGAGCATCGCTGAGGGTGGCATATGCCCCCACCTACAATACCACGCCTGAAATACCATTGATAGCATCACAGAAATGAAACAGTTATTACTGTGTGACTGAGGAAGGAATGGCAGACGACGAACCTTTGGCAGATTACCGAATATTGGGGCATTATCATAAAAACTATTAAGTGTCATCAAAGGGTGACACAAAAGGTACACCCCCCGCCCCCCCCCCCCCCCACACCTTTACTAAATGTAAGAGTGACTTGATTTGATTTGATATGATAATTTTGTGAAAAAATATTTTTCCGTAAACTTTATATATGTTGCACAACTCCAAAATCCTAAAGTTCCAACGCTCTACATTAGAAACTGTGCGAGGAGTTTATTACATCATGAAGGTACCCTCAATTAAAAAACACCGGAAATTTTCTTAGTCAATAAAGGGCAATAATTTGTGAAAAAGTATTTTTTCTGCAAACTTTATGGATGTGGCACATTTTTAAGGCATGTTTACCCATATCCCAAAGTTTCAGCTCTCTGTATTAGAAACCGAGGAAGGAGTTGATTACACCATGAAGGTGACCTCAGTTAAAAACACGTGAAATTTTTTAACTCGATAAAGGGCAATAATGTCCTTCAAATATATTTTTCTGTAAACTTTATAGATGTTGGATATCTTCGAGGCATGCATAACCGTATCCTAATGTTTCAACCCTCTACATTAGAAACTGAGGGAGGTTCTGATTACACCATGAAGATAATAATACACCATGAAGATATAAAATAATAATAAAAAAAAAACATTGGAAATTTTCCATGTTGATAAAGGGCAATAAATGTGATAAAAACATACAGAGTCGTCCTAGGTAGCGTGGTGTAAAATGTCTCGTGAGATGGAGATATTTAGTAAAGAGCAAACAATATTTCGTGCTAAAGCGTTGCAGATAGTGCCTTGATGTACTCAAGGAACGATTTTCTTTAGAGCCCAGTGAATCACGACGTTTTGCTTGAATCCACTCTCAGAATCCAATCGTACGGAAGCCTGTTGGGGCCAACATGTGTAGCGGGGGTGGGGGTCGAGCATTGCGAATATTCGCAATGTTGAATGTGTTGAATGCGAATATTCGCAATGTTGAATGCGAATATTCGCAATGTGAATGTGAATATTCGCAATGCTCCAACTACTCATGCTGGCCCCAATGGGTTGAATGCGAATATTTGCAATGTTGAATGCGAATATTCGAAATGTTGAATTCGAATATTCGCAATGCTAAATGGGAATATTCGCAATGCATTGCGAATATTCGCAATGCTCGACCCCCGCTATGATAGCCCTAATGGGCTTCCGTACAGTCGAACAAAACATTTCACATCAGATTGAGTCTCGAATCCAATGGCATTTCCAAAGATTGTGTTTGCAGGACTGGTAACCGTGAATTATCTCCCATTGATACCAGGCAGTCTTCAGAGCGAGACATATCCGCTGGACTATTGTTTACCCTCACACGCCCGCAAGAAGCCAGCAGGCAATTGTTTATCGCCATACTTCCGCACGAAGCCAATTGACTTTATATGCCGAGCGGCCCCCGACTCCGGCCCAACTAATGTTATCTCTGAAATCCAAAAAGAGGGGATGCCGGCAATTTATCGCGGGGTATACGGGCAAATAATTATAGTGATTGATGAATAGAACTTACAATAAACAACACCTCCGATGTGAAAACGCCAGATCAACACTTTTCTTTTTTATTCGTCCTTCTCTTGATATTTTTCAATAAGAAGCTTGCATAAATTTTCGCCATTTGTTGATTTTTTCCAAGCCACTATGGCTTAGAGTGCACGGACAAGAGTGTGGACACATTACGATACACCGACAGTCTATGCAATCTGATCCATTGCGCATGTTGGTCATTTTCATAACATTTCACGCACCACCACGTGTTGGGCTGCCTCAATTTTGGGGCTACAGAGGGACCCCAATGGGGGGGGGGGGGGGGCGGTCATTTTCCCGGTGGACCGTATGGCCAGTCCGCCTCTGGAGAGAAGCTTTACTTTTCTTTTCTAAATACGTTTTTGACTGAAGTCAATTTATTATATAAATATCAATTTTCTCCTCAAAATACCCCTATTGTCTGCGATCAGATCCACGTTGTAGGAAAACCGTGTGTCTGAGCCACAGCAGTATCAGTGTTGTTTGGAATCCGTATCAGTATGGTTTGGAAATGGGTCATCGGAAGGGGCGGAACTGTTTACGGTGTGTTCGTTTATACGGAATGAAATACTGAAGTTATTTAAATAGTATTTAATATATTTTCGACTAGTTGTGTAAGCATTTATTTATTTATTTATTTATTTATTTATTTATTTATTTATTTATTTATTTATTTATTTATTTATTTATTTGTTGGTGCTTAACGCCACGTCAGCAGCTAAGGTTCTACCGTGGCGAGAAAACGGTAAAACATGTCATTGAAAGGGTTTGATTAAAAATAGGCAAGAAGTGTGGTGGCTGCATTTCGCTTCAATGGAGTGATTCGGCAGTGGGTTGGTGGCATGTGACACACAATACGGGTCATATAATAAACGTATTATCGGTTCTGTGAACTGATTTAGGTTGTAGAATCACGTCCCGTTGACGAGGATCAGCTCGCCGCATCAAACTCGCTGCCTGTGGCAGCTCTATTGATACGGCGATCTTATAGTCGTCAATTCAATGTGATACTACGCCCCATATCACTCCAGTGAAGCGATAATATGTACTTACCTTACAGTAAGTATGTATTGGGTTCATAATTACCTGAAATAAGCGTGTATCAGTTACCTCCTATACAAACTTCTGTATCTTGCAACAGCATAATACAACCGCGTGTTTGATTACGATTTATTTACGTTACTCTTGTAGTCAGCCGGCCTAACTATTAAAGCAAGTTCAATTAAATTATAAATATTCAATATATATTCCTACCATCAAAATTCAAGGTCAAAATAATCACCCAATCTACAATTAATTAAATCAATCAATTTATTTATTTATTGGGTTTAACGACACGTTCCACAGCCAGGGTCACCTTGTGTCGGATAGTTTTACGGGTGAAGGAAGCCGGAGCACCCGGAAAGACCCACCGAGCAACGGCGAGCAACTGTCAGGCTCCCTAACGTTCTGACTCCACACAAGGAGGATTAGCATTGGTTGAAGACAAGTGGACCATCGACGTGCAGTACGCTTTAGTACACAACGCCACCGTGCTCCCACGAGGCCAATTGGAAGTAAGTGTCTTGTCTAAGGACACAACGCGGTTGCCGCAGGGGTGAATCGAACCGAGGATCTTTCAGAATGCAACCTGCATCGCTACCTATTGAGCCAGCGCGCTCCAGGAAATAATCATAAAAAGGTGAATTGGATCAACTGAAAGTGAAAGGGAGAAGAGGAAGAAAGATTGATTAGTTGCACTGAAGTGAATAGAAAAATAAAATAATGCGTGAAAGGAAATTCTATTTTCAGTGTTCCATGCATATTATCATCCATGCAAATATATATGCATTGGTGTACTGTAGAGGATAAATCAATTGCCAACCCAGTATAGCTGCACTGCATAACAATTAGAACAATTAAAATCACTCTTCAAGCGACCTAGCATCAAGGTATGTTACATGTATACACCTGGAACTTAATTAAGCACCCCCTGTTTTTTCGCAGTGGTGTTAATAGAAACTGTCATTACTTTCGTGCTAGCTTTCAGATGGCCAAACTACTCATGCAATTCAGCTTCCAAATCGGCCAAATTCTGTACAGACGGATGCCTTGCTTGCACACGACGTCCAAGAAAGTCCGAGATGTGTTCCAATGGATTTAAATCGGGGCTCATTGCAGGCCAAGGTTGTGTTGTAATAGCTGAAGGAATGTTCTCACAACATGGGAACGATGTGGCCTTGCGTTGTTGTCCATGAATACAGGGCGAGTAGCCAACGGGTAATTGTCAAAATGAGGCACGACAACCGGATTGAGAATGTCCCGGATGTACAGATGACCATTGAGATCCCCACGTACAGTCACCATATCAAGACTACAATCATGAGAGAGGCGTCCCCAGATCATTATTGATCCTCCACCATAAGGAACAGTAGGTCTGATGTTCCTGTGCACGTAAGAAGTATTTCTATGTCTTCACACTCTCATGAAACCAGCTGTGACGTGAAGCAGGAACCTACTCACGTCTGACCAATTCACCCACCTCCACGTCCTGAGATTCCAATGTTGTGGTGGCATGAAATACTCCAAACGTTTTTGATGCTGATCGGACAGAGCTGGACGCTTGACCATTCTGGATCTTATACCCAGTGCTTTGAGACGGTTTCGGACAGTTCTGTTGCACAAACACTTGTTGGGGAGCCAAAGGCGTTTCAAAACTCTACTTGAAGAAAAGAGTTCACGCCTAACGAGGCGTGTCAGACTCCGATCTTCCTGGGGAGAGGTCTTTTGGGGTTGTTCAGGCCTTGGTCTGTCCTTAACATCGTTGGTTTGTTGATATTTTTCGGACAAGTTTGCTGATAACAGAATGACTATAGCCAAGTTGCCTTCCAGTAGCTTTGAATGACATTCGTGTTGCATGCATTCCAATGATTTACCATCTTAGTGCCTCTGACCGTCTCCCCCTTGCCATGTCAACATTTATTGAGAGAAGAAGTGACAAATTTTCTTGTTTTATACCCAGATATTGCATGTGGATGATAGTGTTTGTGTGACATTCGTGGGAAGCATGCATCAAGTGGACGAAGGGATGTGTTTGGGGTTCCGTACCAACCAGATACATCATGTTTCACTAGATGAGCAAGACATAGCAATCGTTAAAACATAATAATCAGTAACACAAACATTTCAGAGGGTGCTTAATTATTAGGTTCCAGGTGTATATATGTGAGCTGCATACATCTGTGTTTGAAATGAAACTCTACTTGATCGAGTTTTTTAATTCGTTTTTAGGTTTGTTGACTCATTCTCAATAAAATAGTGCAAATAGGCCACCAGGATATGGAAAAAATAAAGTTGATCCCATTTATCCGTGCGCTGCTCAGTTGGAAGATCCGTATCCAAACTTACAGAAAATAAATGGGTACAATCATTGCGCAGTTGATGTTCATGTTACATACGCTGCTTTTTGGGACGATAAAAATACTAATTTGCAATTTGTAACTTCCGTTATCAAAAGACTTCTTGGTACAATGGGAAATAACTGCACTGCTGTTTATTTACATACCACTGGAAACCTTTTAAATGAAACTCAAAGCTCACTGGTTGTGATTAACCGATACCATTGAACAATTTGATAAATATATATGAATCATACATCATCACGAAAGTTGATAATAAATTTGTGCAGGGAATTCGGTTGATATTCTTCTACATGAAAATACTTTCAATTTTCTCAGTTCTGATAGGTCTAGAGAACAGTAATCCGTCCAATTAATTTACACAACCAATGATATGAATATATATTGATCCCCCTAACTCCTTTTCCATGGGAAAACTGGATCTCGGTTTCATAAGTAAACCTAGGGGAAATGTAACGGATGTTAAAAGATACTCAAAGACGCACAAGTAATAGCATTCCAGAAGCGTTGGACATTTCGTGAATTTTCACTGACATATTTAATTAGTAAACATATATCATATACATTGTGCTGGCCATATATAGCCGCCTGCAAGACCTTATATCTTGTATCAAGGGTAATTGGGTTGGAGTGATGTGGTGGGTGTGGGCTGGGGGTTGTTAATTCGTTATTATATATGAACAGACACATTTATACTGAGTGAAGAGTAATTTTAAATTGGACAACAACATATGGCAAGAACAACGAAAAAATTAATTTCTCTTTCTAAAAATTAACGCAATATACCACCCTCCTCTGGAACTTTAAACATTCTCGCCAATTATCAGTCTGTATAAATATGTCACCTCCATATATGCTCCGTCGCCGTATATGAAGAGACACATTTATAAAGACTCAAGACTGGTTTGCAGTTTGCCAAAGACATGTGACAGGAACAAAAAATATGCATTTCCTGTTTGGAAATAAACTTGTTATATCATTCTCCTTTGGAGACTTCAAACATTCTCGCCGATTTTTACTCTGTATAAATGTGCCTCTTCATACATGTATATGACCCGTCATCATATATGAAGAGACACATTTATACAGAGTATGAATTAATTTTCAAATAGCCAAAAACATATGGCAAGAACAATGCACATTTATTTCCTTTTAGAAAATAAATGTATTATATAGAGAGTAATCACTTGACTGGTCTGGTTACGTGAAATAATTCATGAGAGGTGAGGGACGTTGTACAAACACGAGTGCGCGAATGCGCACGAGCGTTTTACAATATATTCCCTCGCCTCGAATGAATTATATAAACTAGTCCAGTCAAGGGATTACTCTGTTTATTACTTTTCATTATTAACGATAATTATATTATTTAACCCTTTACCCAACGTAACGGCCAAAACTGGCCAGCGCTATTCTCAAAAATTTCCAATAAATTGTCATTATGTTTTTCATTTTTTGTCTCTAAAACAGAGGTTATGACACCTCATTGGAACGAGCTCGTTGAAAAATGAAAATAATAGTTATTCAAGAATTTTGTTTTTGCAAGTGTCGTCTGCTTTTCATGTTAGGTAAAGGGTTACAAAAACATTGAAGGCCTCATTATTACCACAGCAAAGTGTCTTCGTTTGCGCGCACGGATACATGACCCAATTGTTGATTGCAAAATTCACTTGTGATGTTATCGTTTATAATCAAACCGGGAAATCCCAGTAAATTACACATTGGAAAGTAATAAACCTTCTTCCTCGGGAACTTTGAATGTTCTTGTTGATTTGCGAGATGGTAACGGAGGTTTCAAATGTATGAAAATATCGCGGCTACTCATCCGAAGTTCATCAGGTGGTTGTGGCCACTTGAAAAATTATTTTCTTCACTTCATGCAGCTGATTTCGAATTCCCCATCAGCTACATCATTGATTTTCCCTACAAACCACTCCCCTTCATACATTGCTGCCACAAATTCTCCAACAGAATAATCGCTGAATGGCTCAACAATGCTTTCTGGTTCATTATCAACAAGAGAGCACCCATCACATTTGTTGTCAGTCAAACAAATGCTACAATAACAAGACGTATCCCGTGTTACAGGTCTGTTCTTATGATCCAGCGTGAATACATGCAACTTCATGGTGCCTACAACAGTTTCCCAGTCCCATTCTTTAATCTCCCGACCTTTCCGTTGAAAATGATATTGGGTGGGAAAACCACAGTCAGATAGCAATTTCAAGTTTGATTTTTGGGGACCCTAGGGAAGCGTGGGGTGCGGATGGGGGGGGGGGGGGGGGCTAGCAGCCCCGCCGTCACTACCTGATGGAATTTATATAACATAATGAAATGGTAATGCATTCATTCCACAATTACACATTTATACTTAGGCCCAGGCAATCACCCAAATAAAAGGGTTAATTAACATAATTTGTGGTAAAATATTTCAGTTTTCCGTTTGCTAAAAATGTTTTCATATTCTAAGAACAATCCTTTATTTGCAAGTTTGACAGTAATGATACTCAAACCGATACACCTCTCCGTGTAACTTCCGTTACCGATTGTAACGGGGGTTACCCGCACTTGAATTTAGGGTAAAACGTCGAATGGAACGTTATGGGAATTTTAAATGGCGTGTATTGAAAATAGGAGGAAAACGGAATTTAATCATTATCTAAAATTAGAAAAACATTTTTATTCACTTGGAATGGGTCGGGAAGCAGGGCATTGATAGTTGCACTGACAAACTAACCACTTACCTTGATTAATAACTTTTGTTTGTGACTGTAAATATCTTCCTTGAAGGTGACAGAAATTGTCGTAAACACGTGCTTACGAAAAACGCACGCGCGCCCATCAAGGGAGACAAACGCGGATCGTGACGTAATTGTTGTAACGGATGTTACGCCGACGTAAAAATACACTCGAAGCTATCAGAGGTGTTTTTGAACCAATACGAATAGCAATCTGAAGTTTGATTTTTGGGGTCCTATAAGCGTGGGGTGCATTGTATCAAAAACACTTCTGATAGATTCGAGTGTACTTTTACGTCGGCGTAACATCCGTTACATATAGAATATATCCATGGTAGCTTGGTGTACGAAATGTTCACCACGAATGGTGAAGTGGTGTTAACCGCGAGCCTTCGGCGCGCGGTTAACACCACTTCACCACGAGTGGTGAACATTTCGTACACCAAGCTGCTTTGGGTACATTATATTTATACCATGATTGTCAGATTATTAAGAGTCGCTATTATTTTTTCTTGATTTTACTGAACAGCAGACCTACATGCGAGCGAATCTGTTTTTGTTTACACGAGCATCGGTGGACGGTACTTCCGCTGTCAATTTTATCGCCGAAACGAAATGAAAAAAAAAAGAAACTGAGCCTTTTTGGTTTTAATAACATAATAACATACTATGTCGAGTTATGCATGCTTTATTAACATGAGACGATGCATGTTTGTTAAGTTTTTGCATCTTATGAGGTAAACCCATTTAAAAACGTAATAAATAATTGCCACTTCCATTTCACTCTTCGCAAGGCGACGTGCGATAAATTTAAACAAATTTGCATTCAGGTCGACGTCACCAAAGGTCAACGGGGATGTAGTTCTATTGTAGGTGTAAGTTTTTACTACTGAAATCCCATAACTGGCGTGTTCATCACGGTTGGTGTGTAAAGCTAAAATTTAGTCACAGGCTTTTCATGTATCGTAGAATAGGTAATTATGGTATAAAACAGTGTTCATCCACAAGTGATCAGATCCGTAGAAGTGGTTATAATAAACCTCACAATGAGTTAGATACGAAGGTTTGGTCACGTGGTTCCATGAAAATGTACGTAACTGATGTTTCATTCTAATTTTCACGCCCGTCAGTCCGAGCTTTTCACGAATGATCGAACGGTGTTGGTGCCCTATCGAAGCACTAATGCGACGCAGACTCAAAGTACACACATTGCCATTCACAACAAACGACCATACGCCATTAGGAGTGTGTTATTTTTATTCTGAAGACCTAACTTAATGTATTGTAACGGACGTTTCTGACGACATTTAATTTCGACGGTAATCAGTGTTGTCAAGTAAGACCCAACAATTTTGTTTACCTCGCTTGTTAGCAGTGTTTATAGTGTTAAAATTTAAACATGCAAATATAATCTACCCGCTGGAACATTTTAGCGAAACAGAAAACAAAGACGCGATTTTTGAAAAGGCGACAGTAACGGACGTTGCATTCGACCCTATATAATACATACCTACTTCAAAACTAATTGATATATTCCCAACTTTGGGTGTACACATTTTTGCACAATGGCCGGTCTATAAAGCCTCCATGGTGGAAAACCCATAGGGCCCACCATTTGGCAGACCCACACTGGCGACACTGTTTGCACTGTTTTATTGAGAATGAGCCTGTTACAGCCTGTCACAGTCTAATCAGGCGAGTGACAACAAATAAGTCCTAGGCCTGAGCTCTCAGCCAGGCCTATTTTTTCAAATAATATTTACTGACTCTTCACAGTGAAAGTAATTATATGATACCTCATTCACAAGTTGACACAATTTAGCTTCTTGGTACTTGTAAATCTTGGCAAGTATGTGGCAGAGATTAGCAGTACATTTATTTGTATTAGTGATATTTGGTCTAGTACCCTTGTAAGTCTAATATCAAATTTGAAAGAGAAAACAGCAAGCACTATTCATCATAGGTGAATTTCACAGGAGTAGTGTTTTGCTTTTTCACAACAAGATCGACAACACACTACACAATGAAATTTGGAATAAAGCACCATTTTACTTCTGAAAGACGTACCTATATACTGCAACAACAGCTACAATTCTAATAGCTATCAGTGTACCGATCGGTGACGGTCAATAAAAACAATTAAAATTGTCCATATTCATGACAACACTGATGACAAAGTATTTTACAACTTCCAATGGTGAAACCTATATGCATCTGTTGCTATGTACATAATTAGTTTGCATAGTGGATTGGGGTTCAAATTAAGGCAAGGGATGACAATTTGAAACACAGTGGAGTAACGTTTCATCACCACAGTGGAGAGAACACTGAAAAATATATAGGCGGTGGGGTGGTTGTTGCAGTTTTCAATTTTCATCCGTAATACAGCGGAGACCACACAAGTGAATATCTCTTAAATAAATAACCTTGCTAATATAACAATAACATGAGTTTGGAGGGCGTTACGGTTTATTAACGGCCTGGGAGGAATGAATAACAGCCCGAGGGTTTATTACCGACGCGAAACAAAGTCGAGAGCCTTCAATATGTCAGAGGAGTGTTATTCAGTCCTCAAGCGCCGTTAATAAACCGGGTCGCCCGACAAAATCATGTTATTACTATTATAATCATAACCGGAAACGAGCGGAGGGCTGTTAATGAATTTTATTTTCATTAACGCCCGCCGCTCGCTTCACGACGTCATGAATTGCTGAGTTTTAAAGCCCCGCTAAACTCCGTTAATATACTAGCGAACGCTCACTATATATAATATACAATAACGTAAGTTTGGAGCGTATTACGGTTTATCATCGGGCCGAGAGGATTGAATAACAACCCGAGGATTCATTACTTATTACCGTCCCGAGACGAAGTCGAGGGCCGTTAATAAGCCAGAGTGTTGCCATTCATTCCTAGAATGCCGTTAATAAACCGGAACGCCCGCCAAAATAATGCTATTTTTATTATTTCCATGACCGCAACTCTGCGCTCGATGCAGGCTGCGGTCTGTTGATGAATTTTGTTTTCATTAACGACTCGCCACCCACTTCTGGTGGCATAGCTAATTGCGGAGTTTTACTGCCTTACTAAACTCCGTTTATATACTGGGAAACGTCCACTAAACTGGAAATTAAAAATAATTCCTAACAACAAACCATTTACCATATATGTCAACTCAAATCTGACTTATTAATTGCATATGAGTTATAAAAGAAACTCCCTCGAATGGAATAAAACATCTTGTAATATGCTGAGAAATTGCGCTGATATTCACCATTCTTTGTTTATAGACCTATTCGGTCGCCGAAAATCCAATAAGGCATTTAATCAATTATATCTTGTTTGACAAAGCTCCATTAGCTCTATCAAACATGATATAATAGATTCTATTAATTTAAGTTAAATTATCAATTTATCTCTAGAATATCCTAAAGCGACCAGACGCTTCTTAAATGAACACTCCTGTTAGTTGAATACTTTTCACTGTTCAACTGGCTATTCACTTAACAGGGTTCTACTGTACATGCTGAAGCTTGCATAGAAGTCGCCAAATCTAACCTCATTCCAACTGTACAAAGCGCTAAACGAGTTATACAAATAACACTTTCATATTTCGTTCTATATTAGCACAAATACGCAAAAACCAAAACACATTCAAATACTTTCTTTTCCACTATAACGGCGCTAATCCCAGTCAAATACCAAGCAATGAACCTCGACGCGCACATCGATTTCCATTCTATGCTATTTCCACACCACTTCTAAACTATGTTCGCTAGCATAGACACTTAAAAAAATGCACAATCTATATTCTAATCCAGTAGACATTTTGGAGCGACTTTGTGAGGTGGCTGAAGTATAGTGGGGGTTCCGGGATCCTCTCCCAGAAAAATTATGTGTAAAATAATGAGACCAAAGAAGCAATCTGGACGATTTAAGGAAATTAGCGGACTACTGTCACCGAATCGGGGCCGGTTGTCCACTAATTCCATAAAATCGCCCAAAGCGCACAATAGTTCTCCACTGTGTTCTCTGAGACGCTAAGCTTAGGGTAGTAATTAAGCTTAGCTTAACTCCTTGCTCTCGTCCATCTGTTGGTCAACTTCCTGTCGTTTATGGATTGGAAGTCCATTAGCTTTGCTCAGTAGAGGAATGGATAACCACATAAATATCGTGTTTGTCGATACTCGGACGTCCCAGATCGCCATCATGTTGTAAAGTAACTTGTCTTACCTAGTCTTCACTTAAAATGTTTTCATCAAGTGCTTTTGTATTGAATACTTAGCAGCCACGCCACAAGTGTACTCCAACACAGCATCTTTCCCGGTTGTATTACAGCGACAAACTTCCATTTTATAAACATTGTGATACGACCAATGTATTTACAGATCGAAGTGATACTGCACCACTCTCTGAATAGTTATGCGGATCGAACCGTAAAATACCGGTCCGTTACCGGCATAGACCTAGACCGCGGCCCAAATCGGACCACCCCTGCCATACCGGTACGTAAACGAAATTGGGCGGTCCAAGGCGGTCAAGATGGGCATCGTGATGTGTCAAATTATCGCTTATTCGTGACACAACGCTCATTTGTGGACTTTGCCTTCCAATCTGACCTGTGGAATAATTAGGCGATTAGTTCTGGGAACGCGTTCCCTCCTTGTTTAAGATTCCAGTAGTTCTAGATAAGACACGCCTGCCCATTACGAGTGAAGGTACAAATGATAATCATATATTCGTATATTCAAGAAGGCACCATCCATAGAAACAAAGTATGGCCACAAAAATTATCAGTTAAATAAAGTACTAAAACACACCGTGCAAACCAAGATAGCGGGCATGAATGCTATTGAGGAATGGAATCGCGTTAAGTGAAAAACGTTAAACGTGCATCAGAAACTATTTATATATTAGGCCTAGAAAAGTTAATCTGTTTCTCAGGCTCTTCCAAAGCAAACTTAAAAAATAAAACTTAAGTATGGTTTATGTCTGATATTTTACCCAATTTAATAAAACTTATAAATTTGTCCCTTCTTGCAGTCAAGGGACGAAATACGCCACCACCCATGCTATTCTGTAGATTATAAGGCCAAAAACATAAAACAAACCAAGAACATGAAGTTTCGATCTTTTCTTTTTCTTTTTTTATTTAATTTTCTAACTTATTTCTATTTTCACAGAGTAAAGTTACAATTGTACAATCGGGGGCGCGGTGGCGTTGCGGTAACCGATTCTCGTCAGATCACCGAAGTTAAGCAACGTCGAACCCGGTTACTCCTTCATTGGGTGACCGTCTAAGCGATCGATTCGGACTCCTACGTTGTGTCCTTGGGAAAGACACTTAACCCCGAGTGTCCAATGGGGGCACGATGACGACGTGTACTAAGGCGCACAGCACGTCGATGGTGCGCATGTCTTCAACCAATCTAACCCTGCCTGTGTTGCAGTGCGGAGTAACAATGTTGGGGAGCTGGCAGCTGCTCATCCTTGCTCGGTGGATCTCTCCCGGTACTCCGGCTTCCTGTCCAAAACTGTCACCGACCCGATTGATATCAATTTCCAGTTATTACAATATTTATATGTATCAGTTATTATCAATATTTATATATATATATATATAGGATGAAAGACTCTGACGCCGATGGGGAGATTACATTTCTGCGGCACCAATTGCCTAGCGAAACTGGACCAGTGCCATAGATCACTCGGCTCCCGACAAGCCCCCAAAAAGGGGGCAAACTTTTTTCCGGATCCGGACCCGGATTCGTGACTTTTTCCTGATCCGGATCCGGATTCAAAGGCCAAATCCGGATCCGGAAAAAAGTCAAAAATAGTTTTCATTTTTTTCTATTGCGGCACATTTCATGGGTTTTCTTTGAGTTACAGAAAAATGATGCAAGTCGCTATTAAATAAGATGGTTTTATTTTTATTTTAGACTTGATATTAAAATAGTTTAACAAATAAACATGCAAATGTCATAAACACAAGTTTTTTTTCTGCTGCAAGTTTAAACGAAATGATGTCAAACATGAGGCATTCGGACTAGCTCCATTAATTTCAAGACTAAATTCCCCATCCCCAAAATGGCGCTTGTCCCAAAATTTACTATAGGAACTAACATTGAAAACCGGGTTATTATAGCCCCAAAAGGATGTAACTTATAGCCCTCTTTTCAACGTTTAGAATCCTTTTCCCCGAGATGTGAGAGAGTATTTCGCCTAATAGGTTGGGGATATGGCCATATTCTCCATATCCAAAAATGACACTATGGCCCAAAGACTTATTGTAGGAATTACCATCAGAAAACCAGGTAAAAAAAAGAAGAAAATAATTCAATCTGCCCCCCCCCCCCCCCCCACCATTATGGTCTTTTCTGGTCCGAAAATCAATCGTTATGATAAATAAGGGGTCTGTATGGCCATTATAACTTTTGGTTGTTTATAATTCGTATAGATCGATTCTGTAATTTACAGAAAAGATTACAGGCTTTTGAGGCCATCCATAATGGAAGTCCATAAATCAAATGGCTTTGTATAAGTAAGAAAAATAGGGTTTACGTGACTTTGTGTGGGAGGACTTCCTTTACTTTGTTGAGGGCGTAGTTGGCGAGAGCAACTTTCGAGTAAATATGCGATATGTGTGCCATAGGAAAGATTCTCATCAAGATTTATACCAAGGAAATTAAGATATTTTTCTGTCTCATTATACCCACCTCTATCAATAACTTGATTGATTATCCGTGTGTTATGGGATGTGACATTCTTGTCTTTGTGACAAGGGTTAAGTATAATGTATTTCGGTTTTTTTTGGCGTTTAGTACTAAGTCGTTAGCAGCACACCAATCAAATATTTTTTGAAGTTCTTCATTAAAGTCCAAGCCTAGAGGGTTTATATACGCACCAGATTTGTATACCGAGGTGTCGCCTGCAAAAGATTGGAGATTCAGCTTTGTTGACGTATGCATATCTTTTATATGTAAGAGAAAGAGGATGGGCAGAGGAAAGAACCTTGGGGAACTCCACATGTTAGTTCATCGAGACCAGATTTCCTGCCCCCAAGAGAGACATATTGGGTCCTACTATGGTGATAACTCTTAAACCAGTTGTTTGCATTACCTCTTATCCCATAAAAGCGTAGTTGTTTAATTAATATTTCATTACTTATGGCATCGAAGGCTTTAGAAAGATCCAGAAACAGGGCTATCGTACTATCTTTATTGTCTTTATTGTTCTCGAGAGCCATACATATTAGCAGGTGCACAGTCGGATGTAAAGTACTATGCCCTGTCCTGAACCAGACCTGGTGTTGGTAAAGAATACCATATTTATTTTACTTTACAAGTCTTACAGACCTGAATTTTTCAAGGATTTTGGAAATACGGGAAGAATGCTGATCGGTCTGTAGTTTGTAAACTTCTTCTCGTCTCCCGATTTAAAGACAGGTATTCCTTTGGCAATTTTCATCCTATTCGGAACTTTCCCCTTACTGAAAGAAGTATTCATAATATGTGCAAGTGGAGACGCAAACAAGTTTATTGGGTGTTTAAGGATGGTGGAAGTAAAATTTTCACTGTCTTGATTTAACTTAGGCCTCATGGCATTTACTATCCTTGTGATTTCAAAGGACGATGATGGGGTATCGTGGTGTGGATCGTTCAGGGACTCAGTAAATAACTTACGCTGTTTGGGTATTAGCTTGGAGGTTTGACTTCCTATACTCGCCCAAAAAAGAAAGTGTGCATTGCAGAAATTGATCAAACTCCAAAAAAATAATTTCGTAGGTGTAAAGAGTGTTAACCTGTTCATGAATAAGTTATATTGAACACAAAAACAGCTTTCCCCGTTAAAATTGCATTAACGTTAAATGACGTGCTGCACATTTGTGAAAAGGCATGTTTTGCACGTGGAGAGTCTGAAAATTCATGCAGCAGTGTGAATCCTTGGGTATTTAAACACTAAAGTAAGGCCTTCCTATCGTTCACATTCAAACTTGCGCTGCTGTTAAAACGATTCCACATTAGCATGCCAAGATTGACAATGAATGAACGTCTCCTTGCCCTGGGTATGATTAGAGCTGGTAGAACACACAGAGAGGTTGCCCAGCATTTGAACTGCCACCGTAACACTGTAGACAGGCTAGTCCATCGACATGCACAACGACCCCGCCCCGGTACACCCCGAGTTACCACCCCTGCACAAGATCGGTATATCCGTGTCGTCCATCTCCGGAACCGGCAACAAACGGCAACGACGACAGCCAGGAACATCCCTAACCTGAGACGGATACCCTCAAACAGTAATCAAACGGCTGAGAGAATACGACTTACGTCATCGAAGACCTGCAATTCGTCCGATTTTGACGTTACGTCATCGTCGTGCTCGACTGCAGTGGTACAGACAACATCTCAGGCATCCCTTACACTGGTGGCGACGTGTTGTATTCACAGATGAATGTCGTTTCCATCTTTCATCATCAGATGGCCGCCAGAGAGTGTACAGACGTCGAAACGAACGCTACGCAGATCCATGTGTCGTGGAGCGAAACCGTTATGGGGGAGGGTCTCTCATGGTGTGGGGTGGCATCACTGCCCGTAACAGAACTGAGCTGGTCATTATTGATGGCAATCCCAATGCAGCCAGATATCGTGATGAAGTGCTTACACCTGTTGTTGTCCCATTTCTGCAACGTCACGGCCCCGGCGTCATTCTACAGCAGGACAACGCCCGACCCCACGCAGCTCGTGTTGTTCAACAGTATCTGCAGCAACAACAAGTGGATGTTCTTCCCTGGCCCGCAAATTCGCCCGATATCTCACCCATTGAGCACGTATGGGACGAAATGAAACGTCAGCTACGCCGGCTTCCCCATGCACCGTCAACGCTTGTGGAACTCGAAAGACAGCTTATCAGAATATGGAACAACACCCCACAACACTTCCATGCTAACTTGTTCGCTTCCATGAGGCGTAGATGCGCAGCAGTAGTCGATGCAGACGGAGGTCATACCAGATATTGAGTGTGTGACTTTTGTGTTTGACCCTCAGTGTCTTTGACTCTCCATGGCACCAAGAGTATTCGTCGTAGCGTAATGAAATTTCTCGTGTTGATCACAAATTGATTCATCTGTGATTGAATAAAATTTCCATGAATGAAAATGATATATATCTTTTTTTAGTGTTATTTTTTAGCATGCACACTTTCTTTTTGGGGAGAGTATATATTAGCGAAAAAAGTATTAAACTCGTGTGCGATCGTATTTGGATCATATATTGTCTTATCACCAAGACGGAATAGTGACGGCAAGTTACGTTTGCTTTTGTTTATGTTTAATGCTTTATTTAAGTCTTCCCATGTTTCCGCATGTTATTCTTATTTTCTAGAAGAGTTTTTCTTCATAATACAAAGCTTTACTTTGTTTTTTTATTCTTGTTGAATAACTTACAGTAATTTTTGTAATTCTCTATATTCAGTTCTGTGGAAGATCTTATTTTTTTGTGGAAAATTTTGCTCTTATTTTTGACAGAGATAAGAAGTCCTTTTGTCATCCAGGGCTTTTGCTTAATAAATTTCTTGTTTGGCTTGTGTTTTTGCAGGGGAAATACTGTTTCGAATGCATTCATATTAGTGTTGATGAAGATTTCGTAGCTTTCATCGGGACAATCTGATTCCATAACTCCAGAAAAATCACATTGGGACAACAACAGTTTGAAGTATTCAATAGTACTAGAATTAATGTTTCTAGTCAATGTCAGTTTTATCCTATCCTGTTTGGTGTTTGTTGGTTCAGTATAAAAAAATGCCAAAGTTGTCAAATACATCCGTAAGGATTATTCCTGATGTAAAAGGATTTGCGATATTACTGGAGAAAATGTGATCTATGAGTGTATCAGACTGAGGGGCTACTCTAGTGGGTCTAGGCACAAATACTTCACTAAACATCTGCTCTATAAACATACCAGTTTGGGGATGAGAAGCTGATTTTAAAAGATCAATATTAAGGTCGCACATGATTAATGATGATTTCTTTTCTTTATTTAGTGCATCAGTTAAGTAGTTGATTTTTGACATGAATAAGTGCAGGTCTGCTTTAGGGGCAGTATTGGGTCTATACACCAACTATTCTCGATGAATTCTTATACTTCAGTTCGACAAAGAGTGAATCAAAAACATGTGGTTTGAAGATGGAAAGGTCATGCATGAATATTTTGCCCCGAAGGTAGAGCTGTGCGATGATTTGCAATTTTATTCATAGTAAATAACAGATAAGATGTAGATAGTTTGAAGATTATCTTACTGGGCGTAGTCTGTATCTGTATCTGTATTATACGTTGCGACGATCCACTTCTGGCGTATTGCAACGGGTGGGAGGACGCTTTACAGTGTTGTTACGTTGCTGCTGAGTTTCTCCTTGAACTCTTCCGGTGTTTATGCGCAGACAACCGTATTATCCAGGTGGTTCCACTCCACAACTGTTTTTATAAAAAACGAATTTTTGTACTGTTCAGTTTTTGCTGTTTGTACAGTGTAGCCTCTGCTGTTGTTCACTACTGAACGTTCTATTATATTGTCGATGTTGTAATTTGATAGGTTCTTTGTTGTAATACGTCTACCTTGTTTCTTTGCTTCCAGGAATTGATCTGGAGGTAAGGCTGGTATCAGCCCCCCGGCCACTTTGTGCATAAAGTGTAGTCGGATTTGCTGTCGTCTAGCTTGTAGTGGTGGTATTTCAAGGTTCTGCAGCATTTTGGTGACACATCCACTATCTCTTGATTTGTAGTCTTTTGTGATGAAGCGAGCAGCACGATTTTGAATACGCTCGAGTTTGTCTATATCTTTCTTGTGGTATGGGTCCCAGATTAATGCCCCATATTCAAGAGTGCTTCTGACGAGAGATAGATAGGCGGTACGTTTGCTTGCCTGTGGACAGTTTTTTAGGTTTCTTCTCAGGAAGCCTAGTGTTGAATTGGCCTTTTTAGTGGTGTTGCTGATGTGTGTAGCCCACTTCATATCCTCAGATAGTTGGATGCCTAGGTACGGGTTGCTGGTAACTTGTTGTAGAATCGTGTCGTTTAGGCTATAGAAGTGGCTTATCTTATTCTTTATGCTGAGAATGTAACATTTTTTGGCGTTGAACCTCATACCCCAGTTCGATGCCCATGTTTCCAGGTGTTTGAGATCCTCTTGGAGTGTAATTTGGTCTCTGTTGGAGTTGATTTGTCTATATAGCAGGCAGTCGTCGGCAAAGAGGCGTACTTGCGATGACACGCATTCTGGCAGGTCGTTTATGTGGCATAAGAATAATAACGGTCCCAGGACTGTCCATTGTGGTACTCCCGAGTCAACCTTTACTTCTTCTGATGCCTCCCCTTCTAAGACCACTTTCATGGCGCGTCTGGTCAAGAAGTTTGTCAGCCAGGTGTGAATTGGGCCTTTTATGCCATATCTGTCGATCTTGTGCAGTAGTTTTGAATGTGGCACGGTGTCAAATGCCTTTGAAAAGTCGAGGATGGCTATGTCGACCTGTTTGTTGTTGTCAAGAGCTTTAACGAAGTCGTTTGTTGTTATTAAAAGCTGGGTTTCTCACGAGTAGCCGGAACGGAAACCGTGGTTCAGATTTGTAAGGATGTTGTTTTTCTCAAGATGATGTAGTATGTGGCGACATATTATATGCTCCAGTAATTTGCATGCTACAGAGGTTAGGGATATTGGTCTGTAGTTCTCAGCTAGGTGTCTATCTCCTTTTTTATAGGCACACAATATGTTTGCTGTCAGCCAGTCGGTCGGTAGTACTCCTGAGTTAATTGATGTTTGGAATATGCTACAGAGGCCTGGTGCTATGTTGGTTGCGCATTTGTGCAGGATCATATTTGGGATGTTATCTGGTCCGCTAGCTTTCGATGGATTTATTTTTTTTAATAATTTTTCAACTCCTGGTGTTGTTATTTCTAATGGTCCGATGTTATGTTTAGCCTGTTTGTTGACAGTTGGCATTGTACTGGTGTTCTCTATGGTGAAGACTGATCTAAACTGATTTATTAGTAGTTGGGCCTTGCCTTTGCTGTTGTTTACAAGTTGTCCTTGGTCCTTTAATGGCGAGACGCCTAAATTGTCTTGTTTTTTTGACTTGATATATTTCCAGAATGGTTTGTTGTGTTTCTACTGAGACCGTCTTGGATGATGTTATTGACATATTCCCATTCAGCTCTTCGGATGGCTCTTTTGCATTCTTTTTGGAAAACTCTGTAATTCTTCCAATTCTTGGTTTTGGATGCTTGTGTTCGTAGTTTTTGTTCCCGCCGGAGCAACCGTCAGTAGTCAGAGTGTCGTAATTAACGGACAGAATTCTGAAAACAAATTAATCTCAGGTGAAGTGCCTCAAAGGCCGGTATTGGGCCCGATTCTGTTTAACATCTATATTAACGATATTGTAGACGAAATCAAATCCAACATAAGATTATATGCTAATAATACATCATTATCCTCAATTGTAGAAAACCCCTCGCTTGCAACGGAGACACTGAATTCTGATCTTAGACTCATAGGTAATTGGGCAAAGGCATGGCAAGTACATTTTAGTCAGGAGAAAACATTATCGCTAAGTAAAACACGCAAAACCACTCCAAAACCCAAACCTCCAATTTAGTTACTTGATAATTTAGTAACAGAGGGGTTTTGTCACAAGCATTTGGGTCTCATGTTCGATGATAATGGTTCATGGGAGAAACATGTTGACAACATTATTAGTAGGGTAGGCCCGGTCGTAAATTGTTTCCGGAGTTTAAAGCTGACTATCAAGATCAACATTAGAAACGATGTATAACTATTTTATCTTGCCACTTTTTGAATACGTCATTTGGGATAATTGTACAAATGAGAAAACAAAACAGCCGGAAGATCTCCAACTTGATGCTTCAAGAAATATGTGGTGTCCCCGAAGGTCAAGCCATGAATTATTATTTAATGTGTTTGAGTGTCCTGTGTGGTCACTACAGAGACAGGAACTGCAGAATAAAATAAGCAGGTTTAACATTACTTTAGATAGTATTCTTTTCGGTTATTTATCTTTGTCTAATTCGGATAATCTTCAAATTTTTCAAGCTTCCCAAGACTATACTTTAGATTCGGGACGTTTTCAACGAAATGGGTAAACTATGATAAATCCCAAACACACACACACACTCTCTCTCTCTCTCTCTCTCTCTCTCTCTCGCTCTCCCTTTCTCTCTCTTGATAGAGACAGAGAGACAGAGACAGAGAGACATAGAGAGACAGAGAGAGAGAGAGAGAGAGAGAGAGAGAGAGAGGGAGGGAAGGAGACTGGGTAGAGGGAGTATTGGCCTATTTCAGTGGCCACAACTGTACTGTAGCTGTCATTAATCTAATAGACCAGTACGTATTTCAGTGTTCGAATATGTCTGTTGTCATGTGAAAAATCACCCAAGATTAGATTTACTGAAGAATGGATTTCTCTTTTTTGGAGGTAACACGCACAGAATGTTATTAAGTGTTTCGTAAAATGTGATTAATGAAATCAGAATTATGTGTCGCCCTCCATTGCACACGCACTTGCGCCCATTTATTACCTTTTGTAATTTGTTAAATGTTTTGGGAGAGACGTTGATGTAGGCTATGCCTGTTTGTCAAACCCTATTTCTATTCATTCCCAATAATTTTCACTTTAATACAGAACGTAAGAACTTCTTTGTAGACTCCGCCTGGGGTGCAGCAACCTTAACGAGGACTTATACAACAAGCATTTGACAAGCTTCCTAGATTGCGGCTTTGGCGCTAGGGAATCCAGCAAACACTACCTACTGTACTGTCAACGATATTCAGAAGCGAGACACGAGACTCTCGATATCGACACGGACACTCTAATATATGGAAATCCACTCCTCGATGCTAGGCGAATCGACTGATGGCAAGTTGCCTACACGGGTATAATGGTACTTGTTAGGAGACAATATAGCCACAGTGGCTGTCTTCCTGTTGTCCCCGGGAAATATGTAAATAAAATTACACTGTCATGGAGTAGACTGGATTATGTCTACAATTACCACTGCCTATGGCTCAGCAGTAGAATAGCTGATGAAAGAAAGAAAGACCTCGAATCTGCATTAGGCCCTCCACCCATGCTGAGTGAAAGATTGCACCTCATGTGCAGACATTTTATTTTATGGTTATTCTATAAATTAGATTAAATTAAATTAAATTAAATTAAATTAAATTAAATTAAATTATGTTAAAATAAATCAAATTAAATTGAATTAAATTAAGTTAAATTAAATTAAGTTAAATTAAATTAACGCCTCGTCTAACGCATACAGCAGACGACTCCAGCAAAATAAATTCTCGAATAACTGAAAAGTTTCATTTCACGTTCCAAAAGCACAGCCCATCACCCCCATCATAAAGAGATCGACGAGCTCGCCCCAAATGAGGGGTCATAAGCTACGCTTCCGATACAAAAACTGAAAAATATAATAGAAATTGAATGCTGAATTTTGTGAATAGCGCTGACCGGTTTTGCCCACCACATTGAGCAAGGAGTCAAATCATTTGCTGCTGCCGGAGCAAAGCCCAAGACCCCCACTGGAACGCGCTACACGAGTTAGTTCTAATGAAGGCCAAGCCTCACGTCACTATCGAATGGCAAAGTAATATTGAGTGCTGATCAATTTCGGCAGCTACGAGAGGTGAAGGGTCAAAACGCATTGAAGGTGGTTAATTCAAGGTCAGCTGGGATGAGATAGCAAGTGAAATCCTAGTTGTGGTCTGGCAGATAGAGTCCTGCGGCAAGCGGATTCTTTTTCCTTGGTAAAAAGGACCCAAACAATCGCCGCCTTGAGCAGAGCAGAGACACTTCCAATCAGACATGAGGGCGATGGAGAGGTGGAAGTATCTGTTTCAAAGTGGAACCGGCCTTGCCCTTCCCATCTTCATCAATCTCATGCACATCTCTCTCTCTCTCTCTCTCTCTCTCTCTTCCCCCCCCCCCCTCTCTCTCTCCCTCGGTGTCTAGGATCCCACGAGGAAGTATGGAAGCGTCTTGTGTCCTTGAGCGTTAGACCTACAGCCTGGGCACATTTGATACGAACAGTTGACATGTGAGGAGTAGCTTTCTATGCATTTATTAACAAACTGTTTCTTGAAGACCTGCCTGGTATCAGTTTCATTCCAGATCTTTGTGAAACTATGTTTTGGCAGGTCAGCAGAGAATTGGGTTCTAGCTTTGTTAGACTGTTTCATGCCAACTTGCCTTGTTCGA
This sequence comes from Pictodentalium vernedei, assembly GCA_031216915.1. NCBI lineage: Eukaryota > Metazoa > Mollusca > Scaphopoda > Dentaliida > Dentaliidae > Pictodentalium > Pictodentalium vernedei. The sequence continues at coordinate 214,243,070 of CM062288.1, forward strand.
CTTCAAGCTGGAGAATGCATATTGAACAATGTTTTGAAAGAGTCGGGTAAATTATCATTTTTCCAATCATGCATGAATAGGGAAACTTTTAATTTATAGAGATCGTTAAATTTCAAAAACAAGGGATCCGTGTGGCTATTAAACTTCTTACAACTAATTACTCGTACGGCGCGTTTTTGCAGAGAATTTATTTTACTGTTAGATGACCCGTGACCCCAGATTTGGAATGCATTTTGTAAGTACAATAATTTCAATGCCTTCTTGGGAAGAACGTTTTTTACTTTGTTCAGACAATGAATTGCGCTTGACATCTAAGAACATATTGTGGAAGTGTGGTACTTAAAGTTGCGATTTCCGTCAAGGTATACTCCTAAGAACTTAAGCACTTTATCTTATTGGGAGTTACCTACGGGTGAGAGCTTGGTATCGTTAAGAAAAATGTTTAGCAAATCAGATTTGTGCGGACTGTTTGGTGGATGTAGCATGATGTATTTACACTTTTTAGCGTTTATCTGGAGTTTGTGACAACAGCACCAGTCGAATATTTTATTCAGCTCAGTATTCACGTTAGTCTTCAGAGTATTCAAGTCATGTCCAGCTGTAAACGGGGTTGTGTCATCAGCAAAGGACAGTAGGTTAAGCGCAGTGGAGTATCTCATACCATTGACGTAAAGTAAGAAGAGAATAGGTCCCAACACAGACCCCAGGGGGGGATCCCGCAAGTTACATGTCGGCTTGGAGATCGGTTCGAGTTATACTCCACATATTGTTCTCTGTCTGATAAATAACTTTGGAAACAAATTTTGCTTATTCCGTAAAATTCCAGTTTATTAAGTAATATTTCATGGCTGATCGAATCAACTTCCCAGGACAAACCTACGATGACGGCTAAAGTAGAGTCTTTTGTTGGCTTATCGTTACATTCGGCATCATACTGCAAAAGGTGCATGATGGGATGGAAAGTGGGGTGATTTTTGCGAAAGTCGTATTGATGTTCGTACAGTATATTAAAATCATTCAGAAAATTAGAGAATTGGAGAGTCTATGGTTCATTATTTTCTCCAGAAATTTGGAAAAAGCTGGTAATAAGCTAATCGGTCTGTAGTTACCTAGCTCGCGGGAATTATTACCCCCTTTAAAGATTGGTATTACCTTTGCAATTTGCTTTTTATCAGGAACTTTGCCTTGGATAAATGATTGAATGAAGATATGAAAGGTTTAGCGACCTCAGAAATTGTCCCTTTCATAATTCTCGTGGATAAATTGAAGGCATTGGTACTCACTTTCCCTTTCAGTTTTTCGGCTGTCAATATAATTTCTTGCTCGTTTGTTGGGGTTATAAAAAAAGAGTCAGGGTAATTTCCATTCATAAAATCACCGAGGTTGTTATTAGAGGAGGGAACGTGATCGTTAATAGTCTGGCCAATTTCTGCAAAGTAATCATTAAAACAGGACGCTATTTTATCAGAGTCAGTTATTTGAACATTATTATGAGATATGCTAGGTGAGAGGGTCGCCTCGGATTTTGATTTGTTGATTATGCTACGAAGTATTTGCCATGTTTTTTAGAGTCATGTTTGTTGATTTCTATAATAGCGTTATAGTATGCCGCCTTATTTCGTCTCTTTACTTGACTGAACATTATGGAGAACGTTTTATAATTATTTATATTAACTTCCGTGGGTTTTCTCAATTTCAGCAGGTAAAGTTTAATTTTAGTTAGGTAGGACTGTAACAGACCCGATGAGCTTTTTAGGTAATTTCACGCTTCTCAGAGGAAATGCGGATTCGAATGTGTCAAGGAAAATATCTATAAACGCTTCGTATGCTGCATTGGCGCACGTACAGCTATAGACTGAATCGAAGCTGGAGTTATGTAGCATATTATTGAATAGATCCGTATTTTCTCTCGTGAATGATCTTCTGGGTGAGGATAATGTATTGTTAGGCTCACTATCACCTTCCTGTATATAGAATATGGGAAAGTGATCTGAGATATCAGTAATTATTATCCTTGCGTGATAGTTAGCTGAGACATTATTGGAATAGATGTGGTCGATTAAAATTGCCGAATTCTCGGTTATTCTCTTGGGTTTTTGTTATGACTGGCATGAATCCGTCACTAACCATATTATCTATAAATGAGTTAGTTTTACTGTGGTTGGTAAAATTGAGAAAGTCTGTATTAAAGTCGCCAAGCAAGAAAGCCTTGCTGTGCTCTGAGTTGCCTTTAGTGAGAATACCATTTACAGAAGAGACACACACATCGATATCTGCCAGAGTTTGGCCTGTATATGCATCCAACAATATATGAATATTTGTGTCCTGGGTTGATCTCGACGAAAGTGACCAAAAGACCTACACTCCCTCTGTCGTCATCCGGACTTGGGCGAGTCCCTGTAGACGATTTGGTTGTAGCCATTGATTTTATAATTGAGGTGCTTATGTAGTGAGAAAATTTCAGTGAGACCAATCACGTCAAGCATGTTCTCACCTTGCTGAATGTCACAAAGGAAGTTGGTGAATGAGTCCCAGTTTGCATTAAGGCTTCTACAGTTTAGGCTTAGAAGGGTTGCATTTTTTCCTCGCCTGCGGAAATTTTGTTTAAAGTAGGAGGGGAAAAAATAATTGCAGGAATGACCATGAATAGTGAAAGGGGGCTTTGAATCACCATCCTGCAGATGATTCATTTAGTGATTATACTTGAATGCGAAATTATATTGGTCATCACTCTGTAACGCGTCCAAAGCTATATTTTTATTCGCGATGAGTAAGCATCATGTAATGTAAAAATATGTGAACCATAGAAGTTGTTGGGCAGAGGTTAATGGAGTTGTGCAGTTAAAACTTGACGAAAACATATAACAAGTGAACAAATTCAGCTTGTGACAGCTGATCATAAATTCAAAAATAAAATATAATCTATCTACATGTATGTCGTTCCGGAAGACTATTTGACAGAGGTGTCTCATATTTCTATGGAGTCCACGGGCATTACTAGTGATACGTGTTAGACATTTCGGTGAACCCATGAAGAGGGGGGGGGGGGGGGGGGGGGGAGGGGGATTGAAAAAAAGAGAAAATGTGGTTCATTGGGTGACTCAAGAAATTATAGTCCTGCTACCTGTCGGGAATGGATACTGTCGAGAGGAATAGGATTGCAGAAAGTTGACGAAAGCAGTACGAAAAGTGAATTCCCTGGGAAGATATATTATTTATTGGAGGGGAAGGTAGCCACGAATCCGGGCAAAAATTAGCCCATGGTCCGTTTAGTTCATATGTTACTCAAAGTTTGCTAAGCACCAAATATTTGACACATCATTGTGAAATTTGCTTGTGACATATTTGCGATATTTTTGGTGGATATGATTGAAGAACGTATTGAGATGGTCCCCAGTGTTTACATTAGCTCTCTTGACAGGAAGACTTTTCGTGACAGTCATGGAAAGCATGTACCCCTTGATTTTTATGATGTTTTCGTGTACTGTCTACATGTACATGGCATGTGTAGGGTATTCAATCTTCATTTCAACACAAACCCTTGTGATTTAATGATTAAATATGGCAAATGTAAATGTAAGAAGACATTTGTCGGAAGCAGAAATGTGGCGGGCTGTAGGGATGGTGAAGCAAGGGGCTACCCATCGCCAGGTTGGTGAAGCCCTTGCTGTGCACCATACGTTGATCACCAGGGCCTGGTCAAGATTTCAGCAGTATGGCACACCAGTAAGACGGCATGGTGGTGGCAGAGACAGAGCAACATCTGCAGCTGAAGACCGGTTTTTGATCATTCAGGCCCGTAGGAACCGCTTTGCCACAGCAACCCAGCTTCTCAGTGACGTTCAGAATGCATCGGGGTAAATGTTTCGACGCACACTATCCGGGCAAGGTTGCACGAAGGTGGTGTCCGATTAAGAAGACCATGTATTCGCATTCCGCTGTCCCAGAACCACCACCTGGCACGATATGAATGGGCTATGGACCACGTTGGATGGACCAGAGAAGATTGGCGACCTGTCCTTTTTACAGATGACTCAAGGTACTGCCTATAGGCGGTCTAGGGTATGGAGAAGACCAGGAAAGTGATTCCATGCAGCCAACATTGCTAAGCATGACCGCTATGGTGGAGGGTCAATCATGGTCTGGGCGGCATCTGCAGGGATGGACATACAGAGCTCTGTGTCCTTGAACGTGGTACATTGACTGCACAGCGGTATATTGATGAAATCATGAATGTCCATGTCAGATTGTATGCATGTGCAATGGGTGATAGATAGATTCTGATGGATGATAATGCCCGTCCTCATGTTGCCCATGCTGTCAGTGAATAAGGACAGAGGGAGGGTATTGAGCGTGTGGACTGGCCAGCAAGATCCCCTAACTTCAATCCAATCGAACATGTCTGGAATGAGTTGCAGTTTGCAATTTCAGCCCGTCCAGTACAGCCAAGAAGTGTCCAGGAGCTTGGTGCCATGCTGGTCCAAGAATTGAACAACATCCCACAAAGGACCACCAGGAACCTGATTGGAAGCATGAGAAGGCGTTGTCAAGCTGTAATTAACAGTAATGGGTCTCATACTCGATATTGAACCCATACCAGTTCGCTCCGTCAACTTTTTGGCAAATTGAAAAAATTCTTCTTTTACCAATAATATCCATTTTCCATGGTTATCGTATTCAAAAGCTAAAAAATAATGTCAAACACAAATAAAATCTTAATTTCTGTACTTAAATCATTAAAGATAAGATTGAATAAAAAATATATACACTTTTCATTACAATATTTCAACTAAAAGGTAAAACAGGTAGTTGGATATACTTGGTGCTTAGCAAACTTTGATTTCAGTAGTATATGTATACAGGACAGGCTCTCATTCAGCCACCCGAGTTCGGTATATCGAAAGGGTACCACCGGTGGATATCTGCTGTTGTCTGTATGGCTTGGCCAACTAAGCATTAGCTCCGAGCTGATATGGAAACCAGGACCACCGGTAAGTGAACTCTACTCTGGCAAAAATGAAATAGTTAGGAGAGGGAAAATGCGAAGCTTCAGTCAATGGACCGACTATTGGATATCTAATCTTTTTTAATGGTGTCCCCCTCAGCTAATCTTGCATATAGATTTTTGAGTCCTATCCAATTGCTTACTTGGCCGAGTCATACACCTTTCAACTCTTATCATCAAGAGTTTTGTAAGAACAGCAGTACATTAATATCAAAGATGGCGATGATCCCCGATTGGATCGGAATGGATCAAAACGCGATCGAACTTCTCCGTCCACTTTTCGAACTATAAATTCTTTACTGTCGAAAATTAAATTGAGAATGTGGATGCTAACACCCTGTTGATGTTTATGCGTCTTAATTCTCTTGCAGCACATCCGCGGGCCATTCAGTAAATGGGCAGCACAAGCGTGAACTGTTGGGTAAACTTGACCTTGTATTCATGTTGTGTCATGATATGGCCTAGATCGGCGGAGTCATGGTTTGGATGGGCAACTTACCTTGAGCTCATTGCGCCTAAGGGCAATGTGTTTGGGGTGAGTTGTTCACCTGACTTGTGATTTTGCCCATCAAGACGCCCAAACAGGGATTTGATGTTTTTTGTATATATTTTTTTTTTTTGGGGGGGGGGGGGCGGTATATAAAATGCCTCACTTCTCTTTAAATATTTCCCTTGCTCAGTCATATATCACGGCGAATCAATTCCAACCATATTAAGCTCAATCGAGTAATCGGAAACTAATACACTATCCTGTTAATCGAGAGCAAACTCATACATTTTACTCATACACCACCAGTCCATCTCTAAAGGAACATCCCCAATCGCACCTCGATAACAACCGACATGGTTCAAATATAAATATAATTACAACTATAAAACAGTATTTTCTTCTGCAGCCTTTTCTTCTTATTTTTATTATTCCCGAATACAGGCATATTTCAGCTCATTTTGTTTAAAACAACTATACTCGCCTTGCTGATGTACAAACAAATTGTGAAAATTCCACGGAGACAGCTAACATAAGAATTTGCTTGTTTCTGGATCCACTTTCCGTCTTTGTTCTCTATACATCACCTGTAATTATGTTGTACTGTTGAGATTATTAAATTCGGAAATAAAATATTGTTTAAATTAAATTAAAATTAAATTAAAATTAAAAGAATTTGAAGATTAAACTTTTCCGGCAACCCGTCTGTAATCCGAACGCTACTGTCTGGCAGATCTGAAGGGTGGTGTAAACGTGGTAGGGTGGCGTTAAAGGGAAGTATTGTCTATTGTCTGTTAACAAGTGGTCTGAAACTACTTTCACTGTGTGACCTTTTTGATTCTGCGTATTTGGCAAGAGGCTGAATAACTGATTTCCTTTTGTCTGCTACATTTTTTGGAATTTCGAAAATGCTCGTTTACGAAGTAGTTTTTTATCTTTGAAGACGTAGGATCTATTTCGTACGCACGGCTCTCGGACTTTATAATAAGTACACTTGGTCACTTTTGGTCTTATTTTGTGTGATTGCTTTCTCCCTAACCTATGTACTCTTTTAATAAAAGTTATCTCCGCCAACATGTATGGTATATGGAGATTTAATACCTGGATGTCGGTTTTTAAACACCGAGACGCAGGCGAGGTGTTTAAATGAGACATCCAGGTATTAAATCTCAATATACCATACATGTTGGCGGATATAACGTTTTTGTCCCGTTTGAAACACAATACAACTTAGTGGAAATAAATTTGTGGACGCATTTCTCAGCTCCAGAATTATTTGGACGAAATTCGTGATAATAATTTTGTTTTTATAATAGCAGAAGACAACAGATATTGTCCCTGTATCAGTATGTATCGCGTCTTCTGATTGGTCAACGTGACCGAAACAAATGGCCATGGTATCGGCTATCTTCAAACATGCGGGTGATAAGAGCGCGCGCCGTTGTTCCCCGTTTGTCACTCGAGAAACATCCAGGTGATAAAAAGAACCTTTGACCCCGACTGGGTCACATCGATTGCAGAAACTCCTATTAGAACTGTTAAGTTATATCCAACTTATTGTCGTATTGTAGTGAATACTAATACAAATTAAAAAACATCGTTGCAGCCCTATGAGTAGAAGCACTTGTTGGCTGTCGTATTCGTTGAGAACTGAACAGATTGAATCGGGTTCGCAAATATACTTTTGCGCTTTGCGGGGTGAGAACATCAAGGGGAGCAACTCATTTGTTTATCTTCGATATCGCTTGAGCAGAATACAAAATGTCAACCTCTCGCTTCCCTTGTCACTCCGATGGAGACATCGTTCGCAAACGGATTGAACTCACGCCTTAATCCACCGTCAAATCAAATAATACTGCCGCACAGCTTTTTAGAGAGTATTTGTCAGAGAAAGACTTTGATACTGAATTTGAATTGTTTAAAACAAAAGATTAAAACTTCTCCATGTGTGACCAGGTTTATAAACAACGATTCGGAAACAGACTCGGTCTATTTATAGTTTTGCAGTGACGTTTGTTTCTTGTTTCGCTGTTTGGTTCAAAATCTGAGGCTCAGTGTGGGGTTTAAACTTCGTCGCCTGAGTCTTAATGTGGGATCATATTTTACATCTCGTCATTATTTCTGTGTTAGGAGGCGGGACAAACTCGTTATCTCGGGCCACATCCAGGGTACATGGAGATTTAATACCTGGATGTCTCCCATATACCCCCGATGTTTTGCGTGCGCTTATACCCTGGATGTTGCATGCTCTCATATACCTTGGATGGTGGGCGCACCCTTTGCCATGGCTGTTTGTCCAAGGCATTCAGACCAATCAAAAGACAGAATTTATCGGGATATAGGGACAAAGTATAATGGCCTGTCCCTTTTCATTTCAGCATTAATGAAGTCGGCAAGAAGATCCTCGGAGAAGATTTTATCCGACTCTATTTCTCTTTTGCCCGAAAAAAAGCAGATTATCGCGCATGGAATGCATTTGCAGGTCGATGAAGGACTCATTAATAGCCGCATTGTCATTCTGCATGGATAATAATCACTCACGGACTTGATTCCCATCGCTTTGCAAATAACTCACTGAACAATTCATGTCTGTATTTTTTTCTTTTCAAGTCAAACACATCACTTTTGATAATTTGAGTATTGACTGTTAACCCTTTCGGTAAGTTTTCCAAAACGGGTCTCGATTACGTTTGCAACATCCCTCTGCACCGGCCCTTGCTGTGATACCTTGTTTTTATGCCGGTGTAGACGTTGTTTTGGTTTTAATAAACTTTTATTAAAATTTAAAAAAAAAATAATTAAAATAAAACAGGTCTCGATTCTATTTAACTTATTATGAACTAATTTAAATTCGGATTTCAGTTCATCCATGACATCTAGTCGTGTCGTAATTTTTTCCAGTATACTATATATATTGCTGAGTTCGAAAGAACACCCCTTACAAGCATTGTGGGTACCGTTGGACCACTTTCATTCTGTACTGTACTATTACAGGCTAGTTCAAAATAAATTGGGGTGCGTTCCACACACATTTCCTCAGTAGATTTCCGATGACTATCAGTATTTTCTTTGTCTTTACTCACTGTACTCACTACCTCTCTTTGTGAAGTTTCTGTCTTACCGCATGGATTAACATCATCAACATCACTGGTACTTACAATTCACAAACAAAGGGTGTAGCCGGGGAGGGTCATGGGGGTCGTATGACCCCCCTCTTCCCCCCTCTTCCCAAAGGTCCGCGGCCGATGTTCTCCACAACAATCTAATACATGCCTACATTGAATTTGATTCACATTCCCTCAACATGAAATCTTTGATCACTGCTGATATCAAATATTGAATACCCCCCCCCCCCCCGCCACCGGACCACCAACGATGGCCAAAGGTCAAGTTGGAGGAGATTATGGGAGGGGGTCACTCCTTCCCATAATCTCCTCCAACTTGACCTCTGGCATACTCTTGGCCCCTGGCTAAGTTTTCAGTCTTTTTAGTTGCCAGACATTCTCATCCTTGAGTTAGTTGCATTATGGGCGAAACCCCCCCTCCCCCCCCCCCCCCCTCTAAGAAATGCTGTCCACACCCCTGAAAACTATCTGCGATTGTCGATGGTAGATCTTTCAGCCCAGAGGAATGAAGGCCTACTGAAAAACGCTGACTGACCGCATCTGTATCCGTCATTACTCCTTTTTCTTACTATAATCATATGAGTTTTGGAAACACTTTCTCTCTCCTATTTGCTCTCTAATAGACCTTTTCTTGCACTAACATCCATAAGGCCCTTTTACTCATATATTAATTCCACTCACACAGGCTCGTCTGGTCCTCAGCTGTTGGTGGCGTTGTTTTCGCTGTGGTGAAGCATGGTGGATGTTTGGACCGCGCTGATGTGGAATCTGCGGTGAGATTCACGGTGGGTGAATCTCAAAAAAAGGGAGAGTAGTGTAGCGGTCGATGTATGCAAGCCATTTACCAACCAGCCTGGTTGGTCCGGATCTCTTAGTCTCGTGGTAAATCGGTCGCTTTTTGAAATTTTGGGTGTGTACTCAAGAAATAATGCTCAGCAGTGTGAGGATTTGAATTGGGCAAAAAAAGTACAAAAGATTGCTAGTATTTTATTTCTTTGGGAACAGAGAGATTTAACTATCAGGGGTAGGGCAATAGTAATACAGAGTTTATTGTTATCAACATTATGGTATACTTTGAATGTTGTTTCCATTTCTGAATTTTATGAAAAGAAAATTAAAGCTATATGCCTAGGATTTTTATGGTTAAATGCAGTGCATATAATCAAATATAAAGTATCATTGGTAAATTGAAAGATGTGGGATTAAATTTTACTGACATTTTCATGAAGAAAGCTGCTCTGGTGTATAAATGGGTTAAAAAAAAAGATTCTCAACTGTTTTTTCCTGGAAGTATTTCATGGAATATTATTGTTATCAGTACAAAAATCTATTACTAAAGGATGGAATTTTCTGTTTCAAATTTGAAGAAATGTTTTGGAAACATATTCCGGAATTTTATTCTGAAGTTCTCAGTTCTTGGCAAAAGATTACGGAAAATAATTTTCAAATTGTGGGTGCAGAAATCCCTATTAACTCCTAGCACTCCGGTAGTATTTCAAAGTTTTCGTCATTGACTCCATATAGCCCATGGGGCATGAAAAATTTAACAAATTATATCTTGTTTGACAGAGCTCAATGAGCTCTGTCAAACAAGATATAAATTTTTAAATTCTGAGTTGCATTGTGGGAAAAATTTACTGCTGAAAACTTTGGTATTCTGACATAAGAGTGCAGAGGGTTAAAGAACACTCACTTTTTGATAATCCTTTTATTATGTGGGAAGGGAAAACCCTGTGTTTTCATAACTTCATTGCCAGTGGAATAACCAAAGTTGAACACATAATTTATGAGGCTGTACCAGTTTTTTTACCCTTGTCTGCTATTCATGAGTTGGTGTGTCATGAGGAGAATTGTAGATGTCTATTAGTCTCTGATCAATACAGAACTATTATAGAGGCTATTCCCAATGAGTGGAGGAATGTTATACCCAATGACATTTCAGAAGTCAGGAATTCAGCAGTGGATGTTGACTCCACTATTTCATTCATCAATGAGTATGGGATTTTAACCCCCATTAAATTTCTTACCAGGAAGTCTGCTTATGAAATACTTAGGAAAAATCAGTTTCAATTACCATGTGGGGAATTACATTGATATGAAAAGTTAAATGATAATGAGATTCAATTTTCATGGAAAACAGTTCATTTGGCCATAAAATCAAATGAAATGATTGACCAGCATTTGAAAATACACCACAGTATACTTTTTACAATAAGGAAACAATTTATAATAGGTAAACAGGACAATGATAAATGCCCTTTATGTAAAATTGTGACAGAGGATATCAAACATTTGTTTCTTGATTGTATGTTATTAAATAATATTCAGTCCTTGTGTAGGAAAGCATTGGCCATGTTGTTTAGTGGTTTTTCTGTTATGATTTCTGAAAATATGTTTAAAATGATGCTTTTATTTGGTTTCCGAAATATAGTTAAAAATGTGAATTGTAATTTTGTAAACATTCTGCTGAGCTCTTACAGATTGGCTGTTTACAGAAGAAGGAAATTCTTTTCTATGAAAAGAAGTTAATCAGGGTGGAACCACTTTTCAGGACAATTCTGATCTCTCATGTGCGTTGTTATAAGACACACTGTGAACAATTTTCCAAAGAATTTGATAAAATTATGCTGGTAAATAATAATATAGTGACGATTTTTATCTGACTGTTTGATTGTTTAGCAGTTATTGTTTTTTTCTTCTATGGAGATACATGCACCAGTTTTATATGTACTTGTAATAGCCCATATTGGGGTTTTAGTATTTATAAATTTTGTATCTTTTGTAAGATTTTCCATTATGTCTGTCTGTGCAGCTGTGAAGCTGCTATTGTTAGATTGGATGGAGAAGAATATAAGAGATGCTTGAATAATTCAAAACTGTCACATTTTAGAGGCGTGATATGTTGAATCTGTGATTAAGGGCCTATATAAGTAATGAAATTGTGTTTATTTTGAAAATTCTCACCTCTGATATTTCCTTCAATTCAAATTAAATATACACAAAATGTACATCAAAATGAAGGCGGGGATGTATAGAACACGAAACACATGGGTAATCAACTCATAGAGCCGACTGTAGGCACCACTGGTTCCTGGAAGTCTGCTGCCGTTTTCGCACTACAACTGATAATTTAATAATATTTCACGAAAACAACTTGTGGCCAAATGTGCTTTACATATCCGCGAACAAAGCTAGGGGATAAAAATTCTCCAAAACACGGCGACAGAGCTGCATTGGGGAAAATTCCAAAGCCTTGGTTTTGTTTACGTATGAGTATACTTTCGATTTCCGGTCGACGTCATCGGACAGAATAGGCAGGTAAAAACAACGCCGTCTAAAATCAAATAATGAAAAAGATCGCCTTCATACAGTATACTGTTATTAGATAGAGATTGCACAGTTGCCATATTCAATGCAAGGTATCATGATACCTGTTGAAATTTCTTAGAATTACGATTTTGTTTTTCGATGGAAATTCGTGGTAACGAGTGATTTGCGCATGTCTGTCGAGCATGGAAACCATCTTCAATAAAAATGCAGACAGTGTTGTCCTTTTCCCAAATGCAGTCCTATCGCTGTATTCGAAAGTGTTTTGAATGCCTAGCTTTATTCTTGGATATATGAAGCACATTTGGCCACAAGTTGTTGTGATGAAATATTATTTTATTATCAGTTCTGGCGCGAATACGGTAGCAGACTTCCAGGAGCCAGTGGTGCCTACAGTCGACTCTATGAGTTGATTACATATGTGTTTCGTGTTCTATACATCCCAACCTTCATTTTGATGTATAATTTGTGTATATTTAATCTGAATTTAAGGAATATGAGAGGTGAGAATTTCAAAATAAACAAAATTCCATTACTTATATAGGCCCTTAAAAAGTCAGAAAAAACCTTCTGTCCTGATTTGGAATGGTACCATTTGACAATGACTGGACATGGGTTATTAAATAACTGATTTCACCAGAATCATAAACAGATTGTATGCGGGTTATTTGTGGACTTCAGCAATTATTGAGTGACACTGTCAAATGCAGTGTCTCGCCATTCTCGGTGAATAACCATCGTTGAGAACACGGAATTTGACCTAACATTTAACTTACCTTTATTGCACTGGACATAATGATGATAAACGGATTTCTACTTTGCAATGGAAACATTTTTTATTTTTTAGCATTGAGAATACACATTTGTATCATTATTTTCATCGATTCGTGGTATAGGCAATTTAAAACTTAAGGGAGGTAATTCCATATTTCATAGTCTAAATTTGTTACCAGTATATCGTATTTTCATATCCTAACATATTGGCACAGGATAACTCGCCCCAAGACAGGTCGAATGGAAACCTCCGGTTGGTGTTTTTCCTATAATGGTGTGATTATGGTTAACAGAAAGCAGGTATGTAACGTATAATAAGTTTATATACCTTTGTTAATATTTGTTTTTATTTGTTTTTGTAAAAAGTTTTATTTGTTTTTTAATGAATAAAATATTTTTTAAAAAATCGGTCGCTTTGTGTGCTAGAGGTCGACGGTTCGAACCCCGGCTCTCGCACTTATCTCTCCTCCTGTTACACACAGAAAAAAATCACAATTTAACAAGAAACATTTCGAAAACGGACTTCTTTGATGGCAAAGAAATAATTACAAAAAGAAAAAGAAAAAACGCCCACCCACATGTAATTTTACAAAAAAGCCTGAGCACAGAAGATCAACTTTGTGGTGTTTTATGTGCTTTCTTATAAGACCGTGTGAAATGTCTACCAATTTTTTCGATATCTACCATCAAGTAAGAGAATAGCTCTCCATAAAAGACGAGCATTGCACAAGACGTTTATAAATATCGATATCACTGCGTTTGGGTGTTTTAATTACATTTAAAAATGTTTTAATTGTAATCAAAACATTCCAAAGTGTGTAATAAGACAGAAGACAACGGGGATGGAGTCTGGGGGGGGGGATTGAAATCAACGATCCGAGTTGGAGGTTTCCCTGTATTTCACGCGCGCCAAAAGCGCTCGTGAAATACAGAAAAAACACCATCAATGGTAATCGATTCCTCCAACACCCATACTCTACAAAAGTTGTGTCTTATATTTATACCACGATCAAGCTTGAATTAAGTGAATGGAGCTAAGGTTTTCAAAGAAAAATATCACCTTCGGCGGTCTACTTACAGCCTTACTTGACACTGTTTTGTTTCGAAACATTTCATTCACCAGATGCCTTATTGCATGACATTCTTACACGTACTCCGGATTCACGCTTGGTTATTGATTGATTGATTGATTTATTTATTGGAGTTTAACCGGTGGCTCAGTAGGTAGAGGTGCAGGCTGCAAACCGAGAGGCCCTCGGTTCGAATCCCACCTGCGGCAACCGCGTTGTGTCCTTGGGCAAGACACTTCATCTCCATTGCCCGCGTGGGGGCACGATGACGCCGTGTACTAAGGCGTACTGCACGTCGATGGAACGCATGTCTTCAACCAATCTAACCCTGCCTGTGCTGCAGTGTGGAGTTACGATGTTGGGGAGCTGGCAGCTGCTCGTCGTTGCTCGGTGGTTCTCTCCGGGTACTCCGGCTTCCTCCACCCGTAAAACTGTCACGGTCATGATTAGCCATTGTGCATAAATATGTGACCCTAAACATCAATAAATAAATAAATAAATAAATAAATATTGGAGTTTAACGACATTTTCGATAGCCAGGGTCACATCGTGTCGGATAGTTTTACAGGTGAGGAATCCGGAGTGAACCACCGAGCAACAGCGAGCAACTGTCAGACTCCTCGAGGAACTAACTCCACACAATCAAGGTTAGCATTGGTTGAAGACAGGTGCACCAGCGATGTGCAGTACGCCTTAGTACACAGCACCACCGTGCCTCCACGTGGGCAGTTGGGATTAAGTGTCTTGCCCAAGGGCACAACGCAGATACCCCTGGCGGGGATCGAACCGTGGACCTCTCGGTTTGAAGTTCAATGCCATAATCACTGAACCACCGAGCTCCCTCCACGCGTGGTGCACTTAGTAAATTTATCAATGTCTGTATTATATCGGGTGACGTTGAATACACACAACAATCGTGGCATAACACACAGAATGCCGATTGTTTTTACGATTAAGTACCAGAATTATCTAAGTCAGGGCAGCAGAGAAAAGGTGTCAGTCGCGGCCTTCAACCAATTCTCTTTTCTCAAATATCACGCAGCGTGGAGGTGTCAAGATTTGATAATTTAGGCTAAGTCCTGCATCAAGTTGGCATCTCGTCTTTACAACAGTTTTGTTGACTATTGTTCAAGATTCGAAGATGACTTGCTGCACTTATGCATATAAGAGAAAAAAATTCTGACAGTGTTTGAGTAGCTACTAAAATGATCTCATTCGTGACTGGTAGGAAATCTTGAGTTCTTCTCTTTTGACAAATGTCACACAGTGTGGAAGTGTCAACCGGTGGTAGGATATTTGAAAAATGAGAAAGTACGTCATACTGAATCACTCAGCATCTCTTCGTCACACTTGTTTTTTCTAACCGTTGTTCAATATCAGAAGATGAAGTAACTTCCTCTTCGTGTGACTTTCGCACACAATCTATATGCTTCAGTTGTACAGATGTAGGAGATATAAGGGTTTTCAAGATGAAAATATGTCAATAAGAAGATGGAAACACGACAATTAAAACAAACAACGTTGCACGCATTTAGGCGAATTGTAATTTCTTGACACAGAGTTTGCAAACAAGAAAATCGGGAATAGTAATGACTGGAATGGAATGTTGATGGCTGCCAGAAAATCATTAAGCGGCAACGCCGACGAATACGACTAATAAGTAACGTTTGGGCAATAGAAGCTGTGTTGAATTTGATATTCTCAAACTAGGAACTTGCCTCACTTTCTCTAAGGAAGAGGGTGTATGTGCTTTCGATTTTTTCTTAACCCTATGAACCCTAGCGACCGCTTTTCCGGCCATTAACATCATGACGTCATTAAATAGGATGGCTGTTCAGTAAATGTGTGGGGTAGAGCAATCAATAGTTTCAACGTGCAGCCCCAAGGCTGCACGTTGAAAATATTGATTGGTCTACCCCAAATAATGAATATGGACTATCCTAATTGCTGTTATTGAACTGGCATGGAAGATGCCACTAGCGTTCAAAGGGTTAAGTATCTTAGAGTTGTATTCTACAGCGAATATAGTTGCTCGGTACGAGCTGAGAACTCCGAAAGGAAGTTGATAACTTTTGCTGATCTATCCTGTTATCGCCAAGCTAAAAATTTAGTATTAATTGTCAATAGAATTAGATTATGAACAGAGTGTTAATCTCGATAAAGGTGTTTTCTATTGGACAGTCTATGAGAAAAATTATTAAAAATGGCCAGTTGATTAATGCAAGTTTATACAGGTTTTGTCATAACAACTTTCTATAATTGTTTAATGTTGATAAGTTACTGTACCTATATAAGTTTGTTGTATTCTTGTGTAGAGAGACACGGATAGCCGGTTAGGAAACTTATGACGAAGGTTTGGCCACCAACCCTTGTCAATGTTTGTACTATATATTATTAAATTTGTTCAAGTGTAAAGGCATTTAGTCTCAGTATTTCACAAAGCGAGTTCCCCAGTTCAGAATTTATCCGTGACCTGTTCCCCACGGTTATACTGTTCGGCTCCATTAATAACAGATATATAAAAAAACAAAATATACAACCCACATTTTCAAAATTAATCAACTGACCTTCTTTCAATTCGTCTGGAATTTGAATCAGTTTGTCTATTCCGGAATACCTGGTGCCACATGAAAGAGGAGACAATCAGCTTTGCACTGATCTGCCACTTACCATTTGTTGTTCTTGCGTTATTCAAAATTACCGAGACGTTTGGGAAAAAACTGGCAAAAACGTTTATTAGGTACACCGCGAACAGTAATAACTGAGCTACCACCTAAATTTTTCAGTTTTAGGAACTGACCAAGAGATTTCCTATTCTAAATAAAGCGAATTCCAAAACATCCTGTTTTCTGATACGTATTTTTACACGCAATTTGAATTTAATTCAGACCTGCAGGTCACAGGTCTCGTTTTTACATTTTCTCGCTGTCAGTCTGACAAATCATCATCGCCTGTCATCAAATGAGTAACTCATATGGCTCCGCTTAAAACCGACCGGGCCCCTAAAAACCCAGTCTTCTACGATCCACATGGGGTGTCAACCAATGAAAGTACAGATGACATAACACGCCTTTATTTCCAGCCCACAGCGTCAACTAATGAAAATATATATGACAGGACACGCTTGACGTTCTTTCCAGCCCTCAAATAGCGCCATTTGGGGTATACATTTTGAAAAATTTGGAAAAATGTGTCCCAGGCCTCAATAACGCGAGAGGGACACGCCTTGATACCTTTCGATAACTCAAGACTTCGAGGTAACAGAGATAATGCGTTGAGAGTCTTACCGTATCTCTCAATGGAAACCAAGAAAATATTAACAAATTGTCTCGTTAAAAATGAAAACAAACCTATTCCATTATGGCATTAATCCTTTAAGCAACATAACGACCAAAACCGCCACCGCTTTTCACATAAATCACCGTTCAGTTTTCATTATTTTTTCATTTTTGTCTCAAAAACATAGCTTATGACCCATAATTAGAACGAGCTCGTTCCAATGAGTGGTCATATGCTGTGTTTTTACGCAAAACCTAAACCAATTAGTTATTCGAGAGTTTTGTTTGCAAGGGTCGTCTGCTTTTCATGTTAGGTAAAGTGTTAAAGACGAAACGGATTATCCCAAATTCATCTCCGATGGTAGTCCTGTATCCTTCAAAGAAGATAAGAACCACCTAGGGCTAATTCTCCAATGTAATCGAATCGGAGACTTACAAATAAATGAAATATGTAAGAAAATCAATTCCCAACTCCTCTTCTTCGCAAACTGAAATTCATATTGAATAAGAAATCCTTAGAACAAAATTATCCAAATTCTGTCCTTATTATATTACGGTGACTTAGTGTGGGATTGTGCACCTGAATATTTGCTTCAAAATATTGACCGACTTCAGCTTGATGTTGTGCGCATTGTCAAGGCTACACGCGCTCAGTCCCAGCAGATCAACGTCTGGCTGAGCTGGGGCGATTCTTCTCGCTGCAGCGACACGAAAAACACAAATGCGGTGCTCTTGTCAAAATTATCACAAATTGAGCACCAAAATGGCTCAACGGATTCGTGCCAGCTAGAATGCATGGTAGCTTAATGTACAACCCTCGTAATTCCAACCAGCAAGAATGGAGTTCTATAATAAAAAAAACCCTTTTCCACCTCTTCCACATAAAGCTAGAACAGTTTATCAGATGTTCTCACCTGAGCCGCAACAATAACGGAGACGAAACAAACATAGCCACAATTGAACTGTATTTATACCACGATTACCTATTCTACTATATATGAAAAGCCTATGACATAAATTTTAGCTTTATACACCAACCGTGGTGAACACACCCGAAATGGGATTTCAGTAGTTAAAATTTACACCTACTGTGGAACTACATCCAAGCTGACCTTTGATGACGTCGACCTGAATGCGAACTTGTCTAAATTTATCGCACGTCGCCTCGCGAAGAGTGAAATGAAAGTGGCAATTATTTATTACGTTTTTAAATGCGTTTACCCCATAAAACACCAAAAATTAACAAACATGCATCGTCTCATGCTAATAAAGCACCCATAACTCGAAACCGTATGTTATTATGTTACTAAAATGAAAAAAAGGCCCAGGTTCTCTTTCTATTTCGTTTCGGTGTTAAAATTGACAGCGGAAGTACCTCCCACCGATGCCCATGGAAACAAAAACAGATTCGCACGTATGTACGTCTGCTGTTCAGTAAAATCGAGAAAAAACAATAGAGACTCTTAATAATCTGACAATCATGGTATAAATAATATACCAGTAGCTTGGTGTACCAAATGTTCACCACTCGTGGCGAAGTGGTGTTAACCGCACACCAGAGGCTCGCGGTTAACACCACTTCACCGCTCGTGGTAAACATTTGATACACCAAGCTACTATGGGTATATTCTATACCTACACACCAGCTCTTTACTTCCCATTGTGCAAAATTCAGGCAAACTTTTTGCACTTAAAACTGCGTTGACTAAAGTAAAGACACGTTCCAAAATAGTATTCCAGACATCAAAGTGAATGTGTGGTAATTCCTGTAAAAGCCAAGGGTCACAAAGGCCTCCATTCATTTTGTGTTTCTTGTGTGGCTCCGCAGATAATGTTAAATGATCCTTTGTGAATCGGGTTATTCAGCACATCGATGAACTTATCATACCTGCTTCATTCCAAGTAGAATTTGTAGAAGTCCTGTAGTTTGATCTGATGCTCAATGCAGATTTTCTATTATCTACACTGTTTAACCCTTTACCCAACGTAACGGCAAAAACCGGCCAGCGCTATTCTCAAAAATCGCCAATTAATTTTCAAAATATTTTCATTTTTTGTCTCAAAAACATAGGTTATGACCCCTCGTTGGAACGAGCTCGTCGAGCTCGTTTCAACGAGGGGTCATAACCTATGTTTTTGAGACAAAAAATGAAAAAAACTAGTTATTCAAGAATTTTGTTTGCAAGTGTCGTCTGCTTTTCATGTTAGGTAAAGGGTTAGCAAAGGAAACCACTATCGTAATATTTGTGTCATATGCATAGCTCAAAATCCATTCGACAAAAACAAAGTAACTCCACAAGATCGTAGCTATCAATAGTTATGACATGTTCGTGTTCAAAAATCTCAGGATCTTTCCCAAATGACAAACTTGGTAGACCAGATTACCCAGGCCAATCCAAGTTTGCGAAGAGCGTCATGTCGGCTCTTTTTGTTACCTTTTGAATCGATCACAAACAATACTCTCCCGAATATATGAGGCTTAGAATTCAAATTTTCCTTAGGAAAATCCAGAACCTGTACATCCGAAAGGTGTATTAAATCAAACCCAATACTTGTCAAACCCATGCAGAAATACGTCGGCAACAATTTGGTTACTTGTCTGTGTGGTTGTAATTCGAATATCTATAGGTGTGTAAGGGATGTGGCACTCCTAATAATTTTCCATTCGGGACATTTTCGACAGGATTGGAGTTTAAAATACCAATTCTCTCTCGCTAGTAACAAGCTTGGAAAAAAAGCAATCTGTCATTTGCAGAATGAGGTCCCCAGAGGATGAATTTGCCGATGCTGCCCCATACAATGAGCTAGAATCCCCCAATTTATCCTCTGGGTACCTCTTTCTGTTTAGACACAAGACCTTGATTCAGATTGAGGTTCACAGATGGTAAATTTAGTAATGCTACCCCGCTGTGCAGGATAGCTTCACCAAATTCTCCCTCCTCCGGGAACCTCATTCTGCAGATGACAGTCTGTTTATTTCCAGGCTTGGCCAGTAATCATGTGCGTTCATAAATGACTAAATTTGATACTTGGACTTGTCTCACACACAGTGGATCATACAAATGGAGGTTTGTAATACATTATTTGGACTGTTGTGGGTCCCGCATAACCGATTTTGATTACAGTAGTGTTCACTGAACAAGTAGTTGCGTCACGACTACTGCGTGTATAATTAAAATATCCAAGAAGTCTTGAGGTATTTAACTATAATCCCGACTGACTAATATTCTACCTACATTCCACCTACATTATCAAGGCATGCCTTCGATGAAGGCATGCCTTGATGAAGTAATTGGAATATTAGCAAGTCGGGACTTGCGCAATCACAGTCGGGACACATCAGGTTGACTCCCTCCACCCAACCATCCCAATCAGACATCTTTCCGACGCCCCTGGATGGCAGTGCCTTAACAAAGCTCAGAGACCCAAACTCGTGGATCAGAAACAACTTGTCAGCGGAGTTGGAACGAAAAGTATCTCTGACAAAAGCATGATAAATCTTGCATAGAGAGGGATTCATGGTTGCTCTGTACCTCCCATGTTACAGAGTGTGCCAAGGGAATTTGACGATGATGGAATACGTGGAGAAGATAGCTTTGGTAGAAGTCAGATTGTTAAGACGTCTGGAAGACACTCCAATGGTCAGACAACTGAACGAAATGGCTTCCTGATCTTTGGTTTGAGAAATGAGAGACATTCTCGATGCTCCTTTCCTCGCGACCGACGAAAAGATAACTCGATATAATCAAGTTTTACAAAGATAGTTCATGTTTCAGTAAGAGGTAGTGTCGCCCTGTCGCATCAAAGCAAAATAACCATTGAATGGTACGCAAAACGACCTGAAATATTTGTTAGTCAACTATTCTACAAAGATCAAACGGTGGAAGGATTGAATGTGACGCATGTTCCAAAGCCCTGTGAACCACACATTTTCGAATCGCATCGAACCTCGAATTTGGTCTGTTATTCAAAATCGAATCGAACCTCGAATCGAATCAGGGGCGTCTTGAAAATGGCTTATTGGGGTGGGGTGTTGTAAACCCGATTTGTTCTTACCGAGACTTATAAAATATTATTTATTAGTCGAGGTTTATGTTTCATATAAAATATACCCATAGTAGCTTGGTGTACCAAATGTTCACCACTCGTGGTGAAGTGATTTTAACCCTTTACCTAACATGAAAAGCAGACGACACTTGCAAACAAAATTCTTGAATAACTATTTTTTTTCCATTTTTTGTCTCAAAAACATAGGTTATGACCCCTCATTGGAACGAGCTCGACGAGCTCGTTCCAACGAGGGGTCATAAGCTATGTTTTGGAGACAAAAAATTAAAAAATAATGAAAATTAATTGTCGATTTTTGAGAATAGCGCTGGTGGGTTTTGGCCGTTACATATTGGGTAACGGGTTAACCGCGAGCCTTCGGTGCGCGACCACTTCACCACGAGTGGTGAACATTTGGTACACCAAGCAACTTTGGGAAAATTTTATTTATACCATGATCGTCAGATTATTAAGAGTCGCTATTATTTTTTCTCGATTTTACTGAGTAGTAGCCGTACATACTTGCCAATTTGTTTTTGTTTACATGAGCATCGGTGGGCGGTATTTCCGCTGTCAATTTTATCATCGAAACGAAGTAGAAAAAGAACAGAGCCTTTTTCATTTTAATAACATAATAACATACTGTTTTGAGTTATGGATGCTTTATTAACATGAGACAATGCATGTTTGTTAATTTTGGTATTTTATGGGGTAAACTCATTTAAAAGTGTAATAAATAATTGCCACTTTCATTTCACTCTTCGCGCGGCGACGTATGTGACCTTAAACACCAATAAATAAATAAATAATTCGCGCGGCGACGTGCGATAAATTTAGACAAGTTCGCATTCAGGTCGACGTCACCAAAGGTCTACTTGGATGTTATTCCACTGTAGGTGTAAATTTTAACTATTGAAATCCCATTGCTGACGTGTTCACCACAGTTGGTGTATAAAGCTAAAATTTATGTCATAGGCTTTTCATATATAGTAGAATAGGTAATCATGGTATAAATTGGGATATCTCCTTTCAAAATGTTATGGCTCAGACACGAAAAAAGTTGATGTGCATACTAATTCCAAGTGCTCACCTTTATCTGTGACCTTTACCTTGGTAGGTCGGTCATTAATTTTGCATGCACCGCATCGCCTTGTGTTGGTACATATGTTTGTAAGTTTCATTGTGATATTTATTTATTTATTTATTTATTTATTTATTTATTTATTTATTTATTGGTGTTTAATGTCACATATTTCTGCACAATGGTTAATCATGACCATGACAGTTTTACGGGTGAAGAAGCCGGAGTACCCGGAGAGAACCACCGAGCAACGGCGAGCAACTGTCAGCTCCCCAACATACGAACTCCACACAAGCAGGGTTAACATTGGTTGAAGACAGGTGCACCATCGACGTGCAGTACGCCTTAGGACACAAAGCCACCGTGCCCCCACGTGGGCAATGGGGGTGAAGTGTCTTGCCCAAGGACACAGCGCGGTTGCCGGAGGTGGGATTCGAATTCATTGTGATATCTCGTCCCAATAAAAAGGTATGGCCCGGACAGGAAACGGTTAACGGAAGGCCTGACGCACGCCATAACATAATACATTGCGATTTTTAAAAGAAAGTGATGTTTTACATGATTCCACGATAAAAGAGTTCATTGCGAACATGCCGACTAATAGACCATGACTCGAAAATCTTACTGCGCTCAGAAAAAGTCTGTGAGCAACTTTTTGGGGACCACGAGAATCTTTATAAATATGACCATAATCTATCAAAATCACAAATGTTCTCGTTGTGAAAGTTGCATTTTTTGTAAAATGTGACTTTTGCAGCCCGTTTTCATGTGCAATGTCTGTAAAAGTTGAAAAAAATGCTCAGATCCATTGGTCGATAAATTCATTAAACGTTTGGTGTTAAACGGCTTAAATATTTTCTACTCTGTTCAAAATATGGAAATATGGAACAATTATTCTGTATGTTCGGAGCAAAAATGACATTTCGTCCCCTGAGTTCCAATGTGTTCTATGTGCCTACTGGCACATAGAACACATTGGAGCTCAGGGGACGATTTGACAAAAAAATGAATTTGATTTCACTTCAAAAATGGTGTTATGTCCCCTGATGCTCCTGAGAGGACAGAGCTACTTTCCTTGGAGAAGGCTGTGTGCTGGTTACGCATCACCAATCAGATGATTATTGAACGTCGGTAAACTTTTTAACCCTTTACCTAACATGAAAAGCAGTTGACACTTAAAAACAAAATTCCTGAATAACTAAGCTCTCGAGCTCGTCCCAAAGAGTGGTCATAACCTATGTTTTTGAGACAAAAAATGAAAAAAATAATGAAAATTAATTGGCGATTTTTGTGAATAGCGCTGGCCGGTTTTGGCCGTTACGTTGGGTAAAGGGTTAAAACCTGAAGTTTGTCATTATGTTAGAATCTGGAAGCGGGGGTGGGTGGGAAAATATCTGAGGTAGGCAGAACGACATGATTCAGGCATGTTTCAACGACTCCTGTGTCTTCTAGACCCCTATGGGGGGGGGGGGGGGCGTGGTGGCTCAGTAGGTAGAGGTGCAGGCTGCAAGCCGAGAGGTCCTCGGTTCGAATCCCACCTGTGGCAACCGCGTTGTGTCCTTGGGCAAGACACTTCGCCCCCATTGCCCATGTGGGGGCACGGTGACAACGTGTACTAAGGCGTACTGCACGTCAATGGTGCACTTGTCTTCAACCAATGCTAACCCTGCTTGTGTGGAGTTAGTATGTTGGGGAGCTGACAGTTGCTCGCCGTTTTTCTGTGGTTCTCTTTGGGTAGTCTGGCTTCCCCCACCCGTAAAACTTCACGGTCATGGTTGGCCATTGTGCAGAAATATGTGACCTTAAACTCCAATAAATAAATAATTCTCGACCCCTATGCCTCTACGAACTCTTAGCTTTCTCCCAGGCTTGAAGTCCAGTATCGGGCTAAGGAATCTCACCACAGGATTTGGCTAGGTGTAAACGGAACTCCAATTAGTATGGGAGGAGTGTCCCTCACATAAAGGTATGGGCATAACCTCTCTCGGAAAATCCTCATTTCGGATTCTGTTCTTTAATTTAGAGTGGAAGAGGGAAAGGGGTTTTTGGGGTCTGTGTGTGTGGGTGGGGGTGAGGGGGGGGGGTTCTACCAAACTGATTTAAATTACGTTTTGTCACCGTTCAGTATAAGAAATTAATATAATGTAATATAATGTAACATTGTTCAGCAAGCACAATGGTATTGTCATAATATGTACGGTTTTACTACTACAGATGGGCACTGGTGCCCATTCACTCCTAACCATTGGTGGCTATTACTGTTAGTAAAAATATAAGTACAAATTTGTGCAGATTTGCAAAACAGCCGAGAGAAACATTTTTAAAAGAAGTTCGAAGTATGTCAAGATGTACGAAGATTTACAGAAATAAAGTTGACCAATTTAGATATAAAGGGATTCACAAAATGAGACGGCCACGGGACTGAGTTAATGTTCTGGTTGAAAATGATTGGTTTTTTAACAATATTATCTCAGTTTTGGTTAACTAATTTTTTGTGAACCGACTTCATTTTGCTTTGGACGTTTTCATTTTCACACTATGCGACAGACGGTCGATAATTGTATAACGAAATTTGGAAACTTTTCGAAGCGAAACTAATGACTCGATGAGAAAGGAACAAGGAGAACGGTACTGGGAAAAAAGTTCCGGCTTGTACATCACCCATTGAGTACAGAATCATTTATGTCATAGCGGCCATTCCGTTAAATACAAGGGTTTAAAGTTGAATGGATGTGTAATAAAGTGTTGAATTACCATTCCAGCCGATTACATTCCAACTACCTTAACTGAACGAATATGGCAACTGGCTATCATGTACCACACGACTAGATGTAGAGTTAAATACGACCGGGGTATACCAGAAAATATCGCCGTTTCGAGAGCGTGACGGCCAGTAAACACTAAATTATATCGAATTGTACCGAAAACAAAATGGTATTTATTTGAGCACCTCGGGTGCTTTTCGCTCGATGTTGCAAGGGTGCAAACATTACTTTTGGAGAGAAATCTTTCTGAGAAAAATCAATTTGCTGGGGTGGTCAAGAGGCGATTTTGTGCGCAAAAATGAAACGCCGCCACGAGTTCCGGTCGTATGAGGCAAGCAATTGAGTCGCTACATTTAATACGAACGTTTGTTGAGAGCTATTATTGACTTGAATGTCACAATTAGCGACTTGATGTATTTTGTTATTCCGTATCGCGATTACTTCGGACTATAAATAGAAATGCCTAGCCTCGACGATCGCGACGCAAAGTCGGAGACGTGACAACCGTTACTTATTCCCAGTTCCTTATTCGACATACGAATGTCGAGTAAGGAACTGAGAATACGTAACGGTTGCCACGCCAGTCGCTAAGTCTGCTATACGGTTTATCCCCTGTGATTAAGTGTTAATACAGATTAAAATAATTTCTGTTCGAAAATCCACAGCTTCGATTAAAGACGTTTCAGTAAGCTAATGTCATAACTACCAGTTATTTGACATTATTTATTATTTATTTATTTATTGGTGTTTAAGGTCACATACTTAGGTACAGTGGCCAATCGTGACCGTGACAGTTTGATAGGTGGAAGAAGCCGGAGTACCCGGAGAGAACCACCGAGCATCGACGAGCAACTGCCAGCTCCTCAACATACTAACTCTGTTCAAGCTCCGCTCAAGAAGGGTTACAGCGGTTGAAGACATGTGCACCATGGGTGCGTAGTACGCCTTCGTACACGGCGTCGCCGTGCCCCCATGTAGGCAACCCTTGCCCAAGGACACAACGCGGGTCGTCCCGGACGGGGATCGAACTCGGGACCTCTAGCATAGAAGTCCAATAGTCTACCACTGAGCCACCGCGCTCCCTATTTGACATTTATACCATGCTCATCTATGTTACTACCTGTGAAAATCCCGTATATTAAATTTCAGCTTTTAACCTCACTAAAGGTGTGAAGCTTCTACTGCGGTTAAAACGTTTTCAATGGGAATTCCATCACAAAAATTTACACCTATAGTAGGAACTACATCCAACTTGACCATTGCCATGCCCCAATTTGCCGACTTCGATACAGTCACACTTCGCGATGTTTCATTCAAACATACGACGTTTTGCGGTACTATCTACTACGTGCAATGATTTATTAAGTTTTAAAATTAAGTTTCAAATACCTACAATTAAATATTTAAAATAAAATTCGAGAATTGTCAATAATAATTTGACTGAAAAAGCAAGGTAAATTCAATCAACTTTGACTGTGAGTCTAGCTGTCAATCTAGCATCCCGTGCAGTCGGAAGTACTGCCCACCGACACAGATAGAAACAAAACAAACCCATTGTTTGCGATAGAAAGTATCGTTTTTTCCTCCATTTTAAGTGACAATGTCGAATATTTATTAACAGCATAGTATAAATAAAACAAATAGGTACTAGGGTGGGTAATCAGATTTAAACCAGTCGTAGAATAAGGGTTTTATCCACCCAGCAGATCCTCGTGGTTAAAACCCTTATCATACTCGTGGTTTAAATTTTATTACCGGTGTGACAGGAATGATAGTCCGTAGGAAAATTAGTCCTTCTGGACTATTATTCCGCGGAATTATAGTCCTAGGTCTAACATTTCTAGGAATAGTAGTCCGCCGGACTACTATTCCTAGAAATGTTAGACCTAGGACTATAATTCCGCGGAATAATAGTCCAGAGGGACTAACGTTCCTACGGACTATCATTCCTGTCACACCGGCCCGAGTACCTATTTATTCTATATGTTATTCAGTCGTGTTATTTAGGCATTGAACGTATGTATGAAATCTGTTAACTGTCTTTAAGAATAATTCTGGATAGTCGATTGACAATTAAGAAGATTAGTTACCGCCTCTTGTCACGTGTGCGCTGAGGTCCAGTGAACTATTATTAACTTTGTTAGAGTGTAAAGACGTTTAGGAAATATACGGTAAATCCCCGGTACAAAGTATCCTTTTGACTAGTATATTATTTAACAATTCCTATTGGAAGTTCAAACAAATTATTCTTTAAAGAGCCAATATACGGATCTATAGATGTAAAAAAAATCTCAGCGCGAAATGTTCCCTTTGTCTTGATTCGCTAGTTTTGCGCGGAAGTATCGACCAGAAACATTGTTAGAGATATATAAAACGAAATGTTGGTGCTCGGGTAGCTTCACATTTGATACATTTTGTAAATGTATTGTTTACGTCACTGTGGTTGACAGGAGATTTTCATCGAAGATCGTGTGACTTTACGTTTGATATATATATTTTCCAGCATGAATCACTCACTTTCAGAAAACGACACAGTAATACAAAGGGATTTGGCAACAGTTCCTTCCTCTGTTTGGGTACCATGTTTGTTAGTTCTCGGTACAGACTCAATTATTGGAACAATAGGCAATATATTCATCTTAATTGCAGTTGCAAAGCACAAGTATCTGAGGACTACCGAATCCATATTTATAATTAACCTTGCGTGCGCTGACCTCTATGTTACATCAATTGCTGATACTATGAGCATCGTTGGTGAGTACCTCTCATTCTAACTCCTTCACACACGCACTTTCCAAATTCTTCGAAAACACGAGTGTGTCATTTAGCACGCACGCGCGCGCGCGCGCGCGCGCGCGCGCGCACGCACGCACGCACGCACGCACGCACGCACGCACGCACGCACGCACGCACGCACGCACGCACGCACGCACGCACGCACGCACGCACGCACGCACGCACGCACGCACGCACGCACGCACGCACGCACGCACGCACGCACGCACGCACGCACGCACGCACGCACGCACGCACGCACGCACGCACGCACGCACGCACGCACGCACGCACGCACGCACGCACGCACGCACGCACGCACGCACGCACGCACGCACGCACGGTTGAAGTCTAAAATCACAATGCAACCACATCCTGGCTTCGAAAAGTAGACTTCAACAGCGTTTTGACGCGTGCCTTGATCTGGGCTCCAAAAAACATTAAAAATAAGTTGACAGTTAAGATGATTTCGGCCTATGAGTCTTATATTTCGGAACTCCACCCAACATCTGGAGTAAGGAACAATACCGGAGGAGGCAAGCAAAGTCCCATCTATATTGTCCTCTACCCCAACGCGAAAAACAAAATTAGAAAATATCAAGGCAAATCACTTGTCCCGCTTCTTTTCCTTCTTCCTCTCCTAATGCCTTCTCTCAGAGTAAGCGCCTTAATTTGCAATCATCTCCGGTCCATATTCTGACTGAAGATGCTAGCAAACTGAGTAACGCTGTCTCGCATCGTCTTTTTCCTCTACCTCCTAGTCCCCCTTCTAAGCCTACTATCTCGAGCTCTCCTAGTGCTCCCTCTAGAACTCCTCCTTCTCCGTCAACTAATATTTCTTCTACTTCAGTTTTTACTCCTCCTGCTGCTTCTGTTTCTAGTATGGTTCAACCAAGTGTATCCTATTCACACAAAATCAAATCATCGAACTTCAACTCGGGCCGCTCATTTGATTCTAAATTTCCCCAATTTTGGCATCTAAGCGGGGGTTAATTTTGACAGAAAGAACTGGCACCTCCCCGATGTCTGTAAGAACATCCTTATGATTGGTAGCTCATAATTAGGACGCAATGATCGAGATCACCACCCGAACATGCAGGTGAATTGTTACCCCAGGTGCCAAGTTCCACTATTTGCGCTCTATGTTTAAAGGGCACAAGAGGCCAGTCCAGTCCCCTCCCCCCCCCCCCCCCCCCCCAAAAAAAAGAAAGAAAATATTACTAAATATTGGCGTAAACTCACGAAGTGAAAATGATGATCTCGTAATTAAACAGTTGCGGAACATGCTTAGCGATATCGGGGTCAGGTTTAGTTCAGCAAACATTTATTTCGCTCAACTAAACTTTTCTCCAATACGCCCATTGGCTCAGAGGAGGACGTCGGACAGCATCAACGAGACAATTCGGAATGCGAGGGATGTTAAACTAAAACTCAAAAACTGATGATGCGAAGTTTGTTGTAGCCCGTGATTTGATTCACTGGACCTCAATATCATGAACGATCAACAGTTGTATTATCTGGATTTGAACTAAGTAAATCCAAAGGAAAGAACCGCCTAACAGGTGTGGGGTTAGGAATTAGTGTGGTTAACCTATTTGTCACCAATGACCTAACAGCCCAAGATATATAGAATAAATAGATACTAATCAGATTTAAACCACTCGTTGGATAAGGGCTTTAACCACAAGGCACCTATTTGTTTTATTTATACCATGCTCTTAATAAATAATCGACTTTGTCATTTAAACAGGCCTGGCAATCTACAAAACCAAGGAGTGCAAACAGTTGCTCTCCTCAGATTGCTTGGGAGTGCAATTGCACCTGAAATTTTCAATGCAAAAACGTGGATGCTATTCTGGTTATACTCACTTCAAGGTATTAACATTTCGACTGAAAAGTTGTACTACATTCAGCTACACAATGGAAAAATTGGCACACACATCTCATTATTAAAAATGTTGCATTCAGTTCTTATGTGACTGTCTTCTACACTCAAAATGTATCGCAATGCAACACAGAATGGGTCATGAATTATTGCGAATCAAAACAATATTGACAAATCGTCCCCTGAGTTCCAATACGTTCTCTGTGCCAGTAGGCACAAAGAACACATTGGAATTCAGGGGACGAAATGATAATATATTTTAAAGGCAGTCCCAAACAGGTCTGGCATTCCAGAAAATCAAGGGTGCAAAAAAAGAATGACAGGCCTGCTTAAAATGGAGAAAAAACGATACTTTCTCTCGCAGACACATGGGTTTGTTTTGTTTGCATCCGCGCCGGTGGACAGTACTTCAGGATAAAAAGACGATATTTTCGATTAGGAACGAACATATGGGTTTATTTTGTTCACATCTGTGCCGGAAGGCAGTACTTCCAACTGCACGCGACTGCTTAATTGACAGCTAGACACATCGTCAAAGTTGATTGAATTTGCTTTTTCAGTCAAATTATTATTAACAATTCTTAAATTTTATTTTAAATATTCAATTGTAGGTATTTTAAACTTAATAAGTCATTGCACGTAGTAGATAGTACCGCAAAACACCGTATGCTTGAATGAAACATCGCGAAGTGTGAATGTGTCGAAGTAGGCAAATTGGGTCATGTCAAAGGCCAAGTTGGATGCAATTCCTACTCTAGGTATAATTGTTTTGTAATGGAATTCCCATTGAAAACGTTTTAATCGCAGTAGATACTTTACACCGGTTATGAGGTTAAAAGCTAAAATTTAATATACCGGATTTTCACAGGCAGTAACACAGGTAAACATGGTATAAATGTAGAATAAAAAGGTACTATGGCCGGTAATCAGATTTAAACCACGAGTAGGATAAGGGGGGGGGGGGGGGGGGGGGAGGGGGGTAACCACGAGGCTCTGCCGAGATGTTAAAACCCTTATTCTACTAGTGGTTTAAATTTAATTACTGGCCCTAGTACCTATTTGTTTTATTTATACCATGCTGTTAATAAATAGTCGACGTTGTCACTTAAAATGGAGAAAAAACGATATTTTTAATTAGCAGACGAGCTAACACATGAGTTTGTTTTGTTTACATCTGCGCCGGTGGGCAGTCCTTCTGGTTGCACGTGGATGCTTGATTGACAGCTAGACATATTGTCAAAGCTGATAGAATTTACCTTGCTTTTTCAGTCAAATTATATTAACAATTCTAAACTTTTATTTTAAATATTTAATTGTAGGTATTTTAAACTTAATAAGTCACTGCACGTAATAGATAGGACTGAAAAACATCGTATGTTTGAATGAAACATCGCGAAGTGTGAATTATCGAAGTCGGCAAGTTGGGTCATGTCAAAGGTCAAGTTGGATGTAGTTCCCACCTAGGTGTCAATTTTTGTAATGAAATTCTCATTGAAAATGTTTTAACCGTAGTAGAAACTTTACACCGGGCGTGGGGTTAAAAGCTAAAGTTTAATGTACGGGTTTTCCACATGAGTAACATCGGTGAGCATGGTATAAAAGCCTCTTTTAGGTTGCGGTTTAACTTTTGTACCACCACCGAAGCCTAGCGTAATCAGGCAAATCTATCAACGCATAACTGTTATTTCCTTAGACAAATGAAATTAGCAGACCGCTTTGGAAACGCCAGCGGTGGGAAACTTCCTTTTAGAGAATCAGCTGGTTAGTCATCTCCAGACAGTGAAGTAGATTCCGAAATTATTGAAGCTAATCCCCGACTCCTCCAAAAGGTGGCCAGCATCAACATACTCTCCGATGAAAAGAATTTAACAGTTGGTGAGCGAAAAGCACCCACGAAACTTTGAAAAAATAAGAAATTAGTTATCAAGCCAGCCGACAAAGGTAGATTGGTTGTCGTTGTATCTCGGGATGATTGTATAAAGGAAGCCATGAGACAACTCAGTAATACTAAACATTATAAGTAAATAGATTTACTTATTTGCCCTAGTAATATCGAAAAATCCAATAAGATCTTGAAAAAATTCTCATCGACAAAGGTCATTTTAACAAAAAAAACAAAAAAAAAACAATTCAAAACCTTAACGGCTAAACTCAGTGATCAAACAGGACATCCTGTCAAGGATCTACAAGGACCGTTCTTCATGAACCGATGACTAAACTCTACCTGGGATGTCAATTGTCTCAGACTGTAACTTTGAATCTTATGCCATCTCAGAATTAAATGATTATTATCTGAAGCCCATATCTAATAAACAACTGAGCTATCTCAAAAATACACAGGACTTCTCGTCAAAAATTTCTAAATTGAAAATATCGAAAAATGCAATCCTGGCTATTTTGGATATCGACAGCATGTATGCGAACATTGATAGTGATAAGGGTGTTAAATCTGTTAAAAATGATGCATTCGAAAAATATCCTGATGCAAAATGCCCCGATGAACAGATTTTGGATCCATTAGAGCTGAGCTTAAAAGGTAATAATTTTCAATTCAATGGAGAAAATTATTTTCAAATAATGGGTTGCCCTATTGGCAAAAGATTCAGTCCTAATGTTGCAAACATTTATGTAGCGGAATAGGGGGGGGGGGGGGTGCTTAAGCAAATGTGTTAAAAGCATTCTGTCGTATATCTCAGATACTTAAATGACATTTTTATCATTTGGGAACATTCAAAAGAAGATTTGGATGAATTTCTAGAAATTTTTAAACAATCATGATCCTAAAATCAAATTGAAAGCTGCCGTCAATCAAAATTCTCTTTTCTCGATGTGACCGTGTATAAAGGCAAACAATTCAAGACATCTGGTCATTAGGTAAGTAGTGTCTTTATTTGCAGTATACACTTGCATGATGTATAGAAATTCGTCTAAATTAAGCTCAAACAGCACAGGGAAAACAATTTTCACCTAGCTCTCGGTGAATTTTACATAGCTTTCGGTCTGACGAAGACCTTCTTCGAGGTACGAACTCAACAAGACAAAATGCACACAGACGACGAAAGAAATGAAACACGTGACGATAAAAGCTCTTGTAAGCCAAGTTGTGACTAAACGGGTGTGTAATGGAACCCGAAATATATATATAATGGACTGTGGTCCCAGCTTTTAAAAACAGGAATCTCAATAAAGGAAGATCTGTGAAGATGCAACTGCTTGAATTTAATTTTATATCGCCTATGTCAAGCAGGAATTCCACCGGGCATAATCCTGGCATCGCGCTACATTATAAGAGTTATCTTTTCCAGTTGCATTGGATGCAAAGGCACACGACTCACGGGTAAATCTCGCAATAAAACGCAGGTAACTTGTAGACAATTGCGAATCAACACAGACAACAATCCACCAATTCAGTAATTGTCAATTCTCAAATATCGGTCTCAGGGCGGGTTGTAAATGTGAATTAACATACTGGCTGAGTAAGAAGCAATCTTTTTAGGGGTTGCCGTTGGCTCAGTTGGTATGGTGGTGAAGCATTTATGGCTAGGCGATCTGGTGCTGTAGATCTGGGATCGACTCCCGTCAGGGCCACCTTCCGAAACACTTTACAGTTTTCAAGCCAGAGGCGCGGTGCCAGGACTATGCCTGAGGTATATTGAGATCATGAAGAGATAGAGGTACAATCGGGGCACATAGGGTTATTACAAGATACGCCTATAATGTATAAATTTAGAGTATTGTCCTTTATCGCCTTCTTGAATTGATGCCTACTCAAATTCTGAATTGCTGGATCAATTTCATTCCAGACCCGTGGGAAAGTTTGAAACGGACGTTCAACTGAAAAGCGTGTTCATGGTTTATATGTGTGTATTTTCCCAGACTGTCTGGTGTTTATACCCCGTGGGTTCCTGTAAATGTTGAATGTTTTAGAGAAGAACAGAGGTAGTTTATTATTGAACCAATGATGCATGAACAAGCGCTACTGCAGTGTATATAGGTTTCTGAATTTTATGATACCACAGCTTTTGAAAAGGGGCGCAGTATGTGACTTGTATGGCATGTTTCTTATAATACGAATGGTTTTCTTTTGCATGTTAACAGTTCTATTTGTTGAGGTTGAGTGTCCCCAAACTAATATCCATAAGTCATATGGCTGTGAATAAGTGAGAAGTACAAGGATCTTAAGGCTTGTAGAGGAAGAAATCTCTTTGCCCAATTTATAGCGAAACTTGTCCTACTTATTTTAAGCAAACAACTGAAACATGTTGTTTGAATTTCCGATTTTCGTCCATGTGTATTCCAAGAAACATAAATGATGTCTCTTTTTGGTGATTACCTGTTAAGGAGATGTTTATATCGTTTAGTGGTATATTCTTTTCCTTTTGTGCTATATGCGTCAAGTTGGGGAGGAAATAGCATGACTTTGGTTTTTGAAGCATTTAACGCTAATTTATTCGCAGAACTCCGTTCGCGTATTTTAGATAATTCAGAATTAGCATTTTCTATTAGAACATCCACGTTGTTACTGGATCCATGTGCTGTTGTATCGTATGCGAAAAACAGTACCGTAAGTAGTATTGCTTCACTAATGCCATTGGCATATAGCAGGAATAAAATTGGGCCGAGGATGGAACATTGGAGTACACCCGATGTTACATGTTGTACATCAGATATTTCATTCCTAAATGAAGCAGACTGGGTTCTTTCGGTCAAATAATCTTTAAACCAACAGCTGGCCAGTCCTCCAATACAAAAATGCTCCAGTTTTTTTCAACAAGATGACGTGATCAATGCTACCGAATGCTTTTTGAAAAGTCTAGCAGAAGTGAAATCGTGCAATGTTTTGAGGGTTTATCATTTTGTTCGGCAACACTATTAATCAAATGTAAGACAGGATGAACAGTTGAACGTTTTTTTCTGAAGCCGACCTGGTACTGGTAAAGAGTCTTTCGTTCCTCTAGAAAAGTCATTAAACATTTATTTATTAATTTTTCATTTAAGAAAACGCAGGAAAGATACTAATGGGTCGATAGTTATTGAATAGTTGTGGGTCACCGGATTTAAATATGGGTATAATTCTTGCTGTCTTCATTTTGTTTTGTATTCTACCAGTAGAAAACAAGAGATTGATTTTGTGCGTGAATGGATGTGCCACCTCAGGGATTATTTCGTTTACAAGTTTGGTCGATAATTCATAACAAACTTTAGATTGTGTTCCACATAGGCTATCTGCACAATGATTTACCTCCTGTTTGTTGGTGGACGATATAAAAATGAATTTATATTGTTATTAACGACGTTGTCTGGGAATTGACGGTTTGATATTGGAATCTTTTCACTTATTGATTTGGCAATGTTAACAAAGAAAGTATTAAATTTGTCGGCACTTTTTTAGCATTCGTTAGTTCTTTGTTTTCATTGTAAAAGGAAGACGGCAATGATGGGATGTGTTCTGTTTTGTTAATGACTTTGCGCAGAATTCCCAAGTTTTTATGTTATGTTTATTGACGAGTGGGATTTGGTGTAATAATTCCTTTTAGTTATTCTTTTCAGCCGATTAAAAATCTGGAAGTATTTTTTTGTATTCCGCTATATGTTGGGGATTGGGAGAGTTTACATTTTTATACCATGATTACCTATTCTATTGTATATAAAAAGCCTATGACATAAATTTTAGTTTTACACGCCAACCTTGTGAACACGCCAGCAATGGGATTTCAATAGTAAAAAATTACACCTATAGTGGAACTACATCAAAGTTGACCTTTGGTGACCTCGCCTTGAATGCAAACTTATTTAAATTTATCACTAGTCGCCTCGTGAAGAATGAAATGAAACCGGCAATTATTTATTACGTTTTTAAATAGGTTTATCTCATAAAATACCAAAAAATAACAAACATATGTTGTCTCATATTAATAAAGCCTCCATAACTCAAAATAGTATGTTATTGTGTTATTCAAATGAAACAGGCCCCGTAATTTGCGCGTTTCGTTTTCTATTTCGTTTCAGCGATAAAATTGCCAGCGGAAGTACCGCCAATCGGTACTCATGTAAACAAAAGCAGATTCGCACACATATTCAACATTTAAACTCTTTTTAATCTGACGATCATGGTATAAATAAAATAAACATACCTAAAGTAGCTTGGTGTACCAAATGTTCACCACTCGTAGTGAAGTGGTGTTAACCGCGCGCCAAAGGCTAGGCGCGCGGTTAACACCACTTCACTACGAGTGGTGAACATTTGGTACACCAATCTACTATGGGTATATTCTATATTTACATACAGTTTGTGTTTATTTAAAGAGGACTGCAAGAGTCCTTGTGTCAACCAAGGTTCGCGTTTCATGAATTTCTTCGGCATGTACACCAATTCCGTGAGAAAAGTACTATTGAAGAGTCTGTAGAATGTATCAAAGAATGAATACATAAGCTTCATTTGGACAAATTGTGTCGAATACACTCGCAAAGTCGCATGTTGACAGAAGCCGTTAAAAATAATGAATGTTGCATCTTTGCGTTTGCGTGTTTGTGGTGGACAGACGGAGCACCTTCCATTTTCCACAGTATAAAATATTTGTCGCTAACGTCAGTTATAATGATTCCTGAATCACATTTACTCTTATTGTTACTAAAGATATGATCGATTAAACTCGCCGTGGTGTCCGTGACTCTAGTCGGTCACGTAATGGCTGGCATAAAACTCGCACTAAACAACGAGTCTGCAAAAGTATTGGTTTCTTGGTGACTACTTATAGTTAGCAAGTCATGATAAAAATAATGACTGAGCTTGAGGGTAACAATGTGGATTATCTCCCCAGGGGACCATTGTCTCCCGAGGCGTTAGCCCAGGAAGATAATGGCTCCAAGAGCAGACAAGCCACATTGTTACAGTCAAGTTCGGTCATTATTTTTGTTTTTGTTATACCCAATAAAGATTCTTTCTTGATACAATTATTTATGGATTATTGTCACAAGAGTCATATATTGAAGAGGAACCAAAGTTCCTGATTTGTAAAAGGGAAAGACGTGAATGACAATGTTTAGTGTGTTTGCTGTCTTTATTTTCTAGCAGTTCCTCTATTGCAGACTGACAAATATCGACAAATTTTGCTGTAGACATTTTCGAGTTTACATTATTTCACAACGCAGAAGTCGTTTTGTAAAGAAACTACGTCATCACTCGCGTGTGCAACAATACATTGGATGTCTGCGCTAGCGTTGTCTGGAATCTTCGGCTGAAGCGGGTAATAATGCAAAAATTACTGACCGGCATTATTCACCGCGGATAGCCCATTGCGATATGTTTAATGGGATTATATGGGGGATCAGCATAACATTTGTCGATGGTGTATAATAATTTAAATTATAAAGTGTTACACACAAAATCATTTGATTCGCCACATACATTTAAATATATCATCAAGTCACAGCCCATTCGTTTGCACCGCAATTCGAGTGATACGGTAAATTTCAACGAGGCTTGTTCTACCTTATTTGGCACCCCAGATCGAGGGGTTACTCACTGCGTTCTTTACGTGTCTCTGAATCCTGGCTTGACAATAAGGATCTGGAGACTTCTTATTTTTGCATGATAGCATACCAGCATCTTAAGGCCTGGCGAATCACGATTTCTCGTTTGAATCGAAACAGGCAAAGGGTTGTAACCGATTCGAAGCTCTAATCGAATCCACTTCCCAATTGTTACTATAATACGACTGACTTACTAGTGCTGTCTATCTCACACGTGAACACATCATAAATATATACAGATTACTACAACAGTCAATTGATCTACGTTGTTGTATTCCGTCCAGTTGACGAGATGGGATCGGCCAGATCAAACGTGACGTCGCAAGCGTCGAGTTTGATCTGGCCGATATCATCTCGTCAATAAGACGGAATAAAACGCAGATCAATTGACTGTTGTAGTAATTTGTTTACGATATGAAAATTAGTATTTTAAACTGATCACAACACCTGAAAAATCAAACACAACAAGAATTATATTAGCCAAATAACTATTAACAATTTATGGAATTGGGGAATCCTAAACGCGTAATAATATCGAACGCTCGTCGTGTCGAACATAAAACTTGAAAGTCAAAACAATGGAGGCAAGACTTGAATTTCATATTGTGCTTTTTCACATAAGCACATATCGTCACATTCAGCATGTGCTAATGTGCTACCGGTAATGTGTACGCATTGTGACACAATGTGTAATAACACACAAGCACATTCCACCAAACACCCAAGTTCCCTATAGAATCCTTTTTTCGGAATCCCTATGAAATCCCTTTTAGAATACGTCTCAGGTTATAGAATCCCCTTTAGTCGCATGTGCCCACGTGCTAGTACACAATGTGTCACATTGTATTTTTTCGCATAAGTACATATTGGCACATCCAGCATGTGCCTATGTTCCAGTGCACAATAAGTCACATTGTGCTATTTCACATAAGCACATATTGGCACATCCAGCATGTGCCTGTGTGCAACCAGTAATGTGTACAATAGAAGATAAACACGTCCAGGGGAGTCAGAATAAAGAGAACAAAGAAGGCATAACATAGCTTGCAGATACATTGGCAGAAACCGAGAATTCAATGGAAAATCAATTATGGGGTTGTTTGAGGTAATTCTACAAGGTAAATATGGCTTTTGGGGAAAATCCAAGCCAGAAAACTACTCTAGTTCAATCGAACTCACCTCGGGGCCTCTCAGTACCATAGTACGGCGGTCCTAAAAGGGATTCGGGGAGGAATCCGTATCAAATAAAGTCGTTTTTGGTGATTTGGAGTGAATGTCGGGGTTATTTGGGTGATTCTACGAATCGGGAAATTACTCTTGTACAAAGGAACATACCTATTTGAACATACCCCTGCCCTATAAGAAGCCTTTGGGTAACATAGCAACCACGTGCTACCATAGAAACCAAGATGGCGGCCTCCAGTGTACAAAATGGCCGACGGAAACACGTATCTCCATAACAACACGCGCTGCGCATGCGCACTAGGACCACGTATCACTATCGGGATGACGTCACAAGTTGGCTGCTCACGTGGTTTACCCTGACAACTAAGCATGGCTCCACTGGGACACGTGACATGACGTCACTTCCGGGGTCCTGCCAATAAGGGACGATCCATCCCTCTCCTACAACTTGTACGTTATGCTTTGTCAGTTAACGCCTTTTTTGCACTACTGTTGATAACAGCTGTTCAAGATGCGAAGATGGCTTTCTTCTTTGGTGCATATGATAAAAATAATTCCTACTCAGGCCTGGAAATAACCCGCGAACAACCGTTTAGGTTTCGTGTGAATCACGTCAATTATAAAATACGCGACCAAACTACAAGTTACGACACAGTAATACAACATGAATTTGTTAAATTACAAATCTTTGAACTTTTTACCAGAAAAACTTCACAGTCTTTCGAAACTACATCGACTCAAAGGTTGAGTATTGATTCCATATAAGAATCGAATGGCATGATGTTTCCATCTTTGAGAAAATACCTCCAAAATAAATAACAACAACTAACGTCCGATCTCGCTTCGGCGAGATCGCGCGTTAGTTGTAGATATTTATATAGACGGAATTCTGTAAACAAAATTATGATTGACGTAATAA
The DNA here is from genome assembly GCA_031216915.1 of Pictodentalium vernedei. Lineage (NCBI taxonomy): Eukaryota > Metazoa > Mollusca > Scaphopoda > Dentaliida > Dentaliidae > Pictodentalium > Pictodentalium vernedei. Next base: position 214,282,326 of record CM062288.1, read on the forward strand.
AAACAAAGAAGACGGAGAAGCATCACAAAATCCCTTTTTTCCAGTGGACTACCACAGTGCTCTATAGCGTAACCTACAAACGGGTTACGATATAGACCCTTTATTTCCAGGCGTGATACTGTGTTTGAGTAGATACTAGAATTTTCTCCTTTGTGACTGTGACAAGGAAATCTTAAGTTTTCAGCCAATTATCTTTCTGGGAATATCACAAAGTGCAGTGCGGAAGTTGCAAGTAGAGATGGGTTATGAAAAGGATGAGAATGTGCCCGATTTGTTCGTCAAAAACTCTTTTCGCACAGGTTTAGTTAAGTATTGTTCAAGATAAGATGGCATCCTTCTCTTTCGACTTCGACACATAATCCATATTCTTACAATAAAAAAACAATCCTGCTTCTGCTCTTCATATACTACTTAAAGTTTGCTAAGCACCAAGTATATCCAACTACCTGTTTTACGTTTTTGTTGAAATATTGTTATGAAAAGTGTATATATTTTTTATTTAATTATATCTTTAATGATTTAAGTTCAGAAATTAAGATTTTGTTTGTGTTTGACATTTTTCAGCTTTTGAATACGATAACCATGGAAAATGGACGAGACCCATTATTGTTAATTACAGCTTGACAACGTCTTCTCATGCTCCCAATCAGGTTCCAGGTGGTCCTTTGTGGGATGTTGTTTCATTCTTGGACCAGCATGGCACCAAACTCCTGGACACTTCTTGGTTGGACTGGACGAATGGAAATTGCAAGCTGCAACTCATTCACGACATGTTCGATTGGACTGAGGTCAGGGGATCTTGCTGGCCAGTCCATACGCCCAATCGCATCCCTCTGTCGGTACTCCCGGGCAGCATGGGAAACATGAGGACAGGCATTATCGTCCAACAGATTGAATCTATCACCCACTTCACTTACATACAATTTGACGTGGGCATCCAGGATCTCATCAATATACTGATGTACAGTCAATGTACCACGGCCAAGGACACAGAGCTTTGGACGTCCATTCCAGCTGATGTCGCCCAGACCATTATTGACCCTCCACCATAGCTGTCATGCTCGGCAATATTGGCTGCATGGAATCGCTCTCCTGGTCTTCTCCTTACCTTAGAACGCCTATCTGTATTGTCTAGGCAGTACCTTGACTCACTTGAAAAAATGACAGGTCGCCAATCTTCTCTGGTCCATCCAACGTCATCCATGGCCCATTCATATCGTGCCAGGTGTGGTTCTATGACAGCTGAATGCGAATACACGGTCCTCTCGATCGGAGACCACCTTCGTGCAACCTTGTCCGGATACTCTGCTGCTTCGAAACATTTACCCCGGATGCATTCTGAACGTCACTACGAAGATGAGTTGCTGTGTGAAAGCGGTTCCCACGGGCCTGAATGATCAAAAACCGGTCTTCAGCTACAGATGTTGCCCTGTTTCTGCCACCACCATGTCGTGTGACTGGTGTGCCATACTGCTGAAATCTTGCCCAGGCTCTGGTGATCACCGTATGATGCACACCAAGGGCTTCACAAACCTGACGATGGGGAGCCCTTTGTTCCCCCATCCCTACAGCCCGCCACATTTCTGCTTCAGAAAAATGTCTTCTTACATTTGCATTCGCCATATTCAATCATTAAATCACAAGGGCGTGTGTTGAAATGAAGACTGAAAACCCTACACATATCATGTACATGTAGTCAGTACCCGAAAACATCCTGAAAATCAAGGGGTACATGCTTTCCAGGACTGTCACGAAAAGTCAGCCTGTCAAGAGAGATAATGTGAACACTGGGGACCATCTCAATACATTCCTCAATCGCATTCACCAAAAATATCGCAAATGTGTCACAAGAAAATTTCACAATGTGTCAAATATGTGGTGCTTAGCAAACTTTGAGTAGTATATATAGGAGATATGAGGACCTAAAAGATGAACAAAAATCTGCAAGTCGCTCGGAATAGGAGAATTTAAAAACAAATACACTCAGCGGCCTTGCCATAGGGAAGGTTGGTTGTGGTATTGAAGTAATCCTTCCCACTTTTCCTGAAAACTATCAACCTTTTATACATTCATGTCTGAGATCCTCAAACTGGTTTCTATCCCTCACATTGATATTTCTTGGGTCATTTTGCTACAGTTATTCCTCCACTTTCTGGGTACCCAAGGCTCCAAAAGGTGCTCAGTGTTCTCTGGCTGGCACTAAAAGCTAAAAATTCCCTGGAGAAGACCTTGGTCCTTCAACTATGCGGTATTTAAGGAATGATCGTTTCTTTTTGTCTATTTCTTGAGTTATGAACCCCAAAAAACAAAGTCCAAACTGTGTAAAGCCCATTTACACAGTTTGGACTTTGTTTTTTGGGGTTCATAACTCAAGAAATAGACAAAAAGAAACGATCATTCCTTATAATTAAACGTTCGCGACCCAAATAAATAAATAGTGTTAGTCGTCCTCTACTTCAGCGAACAATGACTTAAAAACTAAAACTGGTAGACATATTATTTTTCCGGCATAAAAGAGGGCGCATATTATTGAAATGCAGATAGCAATTGACACACTTTCCAAGTCAAATGCACTTATGTCATTAAATTTTTTATTGACCAATGAATTATGTAATGCAAAGAAAACGTCATAAGCCACGCCTCCCTCAAATTTCATTCAACTGTTCACTTCAAGTAAAAGTTACGTCCCGTGGTAGGTGGAAGTAGGCCATCAGTATAACATTGTATTTTGGTTTTGACCGTTTCCCGAGAACTGAAAAACACAGTCTGTAAAAGTGGAGTTAGATATAAAGCCAGATGACATGAAATTAGTTGAATTCAATGTCAAAATTGCCGTATTCGTCGTGACCAGCCATTGTTTACAATCGATCTGGGTAAAACGATGAACGCAGACGATCACTCAGGGTGCGTAAAAATTGAAATGTCAAATAAATACAGTTGTGAAGAAAAAGAAAAATTGACCCACCACGGTCATTTAAATATTTTATAAATAATTTCATGGTGATAAATTAGTAATATAAATTTATTTTTCTTTTTCACATTTAGAACGTGCCAGTGTTCTAACTTCTACTGATTTGACACCATGTTGCAACTCTGAAGACTGGTATTTTAGGGGCGTGGCTGGGGGCGGACCTAATTGTGTTTTTTTCGGTTCATTGAGTTATGAAAAGAAAAAACAGAATCGCGTGAGCCAATCGTTTTAACTGAAAACGCATGAACCGAAAAGAAGTTTAATTATTCATACCCTTAACCCAACACAAAATGAAATGAAGTGTGGAAAAATAGTTTATTACACGCCTGTTCTATGAAATCAAATCTCCATTTACAGCAACGCTACCACCATGCGCAAAATGAAAATCCGTTCCACACAAATGTGCCAAACGGAAATCGTGGAGGAGACGATTGGTCGCCCGAAACTGAACCGATTGCGAAATAACTCAATACAATGTCTAAAATTGAAGGATGTGGCGAGTTTATTATGTACGAAAATAGCAAAGAAGAAATGGAGTCGATATATGAAGGGGATAATGAATATCCAAAAAAAAAGAAGAAGAATTTGAGAACGCGAATTTGGTTTGAGATAAAATGTGTTCTTTCTAACGATAGTTGTCAAATGAATTGCCGAGTGTCCTTCTAATAATTATTTAGACATGAAGGCGTGTAATAAACACAGAACGACGCGCGCGTGTGAGTGTGTTAATCGATACGGCATTTGTGCTATCACGGGAGGATAAAACTTGGGGACTGCGGCCTCTAGTTTTGTCCTTCCGCTCTGGCACTCGTGCTATTTCGATTAACCCATCAACACGTGAGTGTCATTCTATGTATTTGTCCCCCACTTCATTTAGCTTGGATACGTCCTTGAATACAGAACAAGCATTTAGTCGAGAAGTGAGGTTTCTCGATGATGAGTTTCCAAATAAGACGATGGGAACATAAAAGAAGTGAAAGGGTATGTTGATGACTGCCAGCTTATCAAAAACGTCGAATGATAGGACAAATAGGTAATGGGTAATGGAAGCTATATTGAATTTGATATTCTCCTCCAGCAGCTGGAAAAGTGGGCGTTTTTCAGCTTGTTCACTGATTCTTCGAAACTCATATTTTCTGAGAAAGCGGGTGTGTTTTCCATTTTTGTCTGAAGTATACTGAGAACATTCTTTTTTTTATCACTTTTCCATCTTTCTGGGAAAAAATATTTTTGAGGAATAGTGCATGGCTTGGAGTTGACTACACCCATATAGTTTTCAGTGAAATTGTGTATTTCTCGACGTGAAGAAATGCACTAATCTTTATATTATATCGAACACCATTTAAAAAAAAATCTGGCTGAATTGTCAAGTAAAGCGAACAGTCAAAAAACAAACCTGTCTAATAGATAGCCAACCGCGGAGCCTTTATATTCCCGAAAGTTTTCAAGCCACTTTCTCAGTTTCATAAAGTCTTTTCCATCGACAGTGTCCAACGATTTACTCGATTTTTTCGACAAACTGACAAAATGATGTTGGCTTTTAAATACGTGCCTAAATTATGCTTCACCACTTGTTTTTTTTTTTTGTGCGTTCAGACGTCGAAAATTTAGAGTGTTTTGTACTAAAAATAGAAGCGTAATAATGCCTGCTTTGGGGACAATCTGTGACGTAAATCTCCCATCCAGATGGTATATTGCCCGGCTAGCGATCGCAAAGGATACTACACGAAATAAAGACTTAGTAGTTAACCAATCAGAGGAACGGAAAGTCGTGTGAAGTATAACATACAATTGTACTGCATGTCTATGTATGAACACTGAGGCTCGACAGTCGACACAAGCTGAAAACGATAGAAACTGTGTCATATTAATCGATGGAAAGGCATGATGTTTTGTGCCAAACATACCCCTTTGATGGTGGATGATGTTCATTTGACTCCAAGATTGACAGCGAAAAAAAATCAATACTACGAAACGGTTTTCCAACGAAACTCTCAATAATTATGATCAACCAAAGGACACTCATCGATCAATTGATACATGAATGTAAAGCTTACTGCCGGTCTTCCAGGTGCATAGCAATGATTCTATAATGGAGGGAGTCCTAGCCAGTTTTAGTGGAGACCCAACATGATATTTGGAAGGCCTTTGTGGGTGGGTGGGTTGGTGGGTGGGTGGGTTTTGGGTGGGTTTTGGGTGGGGGTGGGGGGTCGAGTCGGGTCGGGTCGGGTCGAAGGGCTGCCCTAATTCTAACGAGGATCCTCCCATTGTAACCTCTCTTCCCACTTCCCCTAAGGAAGAATTATATTATGTGGGAAATAATGATATATTATTGGACGGCAACATAGGTCATCTCATGGGACGGTAAAATAGATTAAAGTATTTCAATAAAACAATGATATCCAGATGATATGAAACCAGCCACCAAAAACACCTGGCGATGCGTGAGCTTAGGATAGAACCTCAAGGTTATCCACTGATAGCAATCTATGTTTGTCCGCAAAAGCGTGCATGAGCTTTTTCCACCCACAATTTCTTGTTCTCAAGCAACAGAAACCTGAGCACAACCACCGAACCAGCTAGTGTATAAATAACATTTCTACAACCATTGAGGTCAATGCTGATGCTAATAATAGCATCATTTTTGTTTATACTAGCACAGCAGCAACCGCCGCTGTTGCCATGGCCGCTGATCCGTCAGCTACTACAACTTTTAAGACGGATTCATTGAACAAATGTCTGAATACTGTTGAATACATGAAGCAACAAAACCGTCGAAAGAAGCATGTAATGTATGTTTGAGTCAATCCTGGTAAACCAAAAGTTCGGGGTTGGGAAGTGATATCATCAGTCACGTGACTAATAACAGCATGTGGATTATTATGTTCACATCTCTTCAACTCATCACCAATAAACGACATTTCACAGGCGTAGTCACATTCGAGAAAGGATTCCGTAAAACGGATCCCTCTCCTCGTTGCGATCGCAATGGCGAAATCAATCACGCAACCGGTGACCTACCTCGTTACCTCTTTTAATGGTCGCTACTGCCATTGTTATTCGCTACTTTCAGACTCTGCTTCTGTTAATCTTGTGTGTCTTATCTCATCTAGAGGCCCATCTCCGAAGAGAAGGGGAAGAGTTTCGTTTGAATTCTCATCAAATGAAAGTGCAGAATTGCCTCCAAAACTAGTAATTAAATGGAAGCTAAGAAGTACATATGGTTTAAGTCGTTCTCATAGCATTTCTGATTTGCTAGAAGCAGACACTAATATATAAAAAGAATCACAAAAAGCTTCCATTTTATCGGTCACAACCAGAAAGACTCGATTATTTGCTGGATCTATGTGCGGAAGACCATTAACAAGAATAAGAAAAAGGAACTTTTGGAAAGGAAGAGAAAGAAGGAACACCCCTGATACCACCAAATCCAATTCGGTTCTTTCCTCACAAGAGGATGGGCTGGCGGATAATGGAATGCCCGAGAGAAGATCAGATCAGATCGGCAAGCTCCCAATAAGGGGACTCGAAGAAGGATGCCCCCCCCCCCCCTCCATATTACACTGTCTGGATCCATACGAAGTATTCTCCACACAACCTTCGCAGGTGACTCCCGACCTTCCGGGCCAAATGTCTGGAAAAAGAGGGCGGCTTATTGCTAGTGGCAACAGACAACTATGGATAATTTCTAAAGAAGATTTTGGAAGTACATATCAGTGGGGAAACGGATATCTTGAGCCACGTAGATAAGCAACTGTCTTTATACATACAGGTTATGCAACAAAGATAACACCAATTGCCGCCATTGAACTGTCATGGAAGATACCACTAGGGTTCAAAGGGTTAAGGAATTCTAGATTAACCCTTTACCTAACGTAACGGCCAAAACCGGCCAGGGCTATTCTCAAAAATCGCCAATTAATTTTCATTATTTTTTTCATTTTTTGTCTCAAAGACATAGGTTATGACCCCTCATTGGAACGAGCTCGTTCCAATGAGGGGTCATAACCTATGTGTTTGAGACAAAAAATGAAAAAAATTACTTATTCAAGAATTATTTTTGCAAGTGTCGTCTGCTTTTCATGTTAGGTAAAGGGTTAACTTTGTATTAGAGCGGATACCACCAGTCTCGTTCCTCAGAAAACTACAGAATGTGTTGTCATCTTCAGGATGTCAACAAAAAAGAAGTGTATGAAATTCAAAACTTTCCAGGATTCGGTTTTTTTCGAATAATCAAGATGGTTTCAAATCGAATCGAATTCAGTCAATGAAGTGATTCGAAAACGAATGGAATCTGGAACGTTCGCAGTGCCCAAGGTTGTAAGCTATCTGTATCTTTTTGAGCAACGTATGAAAATAGTTAGGTATTCCATAACCTGAATGAAATGCTTCGAAACAAAACAGTGTCAAGCACGAATGTAAAAAGACCACCGAAGGGGGTACTTGTGTCCAAAATATCAACTTTATTCACTTAATTCAAGTTTACTCGTGGTATGAATACAGAACACGACTCGTGTAGATTACGGTGGACAGGAATCACGACCCATTTTGTAGTGCACGAGGGTGAGATCTCGGATAAATGTTATGTGTCTACAATTTACATTGGACACATTTTGTATGCTGAAATGTCAGAAAATAGCAAATAAATTTTATTTTAAGGCCCGGCCCTGCATGCATCATTATGCCTATTTTACTCATCGTAACAGCCCATCTCCGATAACACCCATAAATGAAATTAAAAATTATTAGTAGGACTGGAACGCAATCGATTGTATCATGCACGGGGAAGCTCATTGAGTCCCGTCGTGCATGATACGGCTGACCGAAGTTCTTGACCACAAGGCAATACTGCCCGAACCCACATACCGAACACATTAAATATCATAGCCCGATATATCAGACGACTAGAGTTTACATACCTACTCCGGCAGACCTCACTCGTGTGGCCCCTCCAGCCTTTTCCACTGAAAATTAAGAACCTTTTCGTCCAAGGCAGGGGGGTTTTGTCAACAGTACGGTCACATAACCTCAAGAGGTTGTGGGGGAGTACTGTTGACAACACTTCATGGTACCCTTTAATCTCGAACTTCGTATGCAATGAACAATCGACATACAGCGCTGGAGAGGTTACACGTATAGCACATGTATATATACGGACTGCCCGGACATGTAGTGTATTAACATTTCTGTGTGTTAACACTTGTTTTACGCCATGTAAATGGTTAAAAGTGAATAAATGAAATGAAAAAATGGAGTTGTTCCTATATTTCACGCTCACCTTCGGTGCGTGTGAAATACTGGAAAGACTCCAACTGCAGTCGCTGATTCCAGTCTCTCGTACTCCACCCTCGCTTTATTCTGTCTTAGTACCCATTACAACAGTCACATTAACCACTTCTATATATGCAAAATGCTTCCGATATTTTTCGTGATTTTGTTCGTTAATATAATTCATGATCACGTGTCGGAACGTTCATATTGGCCTGGACTGGTTTCTGTAAGGTTCCATTTGCCATGTTTGAATGAATGGGGTTTTATTTTAACTTTCTAAAGAAAAAAGTGGTACTGTTTATAAAGTCTTCTATATCTACATGGATGGTGCTTCACTGTTAAAAAAAACTCACGAAGTGAAGTTCTAGTCCAGACTGTAACTCTAGAAAATTATTTTAAACCATTACCAAACGCAGACAATTTTAAAATTTACTATTTTAAATATCAATTTTTAATTTTTTTCAAAAACTTTCAACAAAACCATATCATGTGATCCCTCTTTGGAACGAGCTCGACGAGCTCGTTCCAAAGAGGGGTCACATGATATGGTTTTGTTGAAATATTTCGAAAAATAATATTTTTTCTGCTGCTGAATTTGCATATTACGCGGGCGGATGCGGGCGATTCGTTGGGTAAAGGGTTAAACCATTACCAAATATTCTTACTACGCTATTCAAAAAAATCATTATACAATATTTTTCTATTATTGCCTCAGAAACATAGCATATCACCCCGCACTGGAGGAGATCATAAGGTATGTTTTAGAGAGAGAAAACACCAGAATATTTGATTATTCAAGAATTGTTTGCAAATGTCACCTTATAATCGTGTTAGAAAGAGTTAAAAGTACGTTAAGTGTGCGTTGATGGAATTCCAAATTCAACCGGAAATAGTACGCCCGCCGTGGACTGGTCACCACGGGTTGGCAATATCTCCACGTACGCATTAATATTAGACTCCAGACACTAATTATAGGAATAATCACCAAAAATTTAATTAATGAAACAAAGGGTACAACCCGGTGCCTCATTAATTAAAATTTTACTGATGATGATTTTGATTACCTGGTAAACGCATGCGTGGACATCACTACCCACGTGTGGATTACGACCAATCCACGGCGACTGTAATGTATATTATTAACCCTTTACCTAACGCAGACGATATCAAAATTTATTATTTTAAATATCATTTTTTTAAAATTTTTCAAAACATTTCAACAAAACCATATCAAGTGACCCCTCATTGGAACGAGCTCAATGAGCTCGTTCCAATGAGGGTCACATGATATGGTTTTGTTGAAATATTTTGAAAATTTAAATTTTTTCAACTGCTCAATTTGCATATTACGCGGGCGGATGCGGGCGATTCGTTAGGTAATAGGTTAAAAGTATTTTATTTTGTTATATTATCACTGATGCACTCACGATTTCGGTCATCAAATCTCTCCTCCGGTATAAGGTGGAGTGTGATAGCGTTGGTACTCGCAAAAGACACGCAGTGTGACAATGAAAATTGGAAGGTTGGGTGAGAATTGTGTCTTTTTCTCCCACATCCCACTATAAAATGTATTCTAAATCCACAAATCATGAATTAATTAAGATTGTGTATATATTTGTTGTTGTATAAATACACCAACTCATTTTTGAATGAATGTTGTCGAACCGTAGATTTGTGCCAGATACACCGAGATGTGGGAGATCGAGTCTATCAATTATCACACACCTTTTAATGTAAAATATGGGATTTCCTCTGTTCTGCCTGTACGATAAAAATAAAGTTGTATCGCACATGTGGTGATATAAAACACGTTCGATTTCGTTTCCAACGTTTACAGAGAAGGAACCCGCCTAAATAGATCACGTCATTGTTAGTCGAATGCACCGGAGTCGAGATCGCCAGGAAATTCCAAGTTCCCCATTTAGATTTATTTACCCGGGATAGTTAAACAATCAGATTCGAGTCAAAAATCTACAAAATGAAAATAACATTCTTACTGCTTGTTCCTTGACAAATATTTTCTTCCACAACTGATCATATGATGATCGAGTGTGCTAAACTTATTAGCTATTTAAAAGGTTTTTGTGTTATTCCCTGCAGTTTAGTCAATATTTGAAGTTCGATCATCGTGACCGTGACACTGATCGGCCTCAATTGGTTTCGACCAATTGAATGCCGTAAAAATTAAAAAGCAAATTAGGGTTGATACACCACCACCTAACAATGGTGCCTCGTAACAACGGAGGAAACGCAGCAATTATCCAATTGAAAGTGCTTTTAGTTCAATTTTCATGTAGCCTGGATGTTACATGGGAGGTGTGTAATAAATACAGAACCGCACATTCGTTTGAATGGGTTAAGAATTATTATCGCACGAGATTGCTTTGGCCCAGGGATATCCTTAAGAATTATCGCACGAGATTGCTTTGGCCTAGGGATATCCTCGTGATATCCCTGGGCCAAAGCAATCTCGTGCGATAGCTCTTAACCCATCCAAACGTATGTGCGGGTCCGTCCATGACCAGGAACGGAGATAAAGAACACATTGCAGCAACAGTGACAACAAAATGTTTCTAGCCTATTTTCGTCCAAAAAAGATTTGATCAATTCCGAAACGAGACGCTAATTTTGTTATTCAAATATTACCTTATGGCAGATATATAATGACAAGTTCACAAGGGGCCAATACTATAAATCTTTTACAGTTGTATTTTCTAGAATTGTATTTTCTGTCTATTAATATAACTGACTAAAATGAATCATTAGCATTTTCGAAGATGTGGCATTTTGCCAGTTCTTCTAAAATGCTAATGATTCATTTTAGTCAGTTATATTAATAGGCAGAAAACACAATTCTAGAAAATAGAATTGTAAACGTTTTATAGTATTGGCTCCAGTGCAGTGAAGTTTTCTGGTGTTCTGTATCGCATCTCGCTGAGGAGTAGATAAATACCCAGAGTCCAGGTACCAACTTCATCTCAACACCGCCACCTCCACCCCTCTCGTTCTAATAACCTGTATAAGATAGCGGAAAATATCTAACAAATGTCTTTCGATTGTCACGCCATATAAATAGAGGATATCTACGCTGTTTCAGTGAATAACGGAAGTGCTCGTGAAAAATAAAACTTTCAGGTCCACACTCATCAGATAATTCCCAACATTCACTGATATAGCGTAGATTTTCTTTTTATTATATGCTACGTGACATTTTACTGCGTAAAATTCAGCCCAATTCGACTGCAAACATTTTAAAGACAATAACAAAAATCTGCTGGTCGTCCTTGAAGGCGGCGTCATGGCCGATTTGTGACGTCAGCCACTGAGGGATATTTCTCGATATCCATCGAGTCGATGGATATCGAGAAATATCTTTTACATAATTTGCGATAAGTCACAGGCTGGCATATAGCAAAATAGTATATCTCGCCCGAAGTGTCGCTTGTTCGGCAATAACTTTAGATCGATATCTTTGCCCAACATCGCCACGCATAAAAAAAGGATAGACCGTATTCGAGTAGGTACCAAGATTATCTCATTTGTGACTGCAAGGAAATCGAGAAAACTTGCAGTCACGAAGGAGAGAATTTTGTAAGTATTCTCCATTTCCAATATGGTAAATATATACTACTGCATTTGTAGTATATACATGTGCGTGGGAGCGCGGTGCCTCAGTAGGCAGAGATGTAGACTGCTAGCCGAGAGGTCCTCGTTTCGTATCCCACCTGCGGCAACCGCGTTATGTACTTGGGCAAGACACTTAATCCAAATTGCCCACGTGGGGGCACGTTGGCGTTGTGTACTAATGCGCACTATGCGTCGATGGTGCACTTGTCTTCAGCCAGTGCTAACCCTGCTTGTGTGCAGTTAGTACGTTGGGGAGTCTGGCAGTTGCTCGCCATTGCTCGGTGGTTCTCTTCATGTACTCCGACTTCCTCCACCCGTAAAACTGTCCGACACGAGGGACTCTGACTGTCGAATGTGTCGTTAAACCCAAATAAGTAAGTATACATGTTCGTGTTGCTTATAGTTGCATATGTCAGTGCTTGGCATAATTTCGAATTTATAAGCATCGAAATTGTGGGCATACCCTTTTTATTTTATGATTATTATCATTTTTTATTTATTTATTTTTCTTTATGTTTAGAACGTGAAATTATTTTTTTCAACGTAATTAATAATATCGTTTTTTTCTGCTTTCAGCGAAAGTAGCTGGCGAAGAATTTTTTCATCACCGCCCAAACTTTTGTCGCGTGGTTGGTGAAATGTGTACGATTGCCTGTACCGTTTCGTTACTGACTATTGGCGGGATGAATTTCAGTCTCTACATCAATATTTGCCACTCAAATCATTACAGAAGAATATTTACCAAATGTCGAATCAAAATAGCTTGTATCAGCTTTTACTTTATTGGAGCTGTGTTTGTCCTTGTGAACGTGGCGGGGATTGGGAGTCATGGTTTCGACGCTAAAAAAATGGAGTGTATATTTCAAGCAACGGACGATCATGCATACACAGTCGTATTCTTCTCGGCAGTTGTTATGCTACCGATAGCGATACTCAGTGTTTCATTTATTCTAATGTATCGGCACGTAGTGGAATCCAAACGTAAAGTAGCGACCACCACAACAGGACAATCTAACAAAACAGCACAGAAACTTGCAAAAACTCTTTTCATTATTTACATTGCATTCACCGCATGCTGGCTACCATATGCACTTATCAGTATAATGGATTCTAGAAATGAATATCCCGCCGGCTTGCATCTTGTCATTGTTATTTGGGCGCACATGCATTCTTCGGTGAACTGGCTCGTTTACTTTAAAACCAATAGGAAGTTTAATGCTGCATTCAAGGGAATATTCAGGAAAATGACGGGCAGGGGAGAGCAAGTTGGTGATTCATTCACTGTCGACAATCGCACGAATGTGACCACTGTGACGCAGACCGAATACGCCGATAAAAGGGGAACAGTGAAGACCGAAGCAGACAAATGAATACAAAGTGTGTTTGTTTGTTTGTTTATAGGGGATTAACCATATTTTCAACAGCCAATGTCAAGAAGTTGTATACCGTGTAATGGAGCTGATTCGACCAGCGTTTATGGATCCGCTAGATAAAGGAGTGTTTCTTAATTCTTGGTGGACTCTGTTCCGGGCTAGATGTTTGTAACTGATATAATTGTCACTGTGCACGTGTGCAATTATGAATATAAAGAATATTCCCAAAGTTGCTTGGTGTACCAAATGTTCACCACGAGTAGTGAAGTGGTGTTTAACCGCGAGCCTTTGGCGCGCGATTAACTCCACTTCACCACGAGTGTTGAACATTTGGTACACCAAGCAACTTTGGGTATATATTATTTATACCATGATCGTCAGAATAATAAAAGTTCAAATGTTGAATAAATCAATATTCACACGTGCGATTCTGTTTTTGTGAGCACCGGTGGACGGTATTTCCGCTGGCAATTTTATCGCAAAATCGAAATAGAAAACGAAAAGCGCAAATTACGGGAGGCCCTTTTTCATTTTAATAGCACAATAACATACTATTTCGAGTTATGGATGCTTTAACACGAGACAGCGTATGTTTGTTAATTTTAGGTATCTTATGAGGTAAAATTATTTAAAAACGTAATAAATAATTGCCGGTTTCATTTCACTCTTCACAAGGCGACCAGTGATAAATTTAGACAAGTTTGAATTCAAGGCGAGGTCACCAAAGGTCAGCTTGGATGTAATTCCACTGTAGGTGTAAATTTTAACTACTGAAATCCCATTACTGGCGTGTTTACCACGGTTGGCGTGTAAAGCTAAAGTTTATGTCATAGGCTTTTTATATATAGTAGAATGGGAGCGCGGTGGCTCAGTGGTAGACTGTTGGACTCCTATGCGAGAGGTCCCGAGTTCAACCCCCGTCCGGGACGACCCGCTTTGTGTCCTTGGGCAAGACACTTTATCCCGGTTGCCTACATGGGGGCACGATGACGCCGTGTTCTAAGGCGTACACATCTTGAACCGCTGTAACCCTGCTTGAGCAGAGCTTGAACAGAGTTAGAATGTTGAGGAGCTGGCAGTTGCTCGTTGCTGCTCTGTGGTTCTCTCCGGGTACTCCGGCTTTCTCCAATCGCAAAACTGTCACGGTCGCGATAAGCCAGTGTGCATGAGTATGTGATCTTAAACACCAATAAATAAATAAATATATAGTAGAATAGGAAGTCATGGTATAAATAGGTATTTGGTAATGTTATTAAATGTTTATCGTCAATGTCTAGTCAAACTATGTATTGTTCCAGCCGATGTTGAAAACAGTACATAGTTCTTCTAGTGTATCCAAGTACTGTGCACCAAATGTACAGAATGTGAGAGTGTAATTAACATTGTTTACGGTTGAATATATAAGCTACTGGACATTTAGTTGACGGATACGGCATCACACGGGGCGAAGTGAGAACAATATTGGGCGAGGTTTTAGCCGAGCCAAATATTGCTCTCGCTGAGTGACACCGCATCCGCCAACTAAACTTCTCGTGACGTGTTTATTATGCCAGTCTTTCTTCTCCGATTTCCATCAGTTGTATTTGCAAACCGTTTCATGTTTTCGTTAGATTTTTTCTATCGACATTTATTTGTTTACAAAAGCAGACGAGTAGTGATGCAATGCAATGGGGAGTAATCCAACATCTCATTGATCGCCAAAGAAATTTTCGATTTATTGCCTCCAACATTTTGGGGCGCATTTTGAATTCTGACTGTCTTCAACGCTTTGGACTGAAAACAAACTGTCTAAAGTGCCACTTTGTTTTGACGAGAGATGCCAATTTAATAACATTCTGTGGTATGTCTACAATACTTGTTTATAGAGTCAATTGGAAAGAGAGTTGTTATTCTTGGACTAATTACTTCCGATTGGTATCGTAAACATTACGACTCCATATCACAGCATAATTTCACATTTGTCCCCGGGAGAACTCCCCTAGAACATCCTCCACGAACCCACCCCAGCTGAGGTGGGTTAGTGGTAGCGGTCCCAGAGTGTTCTGCCCTAAGACAAATTGTTCATGACAATAAACATCGGGTTGTACATTGCACATCACACAAAGCGGCTACAGTACCGTTTACAAATTTGCTTATATAATCAACTTATGACCCTAGTCGCGCAGTATTGGGGGGGGGGGGTCTTTTCCAGTTCCAGTTCCAGTTCAAACGTGATTCATTGCATTACAATGCAAACCAACACACCTACTGAAACAACGAATTCCGTATATCAACCGGAAGTAATTTATATTTATCCCCACAGCGCATAGTGGTTCTATGAATCAAGTGGAGATAACTGATATATCGATAAATTTGAGAGACTTTGTTATGAACATGAACTTGTGCTTGATTGACTTGTTTCCTGGTCAAGTTACCCAGTTTGTTTGTCAACAAATCAGACCATAGTTCTGCAGTTTTTTTTAAATTTGAAAACTCGATTTATTCTACAAGTTATGCCTGTCTAGTTATACTGCTGAGGTTAATTTTTATTTTCCTTGAACTTGTATATACTTGTTATGTTTCTAAAGTCCATATTTGATAATGTACATAGTTGTTTCAATTATGTTTCTAAAGTCCATATTTGATAATGTACACAGTTGTTTCAATTACCGTAATAAAAGAAGATAAAGTAATGTAAATTACTGGTTTTTGTTATGTTATAACACCCTCAACAATCCCAGATTTCTCTGCTGTATAAATAATTAACATTTCCTCACACATTTCGACACAAACAGCCAGTTTGTTTATTACCATGGAGACTGAAATAGTTTGTTTGCAGTCAATGATTGACAGAATCTGTTTAGAGGCTAACTGATCTTAATTACTCTTGATCAACAGGACTCAAATTTTTAATGCACTGTTCACGTTAATGAATAAGCCACAACAGTCTAGCCACGATCGTCAGTTTGGACCGCACATTATGCAAGCACCCCCGATCTTCATTGATCCTTATTCAGCAAAAAAGCTAACTTGCACATATCCTTTTATGTTCCAGCGGCTATCCAGAAAGTAATTAATATAGTACACGATTTTGAAGGTTTGAGTTCTTCCTAGTTACTCTTTTGATTCTGTCGACGCATAGTGATCTGATCACACCAACGTGGGACTTGGTGAGTTCTGACGGCTATATATATATAATCTGCTATAAAAGGATGGGTTTGGATTACTATGCCTTCTCTCTACTAAATAATACTGTCCCTATATGCCGATAAATTCTGTCTTTTGATTGGTCAGAATACCTTGGACAAATAGCCATGAAAAAGGGTGCACCCAACGCCCAAGGTATATGAGAGCGTGCAACATCCAGGGTATAAGCGCACGCGAAACATCGGGGGACTATGGTTTGAACGAAAGCTCTCCGCGTTTGCTCGCCTCGACATAAAAATCGAACTAAAAAACCTGAAAATAGTCACAAAATTCATCAGATTTCAGACAATTCAATCATAAAAATAAAATAAGAACAAATAATTCGTCCCCTGAGTACCAATGTGTTCTATGTGCCAGTCGGCACATAGAACACATTGGAACTCAGGGGAAGATATGTCAACAAAATACTGTTTACTCGTTTCCTTAACGACCCAAGGGATATAACTCTGTCTGTTGCCTTCTGCGATTATAAAAACAAAATAATTATCACGAATTTGGTCCAAGTGATTGTGGAGCTGAGAAATGCGTCCACAAAATTATTTCTATCATGTTTGTATTGTATTTCAAACGGGAAACAAAAAAGTTATCTCCGCCAATATGTATGGTATATGGAGATTTATTACCTGGATGTCTCATTTAAACACTTCGCCTGTGGCTCGGTGTTTAAACCGACATCCAGGTATTAAATCTCCATATGTCATACATGTTGGTGGAGGTAACTTATAATAAGACAATAACAATAACTGTATTCTTTGAGGAGCTAGGACACCTGAGCAGGCAAATAAACAACCTATTAAATGATTACTGTGAGCACAACTGATTACGTTCAACAAATTTTGAACTCTTCAGTCAATTTTCTACCTAGAGATCGTCACTGTACCATAGCCACCCAGGAGAAAGCAGAGATAAAAAACTTTTCTAATGAAAAAACTCTGGAATCCTTTACCCGTCGGTTGATGTTTGTGTCACCGCCGACCTAGATGCCGGCCCTACATAATGCCAAACACGCCCAAATCTGAAGTGTTTGACCTACAAAAATATATATGGCAACACCTAATCGTTAAAAAGAAACTAATATTACAATAATAGCCTTTATTGCTAAAAGTGACTGTACAGCACGGGTGATTCGCTAGAACTAACCGAGCTGATAGTCTCTGTTAACTACCATGTGATTCCCCATCAATTTAGTTCTTGGTCACGATCTCTAACCTTAATAAAAGCCAAAGCGTCGAGACAAATATTTCTATCTGCCCTTCGTGTCGATAGAAATTTTGATTATCTGCAACATTAAGCTTCCATGTAAGATTCTCTCTGCGGGTCCCTATATGTAGTAAGCTTGCAAAAAGCTTCAAGCGTTTCTCAGAGACCGTTGGCCTTGACTTACGGAAGTAGTGTTTAACCCTTTATCCATCGGAATGGCCAAAATCGGTCAGCGCTTTTCACAAAAATCACCATTCAATTTTCATTACTTTTTGTTTTTTGCCTCAAAAACGTACCTTATGACCCCTTATTGGAAGGAGCTTAACGAGCTCGTTACAATAAGGGGTCATAAGCTATGTTTCCGACGCAAAAATTAAAAAGTTAGTTATTCAAGAATTTTGTATGCAAGTGTCGTCTGCCTTTCGTGTTGGGTAAAGGGTCAGGTATTCATGTAGTCTCCAATGGATATTGTATATGATATGCCTGTTAATTACACTTTTAGGGAAGTAATTTATAGATTTGTACAGACTCTTTTTATTAATATATAGTATCACCATTATGTTTATGTACGCGTACAGATTATCATGATAATGTGTATGCCTTGTGATTTGCATCAGATTCAAGGTGGTGTCCAGAATGGGATCTCAACAAGCTTTGCCGGCGAGTTGTGATCCCATTTTTGGACACCACCGAGAATCTTGATGCAAATGACAGGACATGCACATTATCATGATAATTTAATTATCGAACAATTCTGTCACATAAACATATTAAGCCTTAAATTATTAATACAGTTTTGGGACATAATTTGGGGCGGGAAAAAGTTTTTATAAAAGCATATTTTATGGAACTAAATTGTTGTGCACTCTCACAAACAAGTAACGCGGTCACCAAAATTTTCAAAGTTGTGCTGTCAAATTATTCACTCACTGTCACTACCTGTGATGATCCGCTTGAATTCCAACTGTTTAACTGATGAAGGTTTGTTTTTATTTCCTTTAATCAGTGCTTATTGTGTCTGTGTGTGTGTGTGGGGGGGGGGGGGGGGGGGCATTGGCTATTGATAGTCCTGTAGCTAACTGTAAGGAATTTTGTTTTGTTTTGTAAGCGATCAGCTGAGTTGATCACTCAGACGCTCATAGAATGTATTCATGCGCCTGTTATGATAGACCGTCGCGTTACCGGAAAGAGTCGTCTATATATTACGGAATTAGAATGAGTCGTCTATATGATACGGAATCAGAACACATTATGTGATACGTACCGTTTCTCGTGGATTTCAGGCCAAAATGTATATGATTGGTAGATAAAATGTTGTATCAGATCCAAGATCTTGTTGCTAAGGCCATATCCAACGAGCTGAGATATAGCCTTAGAACTAAGAGCGAGATTCTGATACAACATGTTTTACATAAACATTATAAATTATTGTGATGAATTGACTGTAACATAGTCTGAGGTTTGAGGCTCGGAGTTTACGTCCAACCGAGACGATTCGTGTCTCGGTTGAACAAACGCTCCGAGTCGCAAACCTCAGACCATGTTACCGTCAACTAATCACAATAACTTATATGTTGCAATAAGACACTACCCATATCCCAAAACATACATTGTTGAACACGGAAAGGTTTATTTACTAAACCTGTGATCGTTAAAAGTTGCCTTCTACAAGGTAACTTTTAACGATCACAAGTTTAGTAAATAAACCTCTTGTGTACACACGATTAATTAATTAATCAATAAACCAGATAAACTCATTCCATCTTAGTTCAGATCGTAAATTGGTTTGTAATTTAAAGAACACTTTATCCGAAACACCGTCTGCAACACGTGTGAAAAAATCCAGAAAAAAATGAAGCGGGTTGCTGTACACTCCATTGATGAAGCAATTACGAAATGGGCGACATCATTTCAAATATTTCGCGTTGTGACGTCACACGGTAACATTTGCTACTGAAGCCGTAAACATAAACGAAACTACGCAAGCTCTGATCCAATCAGAGGGCGAGGATTTTTCTCTTATTGGAACATACTGGTAATGTTAGATTTATTTAACAGCTGAGATATAGCCTTAGAAATAAGAGCGAGATTCTGTGGCGCCCCTCCCTCCAACCCACAATCCTGGGTATGCTATTGCTTCCTACATAAAAACGTGTACGGTCTCTCGCCAATTCATATCAAAAGTGTATAATGTTCTGAAATTAATAGCGTAAATAAATCGCTGTAGTGTCAATAATTTGGTCAGCTGGTCTTTTAGTGTAAATTTCATTTTCACTAAGAAACTCAGATTGTTTCACTGGAAACTATACGGATGTCTTGACCTTTTCCGATACCCAGTTAAGCTTAACGGGCGGGTTTGTTTAACATTCCGAAAAGACTGCACAGTAAACGGCGGTTTGTTTCAACTCGAATGCTTCCAAAGATTCAGACAGAGACGTATGGAAGTAATGTGGTTAGTAATTTAATAACTGGACATTTCTGACAAGAACTTTGCCCTGTTCCTATCCTCCCATGGGCGGATTCAGAGTGGGCGCAGTAGGTGCACGCCCCTCTTATGTTTTGCATTTCAGTTTTTTAAAGGCACCAATACTAAGGGACGCGATATTATCGGGGATAAAACATGGTTATCCACTACCTTTGATAGTGAATATCCGTGTTCATCGTCCAGTACCATACCCCGTGTATACAGCTATATGCCTTGCTCCTAAGCGGGTCTCGTGTGTAAATTGGCTTGTTTTTTTCAAAATTTGAATGCTGGGATATTGTGGCTGGAAAACATTGCGGTGGCGTGCAAAGAAGCCAGCGCTGACAAGAGTGGGATACTCCATCTCTTTATGGCCCACAGCTGTAATGTGGCGCCCCTCCCCTCCAACTCAGAATCTTGGATGTGCCATTGCTTCCTACATAAAAACGTGTAGGTCTCTCGCCAATTCATATCAAAAGTGTATAATGTTCTCTAATTAATAGCGTAAATAAATCGTGACTATCCACGCGCTACGAGATAAGATGTTGTATCAGAGATCCCCGAGACGCGATGCAATTGGGGTAACTACGGACCCAGTTCATCCTTATTGTAAGATAAGGGACAATACCATCTAACTAGTTCTGTTTAATACTGACAATATGTAAAATATTGAAGCTCGTTTTGGTATTTTGATGTTATAATGCCGATAGATGACGTTACTTCAGAATATATACCGATTTTAGAGCCACGTGGACGATTGGCCACGCTAGCTGTTTTACTATTTGCCAGTCCCACAAAATACCCGTGCAGATTGTTTGTTCTGTTTGTCTGATTTTCGAACTGACTTGTCAGATAATCTTGATCAAGAGATCAGGACAGGTGTCTCTAGTGAAACTTTTCTAAGCTAAAAATATACTACTCAAAGTTTGCTAAGCACCAATTATATCCAACTACCTGTTTTATGTTTTAGTTGAAATATTGTAATGAAAAGTGTATATATTTTTTATTTAATTATATCTTTAATGATTTAAGTACAGAAATTAAGATTTTATTTGTGTTTGACATTATTTTTTAGCTTTTGAATACGATAACCATGGAAAATGGGTATTATTGGTAAAAGAGGAAATTTTTCAATTTGCTAAAAAGTTGACGGAGCGAACTGGTATGGGTTCAGTATCGAGTATGAGAGCCATTACTGTTAATTACAGCTTGACAACGCCCTCTCATGCTCCCAATAAAGTTCATGGTGGTCCTTTGTGGAATGTTGTTCCATTCTTGGACTAGCATGGCACCAAGCTCCTGGACACTTCTTGGCTGGACCGGACGGGCTGAAATTGCAAGCTGCAACTCATTCCAGACATGTTCGATTGGATTGAGGTCAGAGGATCTTGCTGGCCAATCCATACGCTCAATCCCTCCCACTGTCGGTACTCCCCGACAGCATGGTAAACATGAGGACGGGCATTATCGTCCATCAGAATGAATCTATCACCCACTGCACCTGCATACAATCTGACGTGGACATCCAGGATCTCATCAATATACCGCTGTGCAGTCAATGTACCACGTTCAATGACACTGAGCTCTGTACGTTCATCCCTGCTGATGTCGCCCCAGACCATGATTGACCCTCCACCATAGCGGTCATGCTCAGCAATGTTGGTTGCATGGAATCACTCTCCTGGTCTTCTCCATACCCTAGACTGCCTATCTGTGTGGTCTAGGCAGTACCTTGACTCATCTGTAAAAAGGATAGGTCGCCAATCTTCTCTGATCCATCGAACGTGGCCGATGGCCCATTCGTATCGTGCCTATTGGTGGTTCTGGGACAGCGGAATGCGAATACATGGTCTTCTCGATCGCAGACCACCCTCCTGCAACCTTGCCCGGATAGTCTGCGTCGAAACATTTACCCCGGGTGCATTCTGAAGGTCACTGCGAAGCTGGGTTGTTGTGGCAAAGCGGTTCCTACGGGGCTGAATGATCAAAAACCCACTTCAGGTGCAGATGTTGCCCTGGTCAGCCACCACCATACCGTCTTACTGGTGTGTCAAACTGCTGAAATCTTGCCCAGACTCTGGTGATCACCGTATGGTGCACACCAAGGGCTTCACCAACCTGACGATGGGTAGTTTCTTGCTTCACCATCCCTACAGCCCGCCACATTTCTGCTTCAGACAAATGTCTTCTTACATTTCCATTTGCCACATTTAATCATTAAATCACAAGGGTTTGTGTTGAAATGAAGACTGAATTCCCTATACATGTCATGTACATGTAGACAGTACACGAAAACATCATGAAAATCAAGGGGTACATGCTTTCCAAGACTGTCACGAAAAGTCTGCCTGTCAAGAGAGCTAATGTAAACACTGGGGACCATCTCAATACATTCCTCAATTAAATCCACCAAAAATATCGCAAATATGTCACAAGCAAATTTCACAATGATGTGTCAAATATTTGGTGCTTAGCAAACTTTGAGTAGTATATAAACCTGCTGGTTGTTGCTTTCAGGAAACACGCCAAAAGAAACAACGGGAGATAACTTATATAAGCAGTAAGCTTTCTGTCGAATCCCTCCAGTACACAATAATTTGTCCCCAGTGATGTTTATTTGTTATGATTTATACTGTTGTATCTACATTTGTTCTGTTGCTGCTGATTTATTTTGTGTAATGTTTTCATAAAATAAATCTTTGAATAAAGTATTGTTTAAACTAAAGAAATCTGATGCTCATCACTCTGTTTTTGAACTCTAAAATCCGTTGGGTTAAAAATAAACCCCAATCAACTGGACTGAGTGAACATGAACCTAACTGGGTTCATATTCACTCAACCCAGTTGATTTGGGTTGATGTTTAATGAGCTTGTGTGTTAACTTTCTGAAAACAAAACACGGCGTGTTGTTTCAACTCGAACGTTTCCAACATTCAGAAACAGACGCATGTATTAAGTTTGTTGATGTGGTTTCTGGATATGGCTCTAACTGTAACAAATAAATTCGCCCCAAGTATTCACATTCTCCCGTTTCTTTCACTGCGAGATGATTGCGTTCCTCTTCACAAATAGAAAGCTTACCCACCCTCCACCTGCGAGATTCATCTACCCTCCAGCCAACATGTATTACTTTATTCTTGTTTCCGCTCAGTTGCCACTTATCACTGTATTTTTTTACACTTGTTAACAGTTTCTATAGTTTCTCTTCACTCCTCGCTAATAAAACTTTTATCAGGTGATGTAGTCGTGGATAAATAACTCAACAATTTTATTACTTTCCAAAGTGTGATTTACAAGGATTTCCGGGCTTGATTATAAACGCTACTTTCACAAGTGAATTATGCAATCAACAATTGTGTCATGTATCCGTGCGCGCAAATGAAGACGCTTTGCCGTGAATGTAATGGGGACTTCATTGTTTTTTAACCCTTTACCTAATATGAAAAGCAGACGACACTTGCAAAAAAAAAAAATTCTAAAATAAAAATAAAATAGCTATTATTTTCATTTTTTGTCTCAAAAACATAGGTTATGACCCCCTCATTGGAATGCGCTCGACGAGCTCGTTCCAAGGAGGGGGTCATAACCTTTGTTTTACAGACAAAAATGAAAAAAATAATGAAAATAAATTGGCGATTTTTGAGAATAGCACTGACCGTTACGTTAGGTAAAGGGTTAAAAAATATAAGTATCGTTAATAATGTAAAGTAATAAACAGAGTAATCGCTTAACTGGACTGGTTACGTGAAATAATTCATTCGAGGCGAGAGACTATATTGTAAAACACTCACATTCGCCCACTCGTGTTTGTACAACGTCCCTCACCTCTCATGAATTATTTCACGTGACAAGTCCAGTCAAGCGATTAATCTCTATTTTAACTTGCAGCAGGGCACTGGTTTTGCTTTTAACACTGAATGATTCTCCTGGATGCAATTACATCGACTGACACTGATATTAACCCTACCTGTATGATTTATTATTATGCCAGTAATTGTTATTGACCAATCAGCTTCATTATCTAGTGACCGTATATGAGACTGTGTATCATCGAGCTGACCGTATATAGAGCTTATATACGGTCAGTTCCGAGATTTTGTTTTGACATGCAACGCTCGCTTCGATGTTTTTCCTAATTTCGCGTGTTCAACGAACAACAAATAATTTTGCGTGTGTGTCTGTTGAGCAACGTGCAACTATAATACGTTTCTTCCAGTCTTTGAGAAATTTTAATTAACAAATGTAAATAAATACAATAAATAAACCACTAAAACGACATGTATAGAAACATTAATATCACCATTAACAACAAATAATAAATGAAACTGTTCCCACTTACCTTCTTGAAAGAATTGTTAATCCATTTGCTCCAGTTGTTTTATTTTTCCAGTACTTAACACTGAATTAAAGTTGTGAATTGTTAATATAAATTCCTGTTTATTTAGAAGAAAACTCCGTTGTTTCAGCGCCTGCTACTAGCGTGACCTTCACATGACGTAAAACCGGGAAATTCCCTGATAGTGATAACAGAACATTTGCGCTAGGAATCTGGGTACACTTATGGTTGTGTCTCTTTCAAAGGACTGGCATAATAAATACGGTATGGGGCTTTAAGTGGGCGGATATGGTGTGATATAAGGCTCAGCAAGATCAATATTAAGCTCGGCCTTCGGCCTCGCCTAATATTGATCTCACTTCGCCTTATATCACACCATGTCCGCCCACTGAAAGCCCCATAAGTTATAGTATTACAGGCAATTCTAAATATTGCCTTGTTTGACATCCGTGTCTACATCGTGGTTAGATATACATACATATAATATACTTATATCAATGCACATGTATTTTAGCCTATGATACGACCCATTGCTTCCACTGCAACACCCCAGCCCCTAAACTAGAAATGTCATTGCATAACGCGTAAGTTTGCTGATTTAATTCAGGAAGATATCAAAAGCTTGCACTTTCAGCGAGCCTTTATTTTTCCTCCTTCAATGAATAAGTTTACAATCCCGGACGACAATTGTAATCCATGTGGTTTGGTGGTGTCGCTGTGGATTACAAAACAATTATAAACTGATAGCATGACACTATTTTCCTTCTTACACTGATTGATTCTTTTAGTCGCAACCACATCAGCGGACACTGACATCTATCAACCTGAACGATTATAAACATTAAATGACCTTTTACTTTTTTCCATCACTGTTTAATTGACTGACCTGCAGTAACACGCTGATTCATTTTCTCATTTAGAGTATACAAGTAAACAGCGGCATTTATCCAACCAGCCTGAAACCAATACTATAAAACCTTTTCAATTCTATTTTCTTGAATTGTATTTTCCACCTAATATAACTGACTAAAATGAATTATCATTCTCAGTGGCCTGGTTGCCCGGTGGCTCAGTTGGTAGAGGTGCAGGCTGCAAGCCGAGATAGAGGTCCTCGGTTCGATTCCCAACTGGGGCATCCCCGTTGTGTCCTTGGGCAAGACACTTCTCCCCAATTGCCCACGCTGGGGCATGGTGGCATTGTGTACTAAGTCGTATTGCACGTCGAATGGTGCACTTGTCTTCAACCAATGCTAACCCTGAGTGTGTGGAGTTAGTATGTTGAGGAGCCCTCAGTTGCTCGCCGTTGCTCGGTGGTTCTCTGCGGGTACTCCGGCTTCCTCCACTCGTAAAACTGTCGTGGCCATGCTTAGCCATTACGCAGAAATATGTGATCTTAAACACCAATAAATAAATAAATAAATAAATCATCATTTTAAAAGATATGGCAATTTGCCAACCGGCAAATTGCAACATCTTTGAAAACGCTAATGGTTTATTTCAACTCATTTAAAGTCATAACTATAAAATTCAATTCTGGAAAATACAATTGTAAAAGTTTTAAAATACTGGGCCCTGTACTACTTATGTGTTCTAATTGTATTGTACGACATCCCCTGTTATATCACAGACAGATAGATATATGTGATAACAATCCAACTAGATCTGACCTCCTCAACTTATGGTCGAATTTACTCCCTCACCTGCCTCTCCCCAGGCTATAATAGTAATTGAATTAATATCCGGGGGCCAATACTCTAAAACTTTTTTCAATTATATTTTCTGGAATTGTATTTTCTCCCTATTAATGTAACTGACTAAAATAAATCATTAGCATTTCTTTAAAAGATATTTGTCAACTGACAAATTTCCACATCTTTGAAAATGCTAATGGTTCATTTCAACCCATTTAAAGTCGTAACTGGAAAATACAATTCTAGAAAATACAATTGTAAAAGTCTTATAGTACTGGACCCTGTACTATTAATATGTGTTCCAATTGTAGTGTACGGCATTCCATTGTTATAACTGCAGATAGATAGATAGATATATATCTAATATAAATGCGAATGTCTGTATCTATATATCTCTCTCTCTATATCTCTCTCTATCTATCTTTGTTCCGGGTGTACTCCTTCGTTTCTCGACCGATCGATCTCAAATTTTGTACACGGGGGTAATTCGTCCCTGCGAGTAACATGGGATGGGTGCCGTGCCCGTGTGGGGTGACCTTGACCTTGAAATTGGTGACCTTCATCTTTTATTTCGAAAACGGCTGGGCCGATCGGGCTAAAATTTCATATGTGCGGGTATATTGCCCCATTGATCATTTTGATTTTATCGGGGTGACCTTGATCTTGAAATTGGTGACCTTGACTTTTTATTTCGAAAATGGTTGGGCCGATCGGGCTAAAATTTCATATGTGCGGGTATATTGACCCATCGATCATTTTGACTTTATCGGGTTGCGGGGTGACCTTGACCTTGAAATTGGTGACCTTGACCTTCTATCGATCATATCTGAGGGTATATTGATATAATCATCTTCTCCCGTGCAACGCCGGGTATTCACCCTCTAGTAGGATATAAATCCAACTAGATCTAACCTACTCAACTTATGGTCCAATTTACTCCTTCAACCTGCCACTCACCAGGCTGTAACAGTAATTGAATTAATATCCAGGAGCCAATACTATAAAATTTCACAATTGTATTTTCTGTAATTGTATTTTCTCCCTATTAATATAACTGACTAAAATGAATCATTAGAATTTTAAATGATAAGGCATTTTGTCAAATGGCAAATTGCCACATCTTTAAAAGTGCTAATGGTTCATTTCAACCCATTTAAAGTCATGACTGTAAAATATAATTCTAGAAAATACAATCGTAAAAATTTTATTGTATTGGTCCCAGGTGTTGTTTGCTGGCGAATTATGGATTATGCTAAAATTATAAATTCACAACAAGCTTTTATTTTGCACTATCACTAATTAATACGCTCGCTTATAATTACTTCAGAAAACACAGGCCTACAGTAAGGTCGCCGTGGAATGGTCACTTTCCACGGGTGGACAATATTTCCACGGACGCAATAATATTAAATTCCAAACACTCATTATAGGAATAATTATCAAAAGTTTAATTAATGAAGCACTGGGTAGAACCCGATGCTTCATAAATTAAAATTTCGCTGAGAATGCTATTTATTACTTGATGAACGTATGCGTGGACATCACTGGCCAGGGGTGGATTACGACCAGTTCACGGCGACAGTACTGTACCTACATTCACCTGTTTCAGGTATCCTTGATGTTTACCTGCTTGGCATCTATTAACATCTAACTATCACTAATGACAATGTCACTTGCTTGCGTCGTGCAATTGTAATACTCATTCCGCCCTTTTCTCCATCCCTTACCACCCAACAATCCTCAGTTTACAACTATAATTGCATATGAGGATGCGAGCAGTTGGTGCACCTGTGCAGTGTAATCGATATTACGAACGCTTAGCACATTTTTATCTTGCTTCAATCATTGATTTACTTCTCTGTTTATAATTGCGCCTTCAAACACTGATCAACCTGGTCTTTATTTTTGTTGCAAGCAGCCAACGACATAGTCTTGTACGTTATCCCTTGAAGTATGATATACGAAACACTGACCCACCTGCATTATACTCTTTCGGTTTACACAATCAACTCCACGGGCCTAATTGTAGTTGTGTAATATACCGATGTGGTTTGGTGAAATGTGCAATTATTATTGGTAACTAACATGCAGTTGAAATCCTCATCCCATGATACGTTTTTTCTACACCCACAAATTCCATGGTAACAATACTAGTTATCCTTGTGTTATCCAGGGTGTATGAGAATTTACACCGGTTTGGGAACTCACACACCATGAGGCGAACTTCCCAGACCAGTGTAAACTCCCATACACCCTGAAGACCATCTTGGTTTATTGTGAGGTTAAGTAATAATTTAATCCAACAGCTCTTTCGAGCTGTTGGATTAAATTATTACCGAGCCTCGTTTCAGATTATTGCTCTTCATATCGTCTGCTTGTCAACTACCAATTTCGTCTTCACGCAAAAATGTATGCACTCGGGTTGAACATGATTACCCAAGCACTTTCCAGGCACTTGTCCCTCGATTTGTATGTTTGCAGCGCAGCCTTGGTATATAATTTACGTCTGGGCATCCATCATGTGTGAGGACACCCGTGTGGTTACTTGATGAGTGTAAAAAGATTTGTTCAAAAGAAATACCCAACCTCTGACCAATAACCTAAAGATAATCTAGCGTTCGTCAGTAGATTGAAGCTGCTAAGCAACCAACTTCATCAGTTATTTATATTATGTTGTGTATATATATTTTAAACCTTTATATGACAGCAAAGTTAATACTGTCTCCTCCTTTCCTCGTCTTCTCGAAATGCAAAGTGAATGGATAAGTACTGAAACCAATTGTAGTAATCGCAGTATGTCCGAACCATTAGTTTCTCCACCACTTCATGCAAATACGGCGAATACAATATTATGCGATGAAATCCAAGCCAAGAACACTTTTGACTTCGTGGCCAAATTCAATAATGTTATTTCCACGGACGAAAAAGATCCAGCCCTCCCATTCTGTATTTCAGACCCTGGTTGTAAGAACTTTACCCCTGAGCAATTTAAAGATTAAAATTCTCAAGTAAAAACAATTTCCTCTCTCTTCTCAACAGAAATTGGCTGTTTAAATGCAATCTTTCACTCTAAACTCAGTTGGGGGTAAACATTAACCCAGTTGGGTTCATATTTACTCAATCCAGTTGAATTTTAATCCAGCTGATTTTAGAGTGTTGAAAATAATCACAATTTACTGGTTAACCAACATACAAACTCGAACTTTTTAGACGTGAAAGGCATGACGGAAATGTTTAATATCCAGAATATAGTACAGAGTATCAGACTGAATTCCCCCCCCCCCCCCGGGTTCCCTCGCCCACCCAGAAGACGGTGGTGGCGGGGGTGATGTTGGAATGCTCGTAAATGACGTTATACTCTTCAAAATAGGAAATGACGTGTCGGTCTTTATATTTATATGCGTTTGAATCCTTATTTGTTAAAATACCTATCGTGACAAAAAAGTCTTCAGGGAATTATTTATAGACCAAATACAACGCCAAAAGGAGACATTGACATGTTTCTTTCAAAGGTGACAGAGGTACTGGGCACTCTTAAGAAGGAAAATGCCAGGTGTACCTCATGGGTGATCTTAATATAGGCTTGCTCAGCTTACACACACACCACAAACGAATATTTTTATAAGATTTCCTATTCAGTGTGAGGTTTCTACCACCTGTAACAAAACCCACGAGAGTTACAGAATTCTCTGCTACCCTAAGTGACCACATTTTCAGCAACACTATCTATAATTTTACTTCAGGAATTATAATTACTGACATCAGCGACCATTTTGCTTCGTTTTACATAGATGAATTAGACAAGCGATCAACTGTCTCAATACCTAATTTTAAACGGCCAATCAATAAAGGAATCTTACCAGACTTTGAGTTTTCAGAAGTCACAAACGATATTTGTCCATTCTCAGCTTACAATAAATTCCTTGACATATTCTACGAAGCCTTTGAAGAAGCATTTCCGCCTAAAAAGAAAAAAATACATAAAACGCGAAGTAAGGATGACGCTTGACCTGCTGTAATCCTCACAAACGAAAAGTAAATTGTATGTTAAAAAATTAAAATTCCACAACTACTCAAAACATTACAGAACACAAAACATTTGCCATGAATTCATCAGCTTGAAACGGATCTGCAAAGCAGATTACTATCATAAGATAATAGTAGAAAATAAATATAATATTAATAGGGCATGGGGAATCCTACGAAAGACCATATGTAAGTCAAATAACAACCGATAATTTCCCCTACCTTCGTTGAAGGAAATACGGAAGCTCGGACTAGAAAGGAATTGCTGACGGGTTCAATACGGGTTTTTTGCTGGGCTTAGAAAGACCACAAATAATCAAACCAACGTAACTTTTCGGATTATCTGAGCAATAATAATCCTAAAAATCACTTTTAGGTTTGCTCACTCTCGGTGTTTTTTAGACTTTTCAATAGCCTTTGATACTATAAATTACTCAATCCTACTTTAAAAAACTGGATAGCTGTGGTATAAGATGGTTGGCAAATTCCTGGTTCAAAGATTATCTAACAAGCAGATGTCAAACTGTGTCTTTCATGAATAACACATTGGACGCATTGGAGGCCACAGTTGGTGTACTTCAGGATTCCACTCTAGACCCCACCCTCTTCTTATTATATATCAACGACAAAAGCCACTCAACCCGGCAAAATGTGCTGTCTTTTGCAGATGATACCATTAGTTTTGCATCTGGTAACAATCTCGATAATCCGATGGATGAGACCAATTCTGAACTAGATAAGATAAGTGATTGGTGTTCTGCAAATGAACTATGCATGAATGCTAATAAAACGAAATGCATGCTTTCAGAAAAGTCTAAATAATCATAGCAATAACAAATGTATTTTCCTTTCAGGAAAATCCAAATAATCTTAGCAGTAACAAGTGTATTTTCCTTTCAGGAAAATTCAAACTAGATGAAGTGATTGTGCACAATACACAGGATTTTCCTTCTAATTTCAGTTCCTGTGCTTTTTCGTCACACAATTGAGAAAAACGCTTAAAAACGGATTTTTTATTTTATTTTTGTCTTAAAATTGACCAAAACGCATAAAAAACCAAAACCTCATTTCCGGATTTTGGTCCAAAATTTTCAGTCCCACCCGGACCTCCAGTGTAAAAACAAATTTTTTTTTTTTTGGTCTTAAAATTGACCAAAACGCATTAAAAACCAAAAAACTCATTTCCGGATTTTGGTCCAAAATAACCAGTTCCACCTGGACCCAAAATTTTCAGTGTAAAAAATAAAATTAATTCCAACAAGACATACAACCAAAGCGGCAGCGGATCTGATAGTGAACATCAGATAGCAAAAGTGAAATGTCGGACAATAAAGATGATTCCGACATCGAAGAAAAGAAATATATTGTGGGAAAGATTTTGACATGCAAGAACATTACCAGGCAAAAACACTGCCAGATTAAACGGCGGGATTTCAAGGAAATAACGTAGGAACCAAAACAAAACATACCAGAAGATTTAATTCAAGAATTTCACGTTGTGAAAACAGCGAAAGGCGAGAGGAGGAAAAAACACTTCCATCGGTCACTACCAACACATTGAACTCAGTCAACATTACAGACTTCGACGATTGGGATATCGTGTGAGTTTTTTTTATTATTATTCATGTTAAAACAAAACGAAAGTTTAGAACTTTACAGGAAACAATCGATGTGAACTTTGGTTAGAATTATTTTGTCAACTTGTACTGAAGATCTATCAATGTATGTTACAGGGTGATCTGTTCTCTTCTTACAGCGCAGCGCGATTGGCCTGTACTTTTGGTTCTATACCACTGATAAACAGTAAATCTGTATAGATTAGAGTGTTACGCAGTGCCGTATTAACCCATGGCCGGGCCCCTAGACTTTTAGGTACCTCGGGACAGGGCCATCTCCGGCACTTCAATCTTTCACCCCACTACAGCTGACAGCCTGACCCTGGTACGGTAGGCACTATGCCGCAGTACACTGCCCTATATCCATTTTGCGGGTCTCCTGAAGAATTCTACTCACAACTTGACATATTATTTAAATAAGCATAAAAATAATGTACTGTATATAAATATATATATATATAGTATACTTATGAGAGTATATAGATGGATAATACATATGTACATGTATCGCTGCGGCGTAGAGTGCAAAGTGCCTTTAACCAATGGAGCCCTAAGGCGCTGGTAACAGTGCCGCAGCAAAAAAAAAATTTCCGGGCCCCCTGTCCCTGCTTCAGCCCAGTCAGCCTTATGAATAATACGGTCCTGGTCTTGCCACACATGCCTCCCACCCCAAGGAGCTCACTGTTACAGCTGCACATAGAAAGGTGCCCATATTTTAAATTTAGCATAATAATAATGTGGTCATATAACAATACAGCAAATTTTAATTCGACATTTTCGAAGTGAAAACTTATGTAACGCGGATGCAACCTCGCCAATTGCATTCACGTTGCAGAAGAGGTTTTACTAAGGAAGAGAGGCAAAACTTTTTGTAACAAATCGGATTTTTAATCATATCATAATCACTTCTTTTCAGCTAACATATCTTTGTTTTTAGTCTTCAGAAGCGCAGCGCCCAACTTTCGCCAACAAACAATAAATATCGCGTGTTGCTCGGTCAAACATTTGCTTACCGTACAAAGCACGTATTCGACCTAAGAATAGTTTAACGCATTATCTAATACGCTCCAAATAATATACAATATAATAAAATATTATATAACATAAAACTAATATAATGCATAATAATATAATACAATATAATGTGACATAAAAAGGAATCAACTTTTTTTTTAATATAATAATTTAATTTGTATATTGCAATGTTAAATAATGGACACTTATGTAACTTTGGCGTAACCTTGCCACTTGCACTCACGTCACATAAAATATTCCATCAGGAAGGGGTGGCAAGACTCTTTGAAGGGATTACAATTCTTAAGCACATGTTGATCTAATATATGTGCACTTGTGCTGTGCTCTTTTAATTTCATGAAATTCTCTCTATAATATAAACAAAGATATTGCCACTTTTTCTTCTAGTTTCAGACTGATTATAGCTATCTATGGTTCATTGTATACTGGTGCGGTAGGAGTGGTATACTGATAAAATGGTAAGCACAGGGCGACATTGGAACGCCCCCAACAACAATGTCTATGACGATGATGTCGGTAACAACAACTACTGCTACAACAGCAACGACGGTGGCGAATAGACGATGAAGGTAACAACAAACATCCACAGCGACGAAGACGACGATACTAGCAGCAACAACAATGACAACAACTATGACGACAACGGTCACGACAATTGCAATGTCACCAACGATCTCAAGACAAAGAAGAAGACAACGACAACGATAGTTTTGATTATAATAACATTGACCAGTACTAAAGAGCTTATACACATTCAATCATCAACTACAGATTCCAGGAGCGGTAGAAGAGGATTCAGGAAGACTATTATCACCAACTTATGAAATGTTGCATCAACATCTATACGTTCTTTGATGAAGACCAGCTAGACCACCATGTAACGTCAACATGACTGAAACTGATTTTCTTTTCAGGGTTTCATTTGTAATGTTTTATCATCTGGTCGATTTGAGTAACTCCAACCCCAACCCTATCCTTTGTCAGTCCATACTCAAATCCATATGCGTGGAAGACGGGTAGTAGGGAGTGCTCTTTGATGCAATGATGGCGGTGAGAGAAAATACCCCATTGTCAACAGGTTCGCTTCGATAACGGCAACTTTTCATTCACCTACACTCTACTTTCATTTTGTTTATGAAACAACTTTTCTTTATTTTTATTGATGTATCTATGCCGCAAATTGTAAATTTAGTTTTTGAGGAGAGGAGTCTCATAAGTTGTTATAACTTGTTCCCAAATCCTTTTTGCTGTAATTACTGGCAAATAAAATATGTTTAAACTAATGTTTTACCATCATAATAACATGTGTCTAATAAGGGTATAAGTTAGCTTACAATTTCAAAAAATATGTTTTTGTCTGGTAATCACGGGTTCCCAAGATAGCGCATTTAAAGAAGAAAGCAGTGCTTTCTTTCTCCAATCGGAAGCATATATCACCAGTACAGATAAGCCATTAATGTATAAGCAGTAATTAGAACATAACAAGTCATAGCATCTCCCAAATCAGAGGTATCAGATTATAATTGTCACGCCCTACTCTGGCATCCTTCCATGTAGATTAAAATATTGTTTGAACCAAACGACATGTCTAGATAGAGAGTGAACTCACAGCGCAATAATTATCAACTCATATACTACTCAAAGTTTGCTAAGCACCAAGTATATCTAACTACCTGTTTTACGTTTTAGTTGAAATATTGTTATGAAAAGTGTGTATATTTTATATTTATTACATTCCTCAGTTCGTTTTGCATTGAATTTAATGTTGATTAAAAAGTGGTAATGTCACGAGTGAATTATGTCACTTCAATAGTAACTTTGGAACGACTGACGTATATAAGCCACGCCCCCACCGATTTGTTGATGTTTTGTTTTCCAGTTCCACATCAGTTAATTAAAATGAATTTTTCTTCTGAATATTTTTAAAAATCCTTTCTTTCCTCTATGAACAGGTTCGTTAGCACAGTTGACACTATCCAAATAGAAATGTTTTATCTTATGGCTGAATGCCATTCCCCAAATGCGACTGGAACGCCACATAAAATAGTAAAATATCGAACGAAAGTCACAAAAATAAAACTGGGCCATTTCCAATCGAAGATTTGACACAGAAAGTGATGTATTCATACGCGCTAATTTCAGAAGTATTTCAGAGTTGCATTTGCGAATATTTTGTGTTGAATTATTTTTAATGAAAGACATTTTGGTCTAAAATGTCATTTACTAAAGAGAGTGACCCATTCTTACTGCAAGTTACGGTATATAATTCGCCTCGATACAGGACTATTTCGTATTTCCTTCCTGCTAATTTTAGAAATGTTTCCGTGTTTACACTAAATTGGATTAAATCTGACAATAGTTTGAGTTGAATTATTAAAGTAAAAGACCTCTTTATTCCAAATGTCATGTAATAAACAGAGTAATCAATTTGTTTCGAGCGTTACGCCCTCGTGATTTACTCACGTCCCGTCTCTCGATGAAATATTTACCGTAACGCTCAAAACAAATTGATTACTCTCTATTTAATTATATCTTTGATGATTTAAGCACAGAAATTAAGGTGTTGTTTGTGTTTGACATTATTTTTTAGCTTTTGAATACGATAACCATGGAAAATGGATATTACTGGTAACAGTGGAAATTTTTCAAATTTGCCAAAAAGTTGACGGAACGAACTGATATGGGTTCAATATCGAGTATGAGACCCATTATTGTTAATTACAGCTTGGCAACGCCTTCCCATGCTCCCAATCAGGTTCCAGATGGTCCTTTGTGGGATGTTGTTCCATTCTTGGACCAGCATGGCACCAATCTCCTGGACACTTCTTGGCTGGACTGGACGGACTGAAATTGCAAGCTGCAACTCATTCCAGACATGTTCGATTGGATTGAGGTCAGGGTATCTTGCTGGCCAGTTCACACGCTCAACCCCCTCCCTCTGTCGGTACTCCCCGACAGTATGGGCAACAAGAGGACGGGCATTATCGTCCATCAGAATAAATCTATCACCCACTGCACCTGCATACAATCTGACATGGGCATCCAGGATCTCATCAATATACCGCTGTGCAGTCAATGTTCCACGGTCAAGGACTCAGAGCTCTGTACGTCCACCCCAGCTGATGCCGCCACAGACCATTATTGACCCTACACCATAGCGGTCATGCTCAGCAATGTTGGCTCCATGGAATCGCTCTCCTGGTCTTCTACATACCCTAGAACAACGCCTATCTGTGTTGTCTAGGCAGTACCTTGACTCATCTGTAAAAAGGACAGGTCGTCAATCTTCTCTGGTCCATCTAACGTGATCCATGGCCCATTCATATCGTGCCTGGCGGTGGTTCTAGGACAGCTGAATGCGAATACATGGTCTTCTCGATCGCAGACCACCCTCCTGCAACCTTGCCCGGGTAGTCTGCGTCGAAATATTTACCCCGGATGCATTCTGAAGGTCACTGCGAAGCTGGGTTGCTGTGTTAAAGCGGTTTCTACGGGCCTGAATGATCAAAAACCGGTCTTCAGCTGCAGATGTTGCCCTGTCTTTGCCACCACCATGTCGTATGACTGGTGTGCCATACTGCTGAAATCTTGCCCAGGCTCTGGTGATCACCGTATGATGCACACCAAGGGCTTCACCAACCTGACGATGGGTAGCCCCTTGTTCCACCATCCCTACAGCCCACCACATTTCTGCTTCAGACAAATGTCATCTTACATTTGCATTCGCCATATTCAATCATTAAATCACAAGGGTTTGTGTTGAAATGAAGACTGAATACCCTACACATGTCATGTACATGTAGACAGTTCACGAAAACATCATGTATGCAAACTTTTTAATCTGAGGCAGCTTGTGGGTGAACCAACTTGTTTTACTGAGTCGTCAGCCACTCTACTAGATCTTTTTGCTGTGAGTGACACAGTTAACGTGAATGCCTGCGAGGTCCTAGAACCGATTATCCCGGACATGACTCGCTATCACTGTCCAGTTTCAATTGATGTCGAATTTTCAAAACCATCTCCCCTCTCCTTTAAGAGAAGGATATGGCTCTATTCACAGAGTAATTATGGAGCACTCAATGAGGCCCTCTCCGACGTTGACTTTAATTCTCTTTTTGATAACATATGTCTTGATACTATTGTCTTCATTTTCACTAACAAATTACACGATACAGCATCTAAATATATTCTGAACAAAACTATTACTTTGCGATCGGGCCAGCCGAAATGGATGCACAATGAAATTAGACTACTAATGAGACAGAGGAAGCGTCTGTATCGCATAGCGAAACGTACCGGTCTTCCGAACGCTTGGGCAAAATATAAACGTAAAGGGAACGAAGTTGTTACGGCAATAAGAAAGGCCAAAGCGTCGTATCTATCTAAAGTTGAGACCACACTAAATAGCAATAAAACCCCATCTTCCTTGTGGTGGAAGACTCTAAAAACACTTATCAGTTGTAGAAAAGTGGTAGGTATTCCAACAATTACCCATTTAAATAAAGTATATTCCTCAAGTGTTGAGAAAGCAGAGGGGTGTTCAATGAATAATTCTGTTCTATTTCAACAGCTGATGATTCGAAAGCCTCCCTTCCTGATTCAGTACCCCAGGCTTCACGAGTTATTGATAGTATCACTCTCCAATGTAGTGAAGTATATGAAGCAATGAAGTCGATAAAAGTGTCTAAAGCGTCTGGTCCCGACCTTGTAAGTCCACGCCTTCTCAAGGAATGTAAATCCTCCCTGTATGAGCCTCTTCTAATATTATTTAATATGCTCTTGAACAACTCTTACTTTCCCTCACTCTGGACACAAGCAAATGTCTCCCCAATTTTGAAAAAAAACAGCCCTCAAATGCAGTTACTAATTATCGTCCGATATCATTGATTGGTTGTGTAGGAGAAATATTTGAAAAATGTGTTTTCAAACGCTTGTGGCAATTTCTGATTGACAACAATGTCCTTTCTCAATTCCAATTCGGTTTTACACCTGGTGATTCAACTGTCCTCCAGCTGACTGACATATACGATGAATTCTGTCGAGCTTTTGATGACGGCAAAGATGTTAGGGTGGTCTTCTGTGATGTCAGTAAGGCTTTCGACAAGGTTTGGCATGTTGGTCTTATCCATAATCTGTTGAAAATTGGTGTCTCGGGTGAACTTCTGTTGTTCTTAACTGGTTGAGGGCTATATTATTTTTGATGGTCTGAATTTGTTCATCAAAATTTATTTTATCACAAATTATTGAAGAGTGCCCACAGGCACTCTTCAATAATTTGTGATAACACAAATTTATATAAACAAAATATTATTTGGGTTTGACTGAATATGAAACATGAGCAAGGAAAACGTTGGCTATTGCTTTGGTATCCTCATTTTTTCAAAGCCCTGATAGTGGCTTCTAGCACTCAACCAGTTAAAATCGTACCTATCGGATAGGTCGCAACGACTTGTGCTAGGCTCGGATGCATCTACTTGGAGAACCATTAATGTTGGTGTACCACAAGGTTCGATACTTGGACCTTTATTGTTCCTTATATATATTAATGATATAACCGAAAACTTACTCAGTAGCACATGCCTATTTGCAGATGATACTTCCCTGCATCTAATTGTAGAGGATCCAGAGCAAGCCTCCAGATTAATCAACCACGACCTTGCCACAATAGAACTTTGGGCTAAGACCTGGTTCGTTGAGTTTAATCCCAGTAAAACTGAGAGTATGCTCATATCACGTAAATGCAATCCTACTGCCCACCCACCTCTATTCCTAGGTGATTTGCGGATAACCGAAGTCAATAACTTAATATGGCGGAAACCGAGTGGAGCTAAGGAGTCAGATCTTGGGAAAACCCTCTTATAAAATGTTTTTTTATCATCGACGATCATCATTTTCTTCAACTTGAGATAACAGATGTACGCTTCTGATATTATTTTATGGCAACTGAGTTCTGATCTTCATGTTGTGAACTGAGATTCAAGTCAAAAACTTTGAACTGGTAGATGCTCTCTTCTATTCTCGTGTGAGTAGTTTTCATTGATTCATTGATTCCCCGTGTTGACAATGTCTTCTACAAAGTCAGGTAGATCAAGTCTAGAAACTGAGAGCAATTCAGATCTTAAAAAATTAATAATTGAACTAGAAAAAAATTTACTGTCGGTATGGAAAGCCTGAGGCAAGAAATGACACAAATAAAATCCGAGGTCTCGCTTTTAAAAACCGAAATCACAGCCATCAACACAACAATTAGTGCGATGAAATCAGAACATATCGACTTAATTCAGTCTTTGGTTTACAATGCTCAAAAGCTTGAAGATGTGGAAGGTGTACTAATTCCAGATATTCATTTAAAGTTGGAAGCCAAATTTACCGAGCTCGATGAGAAACGGCTCCTGGTGAGATCCATGACAGGACGTATAATCTCCTCCTGTATGGAGTTAGTGAGACATCTGGAGAAGATCCATACTGCATTGTTGAACAGTTCCTCAAGGAAGATTTACGATATAGCGATTCCGATGCATCCCGTGTTGTTAGTCGTGCTGTTAATATACACCGGCTCCCCTCCTCCAATATTGGCAATTCAAACTCAGCACCACCACCACCCAAACCGTTAATCATTAGACTAGGGAATGATAGAGATAAACAGGACATGTTAAAGGCCGCGCCCAAGCTTAAGGGGACAAGGGAAAGCATTAGAACTGACTTACCCCCCTCTTGAAAAGAGAGCGGGGCAGACTATCTACTATAGCCTATAAGCTGAGGACCGATAAACATTTCAAAACCAGAATTAGAGTCGCCGGTGTAAGAGTCATTAGAGAATCTGTATCTGGGAGATGGAAAGAATTTGTCGAGTAGGCAGTCACACCAACACCCATAGTGTCTTGATTTCTCGCATATCTCCGAATTGTTTTTATGTGCAATAAATTACCTATATAGAGACCTTGATTATGAAAAATTTATACACACACGTGCACACACGCGCGCATATATAATTATTTGTGTGCGCGTGCGTGTGTGTGTGTGTGTATGCACCTCTACATGCACACGAATTTATGCACAAATTTATCGAGGTTGCTGCCGTGAAGAACCCCCTCCCCCGTACAGGTAAATTTGTGCATACATACTCTCCTTTCCGACTTGGCAGAGTTTAGATCTATTCACTTGCCACTACTACCCACATATGTATGTAAATACATGCATGTACATGCATGTTTTTGCAAACAAAAAGAACAACCATTATTAACTTTTCCGAATGTTCCGAATGTTCCGAATGTTCACGCCATCATCTATAAACACATAAACATGCATGTGTAACCAGTACTAGAGCAAAAGCCAATATTTTCCATGTTTATGTTTTATATTCAGTCTACCATAAACAATATTTTGCTCATATAGGTCTGCTCTATTGCAATTTATTGGTTTGTAGTGGAAGAACAAGTTTTATGTGACTACCAAAAATGATCCCATGCCCAATCAGTTACATAGGACCACTCCTTTTCAGTTACATAGGACCACTCCTTTTCAGTTACATAGGACCACTCCTTTTCAGTTACATAGGACCACTCCTTTTCATTTACTCCGTCTACCTCCATATATACACGAGTTTATATATGAATTTATTGAGGTTGCTGTCATTCTCTGGGTTGGTGAAGACCCCACCCCCCCTCTCCCCTCCCCCCCCCCCCCCATCCCAAACTGGTGTATTTATGCATAATGCTTGGCAAAGTTTCGATCTATTCATTCACTAGTTATGCACCCCCCCCCCCCCCCCACACACACATTAATACCAATTCATTTACCAAGAACAACAGTCAACATTTTCCATGTTTATGTTTCATATTCGGTCGGGCGCAAACCATATTTGGTTTATATAAGTTTGCATAATGCTTGGCAAAGTTTCGATCGATTCATTCACTAGTTATGCACCCCCCCCCCCCCCTCCCCTCGCACATTTTTACCCATTTATTTACCCAGAACAAAAGTCAACATTTTCCATGTTTATGTTTCATATTCGGTCGGACGCAAACCATATTTGGCTTATATAAGTTTGCTGTATTGCAAATTATTGGAGAATGTCCATGGGCATTTTCCAGTGGCTTGTAATGGATCGAGTTTTATGTAGCAAATTAGACCACGGAAAATCATCTAGCTCTCAATCAGTTACATAGGACCATTGTTCTCTTTCGATTTCGATAGGACCACAGTTTTTCCTTTACTACATTTACCTCCACATATACACGGATTTATATATGAACTTATCGAGGTTGATGTAATGCTCGGGGGTTGATTAGCTCCCCCCCCCCTCCCCACCATGCTTGTGTATTTTTGTATCATTTTTTCCTTTGCCTCCCTTTGCGAACTTCTCTGCATATGTGCATGTAAGTGTATGCATATATAAGCATGTGCTTGCAGTTAATCAGTGTACAATAGATACCTAATCATTAACAACTTTTCCATATGTTCATGTCATCAGCTAAAAACAGATAAACATTTTATTACATATGTAACCTGTACCAGGACAAAAGACAACATTTTCCTTGCTCATGTTTCATGTTCAGTCAAACGCAAAAAAAATACTTTGTTTATATAAGCTTGTTCTGTGGCAAATTATTGGAGAGTTTCAATTGGCTGTCTCCATTGGTTTGAGATAGAACAAGTTTTGAATAACAAATTCGGTCATAGTAGTTCTTTCCTCGATACATCAAATGTGCACGTGTGCATGCTCAGTGGAACTCAGCAAGTATTTTGTATATATAAGTCCGTTCAATGGCGGATTATTGGGGGTGCCTATGGCCAGTCTCCAATTGTTTGAGATACAATAATCTTTGAACAACAAATTAGGTAATTCTCATTCTTTCCCGGATAAAGCAAATGTGCACGTATACGTTTGTTTATGCAAGTTTATTTTATTGCGGCATGTTATATAGTGCCTATTCGAGATGGAATAATTCTTAAATGACAAATTAGATAATGTTTATTCTTTCCCCAGCACATAAACTGCGCACATATACGCGTTCTGTTAAACGCAAAATATATTTTGTTTACATAAGTTTGCTCTGTTACAAATTATTGGAGGGTGCCAGTGGGCAGTCTCCAATAGTCTGAGATAGAAAAGTCTGTAAATAATAAATTAGGTAAAGTTCATTCTTTCCTCAATATATCAAATGCGCACGTGCACGTGTTCAGTTAAACGCAAAAAAAAAATATTTTGTTTATATAAACTTGTTGTATTGCAGATTGTTGGAGGGTGAATGTGGGCGCTCTCCGGTGGTTTGTGGCAGAGCGAGTTTGGAATAACAAATTTAGACCACCAAAAATCTCGCCCTCAAGCAGTTAAAAAAGGACCTCTGTTTTTTCATTCGATTTAACCCTTTACCCAACGTAACGGCCAAAACCGGCCAGCGCGATTCTCAAAAATCGCCAATGAATTTTTATTATTTTTTCAATTTTTGTCTCAAAAACATAGATTATGACCCCTCGTTGGAACGAGCTCGTCGAGCTCGTTCCAACGAGGGGTCATAACCTATGTTTTTGAGACAAAAAATGAAAAAAATTAGTTATTCAAGAATTTTTTTTTGCAAGTGTCGTCTGCTTTTCATGTTAGGTAAAGGGTTAAATAGTACCACTGTTTCTCCTTCATTCCACCTCATCCACCCAACTATCTTAGATAGTACTTCGTATACACACAGCGTGCCCTAAATTTCCACCCTTTATCACTGTACCCTCCAAAAATTATTTAGCCATCCGAATGCACTCTTACAGGCATGCACGTGAAAGCATATGCACGAGTATGTGGGTAAAAGGATCAATGTGCATACCCCCCTTTGCAAACCTGTATAGGCGAGTTGTCTTTGTGTGACATAGAAAGCGTGCACAACACGCAAATTGGATAACTAATTTGATAGTGAGCTAACATATCATCGCGTGGGAACCATAGGGTTCTATCTTCCAGTGGAAACTGGAGTCATGTGGTCCTCACGCGACGATGTGCACCCAACCCCAAACCCCCTCCACCCCTTCATCCCACTCACCTCTCCGACGACCATCGTCGACTCATGAATTTAAAATTCTACGCATTTATATATGCAAATGAATGCACCTCAGTGAACATACGTGCATCTGCACGAGTATGTAGGTGAATGGATCTATGTGCATACCGCCTTATGTGTGACATACGAAGTTGCCATATACGTGCACAAATGAAACGATTGGTATTCCAATCCCATATCCTTAAATATCAACGATCGCTGTACACATCGTGTTACAGTTTAAGGTGTGCTGTCTGTATTTAAAATTCCACACATTCATGTAAGCAAATGAGCACATCCCTGTAAAC
Organism: Pictodentalium vernedei; assembly: GCA_031216915.1. NCBI lineage: Eukaryota > Metazoa > Mollusca > Scaphopoda > Dentaliida > Dentaliidae > Pictodentalium > Pictodentalium vernedei. The sequence goes on from CM062288.1 coordinate 214,325,458, forward strand.
ATGCGTGCATCTGCACGAATATGAGGGTAAAAGGATCTATGTATATACACGTGCGCAACACGCAAATTGGATAACTAATTTGAAAGTGGACCAACATATCGTCGCGTGGGAACCATAGGGTTCTATCTTCCAGCGGAAAATAGAGTCTTTTGGTTCCCACGCGACAATGTGTTCCTACCCTTCACCTCCCCGACGACCATAGTCAACAGATACACTGCAAGTCTTCTATCATCCTGCCCATCGCAGGGTCGATATTGTGTGACTACCCATTAGATGAATCCACCTGGATTGAGGCCGATGTGAGCGCAATACGCAAATAAGATAACTAATTTGAAGGTGGGCCAACATATCGTCGCATGGGAACTATAGGGTTCTATCATTCAGTGGAAAATAGAGTCTTGTGGTACCCACGCGACAATGTGTACCTACCCTTTACCTCCCCGACGACCAAGTCTTCTATCACTCTGTCCAGCACAGGATTGATATTGTGTGACTACCCATTAGATGAATCCCCCGGATTGACGCTGATCCGCGGCGACTGTTTTGTATGTATGAAAACGGGCACAACACGCAAATTTGGCACGCAAATTTGGTATCTAATTTGAAACCGAAAGACATGTGTACCCCACCCCATCCCTTTCCTCCATCCGACGACCATAGTCAAAATGTACAATACATGCAATCTGACTACCTCGTCACAGATTCAATAATGCAAAGCTACCCACTAAATGAATCCACATCCTTGGTATGTGCCCGCGACTGCATGCCCATTGATACTCAGGCATATATATGCCCTCGGGTATATGCTTCCAACCACCCTGTATTTGCTGGCAGGATGTACTGGCAGGATGTACACTAGGTGCGGAAGTTTGTGCTTGCGTGCGTGTGTGATTACCCGCATTTGTGTGGGCACAAATGAGCGTGTCTACACGAAGGAATTTGAGTATGGTGTCTTTTAACATCTGGTTTCTCTACTTGTCTTATACGTTGGACCGTATCTTTTAAAGGGTATTCCCGTCATTCAATGACTTCTTGTCCCCGGACATACTTCTTTGGCATCAGTGCGTTCTCGCAAGTGCTCGACTTCTTTTGTAAATTTTACTTGATCGTGGACTATGGCTAATAATATTCCATTTGATGAGATTCAGAATTCTGACGCTTATGACTTCATATCCAAGTTCAACACTTCACTGGGTATAGATGGTAGTGACACTGACCCACCATACACTATTGACAATTCAAGCTGTAAGTATTATATACCAGAAAATTTTAGCAAGCAAATACCAGAAAAAACTAAATCATTCTCACTTTTCAATTTGAACTGCCGAAGTTTGAATGCTAACTTCGAGAACATTCAAAATCTTTTATGTGACATGTACCCTAGGAAAAATATATTTGATGTACCCTAGGAAAAATATATTTGATATTGTGGGACTTACTGAAATATTTGAAGTAAAAAAAGATATATGTTTTGAACTCGAAGGCTATCACCCTTTAATTCATCAAACACGACCAATAGATGATGATGGCAGAGGGGTGTTGGATTATTTATTAATGACAACATTAGCTTCAAACAACGAAGTGATTTGTCAATCTTCATACCTCACGTATTTGAATCTCTTTTCATCGAAACAACCTCTAAAAAGAAATGCATTATTGGAATCATTTATAGACCTAACACCGCACCAAAAGCTGACCTTGACCTTTTCTTGTCTACAATGTCCGAACTATTGAATAAAATCAACCTGGAGAATAAAAAAGCCTACCTTATGGGCGATTTAAATATTGACCTACTCAACTTCGCTAGTCACAACAAAACTGAACTTTTTATCGACTATATATTTAGCTCAGGCTTCTTGCCCCTCATCACTAAGCCGACGAGAGTTACCGAAACTTCTGCAACTCTTATTGATCATATCTTTAGTAATGACTCCACTACACACGCATCAGGGGTTGTCATTTCGGATATCAGTGATCACTTTGCAACGTTCTGCATTGGTAACTTGGAAAAACAAAATGCACGCCCAACACAAAGTCATAACCGCTCCTTCAAGAAAGAAAACATTGACCACTTCAAGAGGCTCCTATTAGGCAGTGATTTTTCCGACGTTTTCGACACATCCGATGTCACCCTAGCATACGACTTGTTCATCGATACATTTTACAAAGCATTTAATGAAGCCTTCCCATTAGAAGTACCATCAGTACATTCTAAATATATTAGACGCGAGCCCTGGATGACGGCCGGACTATTAGAGTCTTCCCTACACAAACAAAAGCTGTACAGGAAAAAATTGAAATCTCCGACAGCCCAAAATATCACGAACTACAAACAGTTCTGCCATATCTTCAATCGTGCCAAACGAGCAAGCAAGTCAGACTACTATCATAATACCTTGTTAGATAATAAACACGACCTCAAAAAACATGACAAATATTACGTAAAATCATTAATAAACTGGATCGAAAAACTGAGCTCCCAAATACCTTTGTCGATAACAATATCACTTTAAACGACCCCAAAGAAACTGCTTACAAGTTCAATGCATTCTCTGCCAATATTGGGAAATCAGTAGGTGACCAAGTGCCCGACACAAATATTCACTTTTCACATTATATGAAGCACAATAATGAAAACTCACTATTTGTAACGCCAACGAATACACGGGAGGTTATCTTTAGTATTTCCAAATTGTCTTCAAAAACAACAAAAGATCAAGATGAATTGTCTACAAAACTTTTGAAAGCCGTCGCTTGTGAGGTCGCCAGCCCATTAACACACATCATCAACACTTCATTTTCATCCGGTCATGTGCCAACCAAAATGAAAATAGCCAAAGTCATTCCAGTCTTCAAGTCTGGTAACTCTCAAATGTTTAATAATTATTGCCCCATTAGTATTCTCCCGACGTTCTCAAAAATACTTGAAAAGTTAATGTATAAAAGGCTAGTGGATTTCATAGACAAACATAAAATCTTATATAAGTACCAGTTTGGGTTCAGAGCAAAACATTCAACTGTCCACCCTATATTGCACCTACTGAATAGCGTGGTAACGGAAAATGACAAACCAACAAAGAATTGCAACCATTTCTATATTTCTAGACTTCTCCAAGGCATTCGACACCATTGACCACTCGATCCTACTCCAGAAACTGGGATACTATGGTATTAGAGGTATTGCCCATCAGTGGTTTCAAAGTTATTTATCTGAACGAAGCCAATTTGTTTCGTTCTTGAATACCATTTCAGAAACGTAACCAATAAATACAGGAGTGCCACAGGGGTCCATTTTTGGCCCACTTTATTTTCTACTGTACATCAACGATATTAACGAATCTACAGAACTCAGTTTACTTCCCTTTGCTGACGACACAACGGCCTATAGGTCAAGTAGCAATCTTGACACCCTTACAGAAAGTATAAATTCCGAACTAGCCAAAATAAACCATTGGTGTTCTGCAACAAACTAGCCCTCAACCCTATTAAAACCAAATATATGCTACTTCATCCACAAAACGATTCGTTTTAGGTAAACGATATTAAACTATTTCTAAACAATACAAATATTGAGCCAGTTGGTAACGAGCAAGAACAAAAAACTATGAAATTTCTTGGCGTACATATGGATGAAAATATGGAATTTAAAGAGCATATATATGTGGTGTGCTCAAGAATAGCAAGTGCAATTTTTATACTAAACAGGGCAAAGAACTTCTTGCCCATGAAGGTAATGAAAACTTTATACTTCTCACTGATTCAGTGTCATCTTATATATGGTATCCAGGTGTGGGGCCATTCGACCTACACCAGTAGAATTCAAAAACTACAAAAAGAACTGTCCGGGTCATAACAAAAAAATCATATCCCTCCCATACAGATCACCTTTTCAGAGATTGTGGCATTCTGAAATTCAGTGATCTCTACAGCCTTCACGTCTCCCTTTACGCACGACTGGACGAACAAAAAACTCCCTATGTCATTCGATGATACCTTTCAAGTAAAAAGAAACCCCTCAGGAATGAATACAAGGCAAACCGGTAAATTAGATACCCGCAAACCAAGAACACAGTTCTCTGCTGTGCTGCCATTACACTCCTTCCCAAGAACCTGGAATAGTATCGACCCACAAATCCAGCAATTAAATAGACCCCGATTTAAAAAGTCCTTAATTGATAAAGCCTTGAATAATTATTCGCGTCCTAACTCCAAATGTGACAACCCAACGTGCCCCGACTGTGTCATCCGCCAGCTGTAATCTTCTGACATCTCATCCTCCTACCCCCATCTCTTAATTCTCAAATACATTCTAGCCCCCATGAATTATAAATAAAAGATCAGACAACCCCGTCTTGGGGAAAGCACTTCGATACACTGATGCCAAAGAAACCTGATATCTTTCTTTTTACGGGAATGGCAGGAAGACAGCCTTATAGGCTATGCCTTTTCCATGCCGTATACTAGCTTATGTTCCTGTTTTTTGTCATGTTATTTTGTAATCAATGTACTAGTATACTGCAAAATAAAGATCTATCTAATCATAAACATTTAGGAGTTATATTAAATAGCACATGTTCATGGAACGATCACATTGATCATATCTGCTCTAAAGCCTGGTCCCGCTTAGACCAACTGAGGAAGCAGAAATTTAATCTCGATCGCAGCGTCCTTGAAAAAATATACTTTGCCTGCGTTAGGCCTCTACTAGAATACGCTGATGCTGTCCGGGATAATTGTTCAGCAGCTCAAGGTGCCGAGCTGGAGAAAATACAGATCGCAGCCTCTAGGATCATTACGGGGGCAACTGTCAGTTGTAACAAGTCTCTGCTTTATTCCGAATCACGTTGGGACTCACTACAAGACAGACGCCGCAAACATAAGCTGTTCAGAATTTCAAAATGTATTACCGCATGTCGTCTTTATATATTGTCAATAAAGTTCCCCCAATCGTCTCAAGGCAAATCTATCGCTTAATCTCCGGTCATGTCATAACCACAGAGTTCCTTTTTGTCGGACTCAGTTGTATCAGTCGTCTTTTATTCCGAGTGTCACTGATCAGTGGAACAAACTGCCTTTATCTGTCCGCGAGAACTAATCACTGATCAATTTCAAGACTTCCCTAAATGCTGGAAATCAGCGACCACCTGTGTTTTACAGTGGCGCGAAATCAAAAGCAGCCCAAATATATCACTGCAGGTTACGATTGCATTGTAGTAAACTTAACTCTCATTTATATGACAATCATCTGTCACCTACCCCATTCTGTCAGTGCGGGATGTGCGAGACACCAGAGCATTTTTTTTACACTGTCCAATGTACTCAAATGTCCGTAATAGTACTATCAACCTTCTGCCATTTACTGTAAACATATCGACTCTTCTTTTTGGTTCTGAATTTTTGAATAGTCGGGAAAACCATCTTGTTTTTGAAGTGGTGCATGACTTCATTTTGTCAAGTGGACGTTTCTAGGCTACTAAGGATTAAGCCACCAGGTACGACTACTACTATATGACGAATTTACCGCCAATCCTATAATCCTGCTTTCCTTTCGGTTTTCTTCGCATGGATCACCATCAAGGCTGCTTCCGTCTCACTAGCAGTGCTTCCGCTGCCTAACTGCGAGTGTCTTGAATGCGAAGGCAATGTATTGTGCTTTCAAGCTGGCATCCCCTGTTTTCTAGTGCTCCTTTTCTTTGTACTTACTTTTCACCTTTTCCTTCATTCACAAGCAAGGTTTCAACAATATCATGTGTCGCCGACTGGTAGTTTGGCTCCCTGTGCTTACCTTTTTTCGACTAGAATTACCACCAACTTTCTCATCGGTTTTGTCCCTGGCTGGGGTGTCGAGTCCTTGCACTCGAGGTTACCTGTTAGTGTCGACAACGATGCTGTCAAATCAAATCTGAATGATCTCTCGGGTATTTGCTCCCAGATCTGCATTCTTAGGGCCTACATGCAGCTCTCACTGTGTGCATGGATGCGGTGCCCCGGCTTGGCACGTGGCTGATGATCAAGCTGGCGACCGACCACAGTCCATGGGTTCCAGGCGGCTATATATGAGTCCATCTACTATATTATACCACCTTTTTGCGTAAATTTCTGAATGACCCCGGGAGATGACTAACATAAGCTCCCAGCTTTCTGTCAGATCCCCCATTACATAATAATATGGTTTTTTGTTAGTATATGTTATATTCTTCGTGTTCTCTATATATTTTATCACTTTTATTGGTGTTCAATATTGTAGCATATAGCATACTTATCGAATAAATATTGTTTAAAATAAAACATCATGGAAATCAAGGGTTACATGCTTTCCATGACTGTCACGAAAAGTCTGCCTGTCAAGAGAGCTAATGTAAACACTGGGGACCATCTCAATACATACCTCAATCCTATCCACCAACAATAACGCAAATGTATCACAAGAAAATTTCACAATGATGTGTCAAGTATGTGGTGCTTAGCAAACTTTGAGTAGTATAAGTTTAGACGTACCGTAGGCAACTCGTGAAGGTATAAAAGCTTCTAAATGCTAAATTCTGCTGAACGAACACCGATCGCTTAACAGAAAAACAAAATAAGTTCTTAGAAAATAAAAATTATACAATATAATTAAATTGCGTGGAGTCAGTGAGGATTGCCTCGCAACTCTGCTGAAGCGCGATTGAAACGCGTTTAATAAGACCTACACAACAAAACCCTCCGCAGACTCCAGGATAGTGAATCAATGGTAGAGCTGAACGAACACCGAACCTTTAACAGAAAACAAAATAAGCCACAGTAAATTAAAATTACTCAATAGAATTAAACTGCGTGGAGTGAGGATTACCTCGCTACTCTTTGAGAACTTCAGGATTGAGTCAGAGGATTGCCTCGCAACTCTGCGTGTGGGGTGTGGGCTCCGAAGAAACCCACCCCTCACCCCATCCATAGAAATAATCACACAACAGTCACAATATACAACAGCGGATACCTATCTTTCTCTCTACCTATAACTTTTCTAATTGAACATTCTCAAATTTTCTTGCAACACCCTGATCAACAAAACGCATGGAAATAGTAGACGAAGCGTAGGAGGAATTGGTACAACCTACCTTTCCGTTAACATACCCAGTAAACCACCAAACACTAGGCAAGGATTGAAACAAGCTTTCCTGGCTAGGACGAGTGGAGTGTACATTTTATATAAATAAACATTTGAATAAAGATTTAACAGCACTTTTAAGGGCTTTCGGATGTGTGTCTGTGAGGGGGTGTGTGTGCGGGGGTTTTTTGTTTTCTTTTTTTATCTGTTCCCCATGAAGGCAGACCAGATGGCCAAGGCTCAGCATCCTCTCTCCCTTATAGGCTGATGGATGACTCCCAGCTTTCAAAAACACATATTGGTGGATTTTGTCCTTTTTGTAACCGTTAAGGATAATATGCTGGGGCTGATCCCAAACCAGCGACTGTTTGGGTTTCTTTTTCTTTTTTCTAAATAATCACCAAACTGTGTTTTCAGTATTACCATAAATATGCCACTTCTCTAAGCAAACACGGTGCAGAACTCTTGTAGATATGCAAAATTCCTAGCCATCTTTCAGCTCGAGGTTCTCGGGGATCTCACCCCCCCCCTCCCCCCCCTACCCTGCTGCTAGTTGCATACTTAAACTTAATAAGATTATTGGTTCTCGCTTCCGACTCTCATGGTTATAAGAAAATAAAGCTATAAAGCAAATAAAGTTATTCGGGTCGCAAGGGATTTCATTCCCACATCGTCCCTGTGCGCCTTCGGCGCGCAGAAACGTTTCATTTCATTCATTCCTTCATTCTGCTGCATACACACAGTCGGATTCTGGGCTTCAAGACACCAAGATATTGGAGTATGTGGTATTGGTTTTGCGTTACCCTAACGGGGTCTGGAACCGTTTATCCAGTGGTCATATGGACTTGGTCGGATCGAGACATGTACAGCTTTCTAGAGATGGCATTTCTTAATTTTAATATCGGGTTTCTTGCCTGACAATATATAGAGTTGAATATTGTAAACACAGAATACTATCTCAGTATTTGATAAGTGAACGAGAATAATTAATTGAGCAGATAGTGCATTTTAATTAATAGATTATAATATGGACCGACTGAGCGATTTAATCATTAGGTGAATAATTTTAAAATGTGAATTTATGTGAATATATTTATTTGTTAATAGTTGAATTGGGTTAACCGAATATCCGAATAAGGGGATAGATAAAGGCGATTATAAGGATCGATGTCGCTCTCACCATGCGCCGAATCGTGGAAATTCGATCTAAGGATTATTGAACCATATATAGAGGATATGGAATGAGTGTTTTTCTCATATAATATTTATGAAACGAGTCTAAGAATTTTCCGTTTTGGCGAGCCTCGGGCGAGCCCAAACGGAAAATTCGGACGAGTTTCGTAAATATTATATGAGAAAACACTCATTTCATATTCTATTTATCATATGACACACACACGCACAAATTAGCCACTCAGTATGACTTTTTAACCCATCACGTAACTTGAGTTGCAGACGGCACTTGGAAAAAACGTATAACTAAATATAACTAAACATTTTCACTTTTTGCTTCCAAAACATAGGTTATGATCCCTCATTGGAACGAGCTCGTCGAGCACGTTCCAATGAGGGGTCATAACCTATGTTTTGGAAGCAAAAAGTGAAAATATAAAAAAAAATGAATGGTGTTTTTCTTGTAGGTAAAAGATTAATACAATATAACCCACCCTAAATAGGACAGATAACGTAAATTCTCCCTACTGAAATTATGCAAATGTGACCCAGTTGTATTTTGTTTAGCCAATCAAACTGTCCATATTTAAAATTAACCAATGAAATCTTTCAGCCCCAATTATGCAAATTATGAAAATATGGCCCAGTTGTATTTTGTTCAGCCAATCAAATTGTCTAGTTTTGAAATTGACCAATGAAATCGACGGAAGGCTTTATTTATCACTGATTAATATGAAAGCAAAATATCAAATGTTTTAAAGTGAACAAAACGGACGAGTCATATGATAAAATATTTGAACATTAGAAAGTATTAGTATAGCATTTTATATAGATTCGGGTCGACGTCACAATTATGTATATAATATTAAATTCATGTCAATACAATATTAAATAGACAGTTTCCATGTAAATATATTAATTTGCAAAGTGTTTTATATGTTGGTTATCAGGTTAAAATATATTTTTATAATTGTTACATTTGTTCATTCGTTACACGAGGAAGCCACCCATTCCATCACTTGCACTCGTTTTAATTGCGTAGGTATCGATTATCGTTCATCGAGGATTACCTTTATTCCGTTACACTTACATCGTATGATGGAGTCTCGATAATTCCGGATAAGGGATAATTAACACAACTGATAAGATTTTCGGAATATCTACATTCGTGCCTCAGTATTGAATTCCCCTACAAAAACCTCTCGCAGTGTCATCTCATGTGTATCCATATTTGTAGCACCGAAGAACGTAATTATTTCCCATTCTGCAGAGCGCCGCCCTTGTCATAAATATGGATGATTTCTAAATTTAGTAGCGGGCCTCCGGTCACATTCTCATACTCCAAACCAACCATACCACTTGATCTGGTCAACCCGTTCATCCCGTCTAATCCATGTCTGACTTAGGTCTATAAAAAACAAGATTTTCTTCCGGCCCAATGGGATTGATTTGACTTATTTTCCAACGGAGACCCTGGATTTTGGTATATCCTATTTTAATATAGCCATATAGGAACTGTATAAGAGCCATGCCACAGGTATCCCCAAATACCGAGATGAGTCGTAGAGCAGTATGTGTTATGCGCAAATTGCGTACTAGCGCACAAGCACATATCGGCACATTCTGCGTGTGCCTATGTGCTACGTGTGATAGATATGCTACACTAGCACACAACCACACCTAGGAAAGTCAGAATACTTTACAGGGAAGCCGGGGAAGTCATAACATAGACAGGGCAGGCCGGTGAAAGGGTGAATAAGCTACAGAATAGACCAGGATAGGCAGAGCAGAGGATTCCGAAGGAATCCGAAATAGTAAAACCTATCGAGTCTATTTGGGCAATTCTACGAAGCAAACGAGGATTCTGGGTCATCCGTACTAAATAAAATGATTTTAGATAGTCTTGGATGATTTGGGGTGATTGCCGGGTCTATTTGGGTAATTAGATTTACTCCTATTCAATCGAACATACCCTCTGTACATACCCCCCATCGAATTAGAGAGGGTTTGGGTCACATAGCAACCACGTGTACTACCGCAGAAACTACGGCGGCCTCTTGTATCCAAAAATGGACGACGGAAACGCGTATCACCCCAACAACACGCGCTGCGCATGTGCACTGAGACCACGTATCACTACTGATAATAACGTCATAACATGGCCAATCCTGCAGGCCACCATGACAACCCAACATGACGTAACTGGGTCACGTGACTACGGCATCACATGAGATGAGCTCCCCCAACTGGGGCCTGAAACTACCTTACATACTACTCCCGGGAAACAAAGATGAATTCTTTTCAGACTATCCGGACCACAGACCACCCTATCTAGACCCCGTACGATACTACTTCCCACTACCAACAGTTTTCGTTTAGGTGTTCTGCTATCCCTCCCTACCACTCCACTTCCACTGGACTGGTTTATGCCCCCCACCATATATTTTGTTTGTTAATTTCAACGCACACAGCCCTCTTTGTAATGAATCTTTGAGAAGATTTAAAAGGTAAAACCGTGGAAGAGCTCATTTCAAAATACGATTTGTGTTCCATTCAATGACGTGTCAGACACTTACCTGCACCCAGCATGTGATTGATCTTACAGTTACATGGAAGGTTGAAGATGATTTAAGTGGGAGCGACCACTTTCCAATTGTGTTGAAAAGTGTGGATCCCGCTGCCGATGAGATGGTACCTCAGTGGAACTTTATAAAGGCAAAACAATTTATTTCAGTTTTTCATTATTCTCCTCTCTGCTTGTTTCGCAGTCATTTTAATGAACATCGTTCAGGATTTTAATCAACTATTTTATCTCAGGGCTGTGCATAAGATGTGCAGAATGGGAGACAGTAATTCCCATTCTTCTCAGCTAATAATAGGAATTATTATAGATGGGTGGTTATCTCTCTGGGGTGTTTTGATGAGAGATGAGATTTTTTATACAACCCCCTTCAGGCTTGAGAAAAGGGTACTCAACAACAGAACACACGTTTTCAATGTACTTATCTCACATGTCTCTTTAAAATGACACATAGAAAATTATATTGTGCCTTTATGGATTTTAAACCAATTTTTGATAAGGTCTGGCGAACCGATCTTTGGCAAAAATTAATAAATAATTACATTAAGGTAAATGTTTTCACTGCATTAAGGGCATATGTACTGGGATTAAATCATAGGTTCGGGTGAGGGCAGAATATTTCGATGCTTTTCCACGTGAACAGGAAGTGGGACAGGGAGAAAATTTGTTTATCCTTTTCTTTTCGCTCTCAGTTTGAATGATCTGGGGGAATTCTTCATAGAAAAGGGTGTTGACGGGCTCACTAATTTGCAGTCGACAATAGCAAACAAACTGAACATGTTTGAACGCTTGTGCATACTACTGTATTCAGATGATACTGTTATACTTGCCGAAAGAGCAACAGATCTCCTGTCAGCCCGTACAAGTTTGTGGAAGTTTGTACAAAGTGGGAAACGGAAATTAATCTATCCAGGGCAAAAATTAATTATTAATCATTAATTAAAATTTTGCTGAGGACGATACCTGGTAAAGGCATGCGTGGACATCACTACCCACACGTGGATTACGACCAGTCCACGGCAACTGTATTGTGAACAACACATGTCAGGTAATAACAGATGGAACAAAACAGAATTTGAGCTATATTTTACATTGATGTGTCTTATCTTACATTCACGACAAACAGTACTGCTACGATCTAGGATGTTTAATAGCAACTGTAAAGACAGCCTACTGGCACATAGAACACATTGGAACTCAGGGGACGAACTCACAGTGACCAGTTTATCCAGTATAATGAGGCAAGTAATTCACCCGCTGGCTATATCTACCGTACATTTATTATAAAAGTAAATTTCCAGTTTAAGGAATATTTTAAGACGTTTCCAGCAAGTGCTTCAAAAACGTTTCTGAAATTTAGAACTCCGAATCATCGGCGCCCAATAGAAATCGGACGATGGACTGGAACGCCGTGAGAGGAACGATTGTGCACCGTGTGAGACGAGCAAATGTTAGGTAACGATTGTCATTGTCCCATACGATAAACGATAGATTAGATAATTGCGGAAAGATAGAAATCTTATCCCCCACTGTAAAGATACAGATATTTTCACTTTCACAGTATCAATCAAAATGGCGGCTTCCAAAGCATCACTTCAAGGTGAATACGAGTCAAATTATCACTGGAAATGATCAATTCAATTTGTTCTAAAAACGTATACTGAAAAGAAATTCTAGTGTTTTTGATTGATTGATTGATTGATTGATTGATTGATTGATTGATTGATTGATTTTGCAGAACAAGAATATACAAGATAACAATAAAACAGGTTATAGTTCAATGCGCTGCAAGGAAATGGCATAGCCTGAGAGGCTGTCTTCCTGCCATTCCCTTTTGACGAAAAGTATATTCATGACAGCAAGATTTGTGTTGATGGCTCATTAGGTTTAGTGATGGAACCTCTTCTTGGAAAGATATTATGGAGTATAGTAAACAGTTTGTGAGAGAAACGCTACCAATGTACGTGTGGGCATATCAACCCCTCGAACATAGAATACAAAAGGCGCTGATGAGCCGTCGGTCCGCGAACCGTTGGATAAGACCAACCCCCACGACAGAAAACCCATCGCCAGTTCCTGTGGCCTATATTCGCCAGTTATTAGAAACTTGTCGGGTGGAGAATTCACCACTGATACCTCTGTAGTGTCCTCCCTCACCATTCTACGAGGATGTAGACAAGGGATACGACTTTTTTGTTTAGTACGATAATTAATACAATAAGTAATACACTAAGCAACAATTCGGTAAGAGCTATACGCTAAACGATAGATTATCGAAAAAATGCGGAAAGATAGAAACCTTATCCCCCACTGTAAAGATACAGATATTTTCACTTTCACGGTATCAATCAAAATGGAGGCTTCCAGAGCATCACTCACTTCAAGGTGAATACGAGTCAAAATTATCACTGGAAATGATCAATTTGTTCTAAAAACGTATACTGAAAAGAAAATCTAGTGTTTTTGATTAGATACCGATCATTTCCAGCAATAATTCAACACTTACTCACCTTGAATTGATGCATGAAACCCGCCACCTGAATCAGATCGCAAGACGCTACCTGTTCCGCGTATCGATCAAATCTCTTCCGCGAATCAATGACATCAGCTGTTTACTTTCATGCATCAATTCAATGTTAAAACGAGTGGGATTATCGATAAGAATGATCAGATTCTTATAAAAAGTCTGTAATAAAAAGAAAATCTAGTGTTTTGAGTGGATATCGAAAGTTTTCTCATGAGTGACCGAGACAAATGTTTATTTTTCACCAGCGCTTGCGCGAGCGAAAATATCCATTTATCTCAACCACGAGTGAGATAATTTGCGGTATGCACTCAAAAACACCGATATCCTCTATATATCCTCAAGTGCACAAGCCTGATTGACGAGAGAAAAACATCCATACGTAAATCGTGTTATACAGTATAGCTACATTCTCCACACTAGTCGTCCCTTGAGTTCCAATGTGTTCTATGTGCCTATTGGCACATATGACACATTGGAACTCAGGGGACGTAGTGTCAGGTTATAAAGTAAGGGACCGAACTAATTCTTCAAAATTTATAGTCGTTAATCAGCTGCTTTATTAATAAAAAAGTATGTGCATAACTTGTCGGTTCGACGGAGAAGAAGCTGTATTAAAATACTGATTGATCACCCTTTGTATTTCCTGGAAGTATTTCTGAGTCGCTCCAGTTTGATTAATCCCATAACACACTATATAAACGGTGTCCAGCCAATTTTGGTATTTTTGTTCGAGCTCCGGGTATTTTATTACGAAATAAAAATGAACGAAGAAGGCAGCCAAAAGGTGGTAAGTTTGCGTAATTTAAATTCAAAGAAATATCCCGTGACTGTTACAATATTTACAAAAAGTATTGCATTATTGATGTGAAAATGGAAAGGTCTTTTTGCCCAAGCGTTCAGGGATGATGCCGATATTAGCGTGCATATTCTACAAAAAGCAGTTTCTTCGTATTTTACAAGGAAACTAAGGAAATAAATGTTTTAAACACGTCTCTATTACAGAGAATAATCACTTCTGAAACGTTAGCGCAGGCACGTTATTTCGTTTTTGGAACATATAATCGTAAGTGACATGGGCATGTTGATAAGTGGCCGGTGATTTTGTGTACACAACGAGATGTTGGAAAGGGTTGTTCAGTGTATAGAGATACGGTGATATTGTGTTAATTCAATACGCATTGTCTTTCCCGGTCACAATCAACTTTTAAATGAATAAACTTAAACTCCATCCAAAGGCCATTTCCGCAATCTGAGACGTCTTGAATTCCGTTCACGGACACACCCCTGGCTGATCTTCCGCCTCATACCACCCACGGAACAATCTACAAAAATGTCCTCAGTATTGTCACCGTTCTCTCGCATAACGGTCTCCATCTGAGAAGAAAAGTTCTCAACGCGAAGGCACATTACTATCTGTCAATCAAATCATCTACGTGAGCTCGAATAAGTCCTGTCATACTTCTCATAAAATTCCTTGCCACTTTTATCCACGCATTCTTGTAAATAACGGCTTCAGGCATACCCGTTGCGCAACATCCTACGCGCATATTTACTCGAAGATGTTCATTGTTCAGAATTTTTACTAACACTTTCCCATTGTTGATTACTGGTTGACAATGCCAGTGTTCTGGGTTCTCAAAATCGCATACTTTAATACTGTCTTTAACTATTGCATTTTGACGCCAAATTTCTAACCTATTTGGGAATAAATTTTTAGCCATAACGATATTAATGTAGTCTTTTGGCAACTTGTTGACTACGACCTTTTTGCACATATTTCTAAGGGAGGGTGTAAAATATGTCTTTTCTTGGTATTCGAAGCCAGGAATTCTCAGATGTTAACAAAGTGTGTTGGCCAATTCCCCTTTTCGCAGGGAGCGGATTTTTTTTGTTTTGCCCACCACCGAACACACCGATGACACAGTTCTTCGCACATGAATGTTTTAGATATCTTGGTGGAAAAAATCTCCCCACATTCATATTCGGTAATGTCATCCCAACGACCCACTCTTGGTTTTTTCATACCTTTGGAACATTTCAATAATGTTACAGTCGATACCATGGCATCATTTTTTAAATCAATGAAGTTTCTATCAGTTGGGTGTGTTGCCGAAATAGATTCTACACTGAGTTCGGGTTGATGGAAAGTTATAGGATCATTGTAGTTGGCATTAACAGCGAATTCCCGCGTTTCCGATAGGATGTTTGCTATTTGTCTATTAGGTACGGAGACACCCTTTAATGTGCCCTCGTCCAGTTGATTCTGATTATCAGTAGAAATAGTGTGCAAAACGATGGCCTCCTCTGCAGTGTCGATGTAATCATCAACACAATGTTTCTGAGTTTTATCAGTTGCGGACAGATTTTGGCCCGTCTGCAACTTTCTTGCTGCGTGTTGTGGCACAACTGGGCGTATCTTAACTTTCAAGCCATTGACAGTTACTGGTCAACCTCCTCTGTAACATTCGTCCAAGTCTTAGACTTGATTACCCAATTGCACCCATTATTTCGCTAATCTGTTGACAATTTTTCATCTTTTTGATTCTTTCTGTACATCTTTTTGAAGTTGAAGCAAGGTTAACCCTTTACCTAACATGAAAAGCAGACGACACTTGCAAACAAAATTCTTGAATAATTAATTGTTTTCTTTTTATTTTTTGTCTCAAAAACATACGTTATGACCCCTCATTGGAACGAGCTCGACGAGCTCGTTCCAAAGAGGGGTCATAACCTATATTTTTGAGACAAAAAATGAAAAATTAATGAAAATTAATTGTCGATTTTTGTGAATAGCGCTGGCCGGTTTTTGTCGTTACGTTGGGTAAAGGGTTAATGGTTCATCGCCTCTATTCCGCATTGCGATTCTCACCCACTGTCTGTCGAAAGAAATTACCGGCACATGGAATCTCCCAGAATCGCATGCTTCTAATACATGTTCCTGAGAACTCCGGTTCTCAAGCTGCAACTTTTTAGACCATATGCGATGGGAAAAGCATGCACGATCTCCGAAATATACATGCTGTCTGCAACTGAGAGCCTGAAGACGAAGATTTCAGAAGCCATCGGCTTTGTAAGATTGTCCGCCGATGCAATACATGACTCTGACCTTTCAGTAGAACGCTGTATATCTGCAATAAGCATTTGCTTTCTAGTAATCTGAACAGAAGTGTCTGCGGTGCGGATTAGAAGAACAATCCTACAGCTTCTCATGAGAACAAGCAACAAATACAAGGGATGGGCGAAAGAGCTGATCGTTCGCCCAATTTGTACAATCATGTTACCCCCGGGAATTCACTCATTGAGAAAATTGAAGTGGTGCAAGAGAACTTTGAGCTCTAGTCTAATGTGCATTGGTACACCCCCCCCCCCCCCCCCCCCCCCCCACCGTGTTTTACAACTAAAATTCTTTTCTCAAATATCGAGATCTGCAGAGACACGGTTTTATCGCTTGTAATACATGGTAACCCACAACAACAGGTAGTGGATTCCCATGTGTCAACGCGGATGATAATATTGTACAATATCTTACCTCCTACAAGTATCTGGAAATTTCATTGGTTCAAAGACGTCACATGCAGACTGCATATAAAACCATATACTGCCTGTCAACATCAATATACGCTGACAGCTATGGGTAATCTCTCCTTTGTTCATTGATTATTCATAATGGCGGCAGCCGATAAACGCTTCAAGTTGAAAGATTGAGTGTTGGAAGCCCATATTTGGTCTGAAGTGCAGGTTAGGCAACTTAAAAGGCTTCCTTTTCTGTGGATGTGTGTCATGTTACCTTCGAAATGGAACTGTTTGGTATGTATGAATTTGCCTTGTTACAATTTATGGGAGAGTGCCTGTAGGCACTCTTCCATAAATTGTAACAAGGCAAAGACACGTGAACACATTGTGAGAATTCTCTCATTTAATTTTGATCGCTGTTGTTATTAGTTCTGTACATCGATGCAGCAGTCGGTAAGATATATTCGTTACACAGTTTGTTGGTGGCCTAATATGGTATATATGGTGTCAGTTAATTTCACATTGGACGAGAGCTTCTGACTGACACCATATATACCATATTAGGCCACCAACAAACTGTCTAACTAATGATATGCCTACAGGTATATCTGTTCTTGCGCCCGAGAGCCGTCATAAATTGGCTTTCCCTTTTCATAATTAAAATGATTTCATTCCACTTACGGGATATTTTGGCTGCAAAGCTTTGTGGTCATGTGCAAAAAGACCACTGGAGGGTAAAACTCACCTTCTGTTTTTCGGACCTGGACCCTGTCAACCCCGTCCCCAATTCGATAATACGGGTTGGATGATGATCCATAAACGAACTGTTGCCCCCCCCCCCCCCCACCCCCAATGGATTCTCCAATCACAAGACTCTTTGTCTGGCCAGCACGAATCTCCGGCATCTGAGAACTGAACACACTGACCAGTGAATAAATAACCCTTTGTTACCCGTACCATGCCACTCTTCCTCTTTCCTGCACTATGGGGCAAACTCTTCCCCCTTCATTGTCTTTGTTTTATTGATAGCTGCGCCCAACCTAACCTTCCAACGCCCACCTTCCTCGAGTCGTCTTAACCCTTTACCTAACATGAAAAACAGGCGACACTTGCAAATAAAATTCTTGAATAACTAATTTTTTGTCTCAAAAACATAAGTTATGACCCCTCTTTGGAACGAGCTCAATGATTCGTTCCAAAGAGGGGTCATAACCTATGTTTTTGAGACAAAAACTGAAAAATAATGAAAATTAATCGGCTATTTTTGTGAATACCGCTGGCCGGTTTTGGTCGTTGCGTTGGGTAAAGGGTTAAAAGTATGTCAGTAAGTTGTATTTGGTTATGTTACAGCAAAACTGTCCAAGCATAGACTTACAGGATCCAGAATTTCTCGCTGATGGGTGGGCGGGTGGTGGGGGGGGGGGGGGGGCTGCTAGAGTGGTTAGATGTTTGGATTAGTTTGCCTTGAATTATTTTTAAAAATACATGTTCACAAAGGACCATTTATCATTCGTGTAAATCAGACAAAACCATAAAAACGACGGTGATACGAGCGTGTGCCTGTTGATGTTTTCTTTATCTAAAGTTTACAAAGCTCTGGGTGAAATATTCATTTCCGCCGATCATCCGTCTTTTGCATTTTCAGTCATTACATTGTCGATCAAACTTTCTTTGCTTAGTATGTGGGTTGGGGTACGAGCTCATGGGAACACTCCAATTTTATCAGAACTTTCTTTGGACATCAAATGTCAACGAAAGATTGAGATAGAGACTCCCCGCCGAACACTCTTCTTCCCCACCCTGTTCCGTTTGCCCAAAAGAGTGTGGGGGTTATAGTTGTTGGTGGGGTGTACCTGTTATTTTTTTTTTTTTTTTTTTTTTTTTTGGGGGGGGGGGGGGGTTGTTTTATTTTCTTGTTTTTGTTATTTTTGTTTTTTTAATTTTTCAGACAAAATGTTTCATTTATTTATTTATTTACTTATTTATTTATTTATTTAATTATTTATTTATTTATTTTTTGGGTTTAACGACACTTTCGACAGCCAGGGACACCTCGTGTCGGACAGTTTCATGAGTGGAGGAAGCCGCAGTACACGTAGAGAACCACCAGGCAACGGCGAGCAACTGACAGACTCCCCAACGTAAAACTCCACACAAGCAGGGTTAGCATTGGTTGAAGACAAGTGCACCGTCGACGTTCAGTACACCTTAGTACACAACGCCACTATGCCGAAACGTGGGCAAATGGAATTGAGTGTCTTGCCCAAGGACACAACGCTGTTGTCGCAGGTGGGTTTCCAACCAAGGACCTCTTGGCTTGCAGCCTGCATCTCTACCTACTGAGCCATAAAAATAGTGTTAATAAATTTCTACTGCTGTCATTTGAGATTATTAAAGCACAATGTCCTGAAACATCAATATATCGAAAGAAAAACATCAATTAATTGTTTTGTTCTGAAATCTGTTAAAACACTGATTCGTTTGGGTTTTTTTTTTATCTAATTTATTAATTATATTATTTCCTTTACAGTACAGTTTATGACGTGGGTGTAAGGAGAGTGGTAAAATATTTTTCAACTGAAGAAAATTAAAAAAAAATTCTTATCCAGTTCCATTCGAGATTAGTCTTCTCACAGTCACATTCCAGGGACGTGGCTAGAGGTTTCCGATTGGGGGGGGGGGGGGGGGGGGGGCTGTAGGGTAGTGAATTTCCAACTAGGGGAAGGGACCGGGAGGGGGTGCTCCCTTCCCGGTCAGTAGTAGGAGATGAGGTAACCGGGCCTTATTGGCCAGAAGGAGAGTCGGAGGGGGGAGTGACGTTAAGTCACGTGACCCAGTGGCGCCATGTTTGGTTGTCATGGTAACCCGCGTGAGCTACCATTTTGTGACGTCATCCCCATAGTGATACGTGGTCCTAGTGCGCATGTGCAGCGCGTGTTGTTAGGGTGATACTTCGGCCATTTTGTAGGCCGCCATCTTGGTTTCTATGATACATGTGGTTGTTATGTTACCCAATGGCCTACAACAAGACAGGGGTATGTTCGGAGGGTATGTTCCTTTTTACAAGAATAATTTCCTGATTCGCAGAATTACCACAAACAACCCGATAAGTATTACTATTTCAAATTCTTTCAAACTTCTCTGCTTCTATCTTTGTATGCAATAGTTTTTTCGTCTACCTGATCATGTTTCTTAGTTCTGGATTATACCCCAGTAGCGTAGAAGAGCCTTTCAGTTTTAGCTTTTTGGTCCTATTTTTTAGCTTTTCTGTTGTGTTTTTTTATTAGTTCTGAACCTATTCCGAGTACTCTTGTTGTTTCATTTATCTAGATCACCCAGTCAGTTCTCTTTACTGGCGCTAACTAACCAGTTAGATTGCTTGATTTCCCATTAATCTGTAAGCAGAGTTATCTCCCTTCTGAATAACAGAAGCCTATATCATTCCCAAAACCAATAAGCTATCGAGCAGTTACTGAAAAGTCATTGCTCGAACAGCTCGAAGCCCATCAAGTAAATGAGCTATAGAGCAATTGCTCGTTCGAGTGACTCCACATACTGCTCTACGGCTCATCTGGGTATTTTAGGATACCTATGGTATTTGACTATTGGAGGACACTTGTTGTTGAAACCTTACATCCTGGTACTTCATGCTACATCCGGATTCTTCTCTTGGGAAACGTATAAAAGGGGTGCCAACTTGGCTTAAACCTCATTTGTGTCCTGACCGTCGTCGAGTGAAGACATATTGCTGGTTCGTTGAGGATATTGTTCCCAGTCATTTTCGAGATCGGATAATGCTAGAAGACACGAAAAGAACCATTGTCGGCTCAAGTGTAGATATTGTACGAAGTTATTCACCCAACCACACAATAGGAAGAAGCATGGAGAACATGACTGTCCAAGAAGAAAAGAAGAGCAGAGAGATACTGGAGATTCTATGACAGACCAGAATAAAGTACTGTTATAATTTTTACGGGATGCTGACAAGAAGGAAAGCGATGCCGTTCTACGCGCTGCTGATGAAGGTTTGATTACCTGTTTATGTAAATGTGCTACCAACATCCTCGAAGATAAGATACATATTGAAGCAGCTAACAGATGATGGAATTTCTAATGACACGACATAAAAATATGTATATTACGAAAGAGTTGCTTTCTCTCGGCGCTTATCAATCCTGTCCTAGCTCTGAAAAGGGTATAAAATGGATGTACCAACACCACGCTTCTCCGGGAAGCACCATCCACCGATCCAACAACTGCATTCATGGAACGTCAGCGAAAAACATCGCCAACTCTGATCTCAATACAACTGAATAGCTGGAACTCTCATTGATCGCATAGAGAAATGAATCTCAGCCAACTTAGGAGGATGTGGGAAGACTTTCGTGTGGACAACGTCGTTGCCTCGCTCTTCTAGAATACTGGGGGAGAGACCATTAGCCTGCATGAGCCCCGCCCTCCTCCTCTCTCCATCTCTCTCGGCACTTTTTGACTTAGAAGACATGTTGATACTGATTTCCGAACGATAACTTTAGTTTGACTGAACGAAATAAAACAAAATTCCATACAAAGGTTTATAACCACATAATACAGGTTGGGAATGTAGTGGACTTGGTCCGATATTTTCTTGGCAGAGTTATGGCCCTTTTCTGACCTACAAGACATGCTGATATTGGTTTCCACATGGTAACTTGGGTTATTGGTGTCCGATTTCAATCAAACGTGGAATATAGCTTACTGTAGACAATATACCAGACGGGTTTGATTTTGAATGTGGTGCGATAATTTGTATATGAGGTATGACCCCTTTCTGGACTTTGATAGCCATTAAAAAAAAATTAGTACAGTTTTCCATAAAGCGGGGCCATTAGTGTCCCATGGACACACTTGGTGGCCTGCTATATTGGTGCTATGGTTTATTAGAGATAAGATATTTATTAATTCAATATCAACTAGATATCACGGAGATGGAATCCATCTCTGTGGGCCCCGCAACAACTGACCGATGTTAGGTATAAACTGATGTGAACCGTAATACTAAAATATTTCAAGCAATAGATAAAATCTGATTAAAATCCCTTCCCGGGCACGAACTTGTCAGAAAAAACCCAAATTCTGAATAATTTGACCTTGAGGTCAAAGTTCAAGGTCAAAGCATGGCAACCTTGGTACGCGACACATCGTATTGAGATAGTCTACCCACATACCAAATATCAAAACCCTATCTATTAAGGGAAAAAAATTACAGCCCGGACACGAACTTGTCAGAAAAATAAAATCTGAATAATTTGACCTTGAGGTCAAACTTCAAGGCCAAAGCATGGCAACCTTGGTACGCGACACGTCGTCTTGAGATAATCTACCCACATTCCAAATATCAAAACCCTATCTATTAAGGGAAAAAGGTTACAGCCCGGACACGAACTTGTCAGAAAAGAACCCCGAATTCGGAATAATTTGACCTTGAGGTCAAACTTCAAGGTCAAAGCATGGCAACCGTGGTACGCGACACATCGTCTTGAGATAATCTACCCACACACCAAATATCAAAACCCTATCTATTAAGGGAAAAAGTTACATCGCGGACACGAACTTGTCAGAAAAGAACTCCGAATTCTGAATAATTTGACCTTGAGGTCAAAGTTCTAGGTCAAAGCATGGCAACCTTGGTACGCGACACATCATTTTGAGATAATCTACCCACATACCAAATATAAAAACCCTATCTATTAAGGGAAAAAAGTTACAGCCCGGACACGAACTTGTCAGAAAAGAACCCCAAAAACTCAATAATTTGACCTTGAGGTCAAAGTTCAAGGTCAAAGCATCGCAACCTTGGTACGCGTCACATCGTCTTGAGATAATATACCCACATGTCAAATATCAAAACCTTATCTATTAAGAGAGAAAGATTACAGCCCGGACGGACGGACGCACGGACAGAGCGATCACTATAGGGCGTCCGCCTCACGGCGGGGCCCTAACAAAGACAAAGGACTAGAAATTCATGCTTGACAGTGGGGGCTGGGGTATAGCCACGCTTGGCGTTCGTGGAGCATATGTTGTCTGTGCAACTTATTGCCTTTGCTTGTTTTTGTTTTTTGTTTGTTTGTTTTTTTTTAATTTAGTTTGCGCGCAGACTACCGTTGGTGTAATGTGATGTCCCTTTACACTCAGTGATATACATACAGTATGGTCGCCGTGGATTGGTCACTTTCCACGGGGTGGGCAATATTTTCACGGAACCAATAACATTATATTCTACACTCATTATAGGAATAATTATCAAAAATTTAATTGGTGAAGTTCCGGATACAACGTTCATTAATTAAAATTTTGCGGAAGGATGATATTTATTACCTGGTAAACGCATGCGTGGACATCACTGCCCACGCGTGGATTATGACCAGTCCAAGGCGACTGTACTGAATATTCGTTCATGCTCCAGTATTAGATATTCCAATCAAGAGGTATTTAATTCACCTTGAAAACATCAAGATGGTAACCTGATTAGTTGAACAAGGTGGAGTCAGCGACAAAACTATAGCTGCGGTGCTAATGGTGATAGTAAAATCAACAATGTTTCGATCGAATCAAGTCTCAATTGAGGACTATTTCTTGCGTCAACACAAAGAAAATGTCGGTTTATGGTATTTTTCAGTTGAATATTCCACCCGATCCAATCTAAAAATTGGATCGGGTGGAATATTCAACTGAAAAATTCCACTCAGTTCAATCTACAAAGAGGTGATGGACTATTTAAGAGGCAAACTGGTTCCAGCCCGAATCTTTCTTTTTTCTGTTATTCATATTTTTATTCAGTTTCAGATACAAGATTGACACCATTGTAAATCTAAATGTAATCATTGTTTTTAAAGCAAGCAGTTTTGTAAGAATTTGTACAATAATTGTCTTGTGGGGACTGCGAAAACGGACAAGTAGTAATTGCACATCACACCCCAGTCAGCATATGAGTGGGATCTTGAAAGTTTGTCTTTTCTTACGGCGTCTTAACTTTCTGATGTGTATTGGTCGATAGAAAGTTCATGTCACAATCGCTCTGAAACTTATAATGGTAATCCGACAAGAAGAGTTGTGTTGAATAGATGGCGTGCTTTCAAAGCGATTCTATTGAACAGATAATGGTCATACTATAGCGTTACCATTGTTTATTGAAAAGCTACGTACTTTACTGAGATTCGCGCCTTGAATCTTTTGACTGAGACAGATGAAAATAGCTTCCTTTCATTTCCAAATCGATACACTCAGTTGATAAATGTCCACATATAATAATAAGGTGTTTAGTAAACTCTAAAGTGGACTTCAACTCTGAAGGTCCATTGTTCGATCCCATTCCCAACAACTCGTCCGATGCTGACTGCGCATGAGCACTTTTCGAGGAAAATTGAGTGAAAATTTTAACACTGTGGCGTATGGAGAAAATAGTTTGAACATTTATTACACAAAGAACATTTTGAGTGACAATATTTTATGTGTTGTGTCCATTTAGTTCAATATTTCTAGTTTTATGTGCTATGCTTATGTTATTTATCGCGACATTTTTTTTTTTTTTTTTTTTTTGCTTCCTTTTTGGATTGAAAATTGGTCTTAAAAATTGTGTATAAATTTTACGAAAATAGTCGATCTCAGGTGTGTTTAAGTCCATTTTCTGACTTTTTTGAATATCTGTCGAAATTTTTACGTGTTATTTTAGTATATTTGCAATGGAGACTGAAGACAATAATCTAAAAACAATAAGTATGCACTAATGGTTTTTGCTTCCTTTTATCGCTAAAGAATAGCATTTTGGGGGATTTTTCTAAGTTAACACCAGTTTCCATGTGAACTGAGTATCGTTGTCCAACAGGTAGAGGTATTCTCCTCACCCTGAACTGAGATGGAAAATTAATGCGTTAGGTACTTTTCTTTCACGTTTACATCAAGGTTATTATAATTTTTATAATTTCATAATTTTATAATTTTTCTTTCACTTCTCACTTCTACTTCATATGTCCATAACGAGTCCGAAATTAATACACATGAAGTTTGAGTATCTTTTCTGCTTCAAATAAATTTTTTTATATAGTTTTGAATGAATAAATAAATGAATATGATGAACGAACGAACGAACGAACGAACGAACGAACGAACGAACGAACGAACGAACGAACGAACGAACGAACGAACGAACGAACGAACGAACGAACGAACGAACGAACGAACGAACGAACGAACGAACGAACGAACGGGTGGCTGGGCTTCGGGCGGGCGGGTTTCGGGTGGGCGGGCTGGCGGGTTTCGGGCGGGCGGGCGGGCGGGCGGGCGGGCGGGCGGGCGGGCGGGCGGGCGGGCGGGCGGGCGGACGGGCGGACGGGCGTTCTTTCTTTCGGGTGGGTTTCGGACGAACGAACGAACGAACGAACGAACGAACGAACGAACGAACGAACGAACGAACGAACGAACGAACGAACGAACGAACGAACGAACGAACGAACGAACGAAATTCATATTTGCGATCTGAGACGAAATTTCTTTGTTTATCAGTTATCGGAACATTCGCATCGTGTCTAGTGTAAAAAGAGCTTAATTTATATGGAATGAGCATAATTTATTCCTGACGTTCCCACTCGAAACAAATCGCTAAATTCAGTTTGAAAATTTATTTCTCCTTGTCTCCACGCATTCACTAAGTATCATTGAGTGTAATTTCACTTGAGAATGGTGATATAGAATACGATCACAGTAGAAAAAACTACAGACGATTTCTCCCTCACTATCTTTCGTTAACCTTACAATTACAATGGATTAAGGGGTCGTCCAACGTAACTTTGGTCAATTTGTTGACATTTTTCCCAATGCCTCAGAAACAGATAAGAGAAGTAAGGAAAGGCAAATTATATATCAAAATAATGAGTAAAGTGCATAGAAAAGGTACATATATTTTTTTTCAGGAAAATAAGTGAATTTTATGATTTTGAAGAAGATTAATTTGCCAATGGCATAAGTAACGAGCCGGTAAAACCACAAAATAATCGGTAATTCGAAAGCCTTGTCCTCAATATAATGATAACATACTACAGACTCGAGAAAGCATTTTTTTTGACACACACTCTGGTGGGTTTTGATGTTTGAATGTAATAACACCAACACAAATTTTGGATGTTCCGGATGTGGCCATGTTTCAATGATGTTTATTCCGGTTATGTGATTATGAAGTGGTTCTTGCAGAAATACTCAATTTGTGCAATCGTAAGAATGCAAGGACGTGACCACGCCCATTATTTGTTCGAGACAATGTATGTGCGGATTTGCAAACAGGTGACAGCAAATACTTGAGCTGTTAATGTCATAACTGCAAAATATGGTTCGAAATTCCCTCTCGTGTTTACAGGCCGTCTGAACTTTTTTGTTGACAAAAAATCTGAATTATTGCGCACTAGAAAGACAACATGAACCACTTGTAAAAAAATAACCGAGTGTATAAAATCGGGACGATACACATAAAATAAGGCAATATTCATAACAAAGTAAGCAGAATGCTTCAGAAATCACTTTTTTACGAAGTATATTCCAAGTGACCTGGAACTATATTGAGCGTGTTGATTTCCCCCGATGTTGTGAAGTTACTTCACAGTTACGATGGATTTTCGACGGGCTGCGTTGATGTCGGCAAAGAACCGATTCAAGATGGGTTGAAAATGATGCATTCGCGCTTTTAAATAAGGTGCGTTTGGACGATGCTGAGAATTTAGTTTTTTCTTGCAACCAACCATACTAACACAAGCGTCGATCAGTGTCTTTTGTCATCGTTTTACACTGACAAATATGACAAATCTCCTTCACCGGAAACTATCTCACAATTTGCATATCACAATAAACATAACCGTTGTCAGCGTGACCATGTGGTCAAAACCGAAACGAATTATCGAATCCACGGTCAAAATTAGCTGCAATTGGCTTTTAAACAAATGAAATACACGAAATATTCGCAATTTCTTCATTATCCATGCCGAGTTACTTTTTAACCAGACCACATGCGTTCAATTTCGTTTGTCGGCAGCAAACTGATATTGTTTGTGGTAATTAATAGTACGAGAAGGCGAAAGAAGCCAAATATTTCCCATCAATGCCATCATCTGTAAATTAATTAAAATTGATAATTCCTTTTATTTTACTTTATGAATTGATAAGGTGGGTGTGTTGCGATTATTATGCCCCAGACCTGAAAGTTATAAAATCAAAGGTGCATCTAGGGCCGTGCAGTGGTGACCTCTGTCCTCTTAGTCTTTCTCATTCATCATTACATGTACCAACATTCTCCCTGGTATCACAACCACTGCTAGCCAATTTGAAGGATATTTGGTGTTGTGATCGAGCATCATGGGGAAATAATGCCTGTGTAGCTGCTGTAGCATGTGTTTCTTCCCACATTTTTTCAGAGTTGTGGTACTTTTTCACTCTTTTGAGTTAGAAAATTTGTTTATAACTAGTTGATTTGTTACAATTTGTTGGAAAGTGCCTGCTGATACCCTCAAATGTATTGCTACAAAATATTTCTGGGGAAGAGTTTGTTCCTATTACTTATCAAGCAACAACCCAATGAATATTCTGTATAAAGCCACCAATCTGATGTTTGACACTTTTATCGGAGCTGTTATGAAGGCTTATGGAACTCAAAATGTTGATTATGGCAGAACTTTTCTATTCACCCATTAATCGATAAATTAAGTGTTATAGTTGGAAGTAAGAAGCATGAAAGGTCCCGAATTTAAAATCTAAAAACAATATTTTGTAACGTAACATGATTTTTGCAGATACACTAAATTGGAGGGTTACCTGTCTGATAGTGTTTGGAACATGTGTGGCCAGGATCTTAAAAAGAAAAAAGAGTTAAACTTTGAGAAAAAGGCATATGCCTTGAGTGCCGAGTGCCGGAGGTAGAGTCATACCAGGAAGAGAGTCCCCCCCCCCCCCCCCCCCCGGGAAATTTTTTGTGTCAAATGGAGCTCACTTGTCACCTTTGGGGGATTGCTTTGTGTACTGCGTTCTTGAAAAAATATGTGCGACCCTCTGGATGTGCCCTTCTGATCTCAATATGTCAATAAGCCTCCTTGGGGAAAGTACATGCAATAATGGTTATGTAAGGTTGATTTGATGTATTTTGAATAACAATGTACTTTTAAGTACATTAGATGGTTTATTGCAGTGACAGGTCACAGTTACCCTTATTTCTTCTCCAACAGATATCACGAGTGTATTGCTGTCCAAGAGTAAACAAAGCTATTATACTTATTGATAAACCAGACAAATTTAACAATTTAATCACAATCTAATTGATGCATGGGATAAAAGGGGTTACAGTGCAAGGGGTTTGTAAATGTATTTATTCAACTACAATCTATGACTTTGCAGTGCATTCTACATAGGAGAATATCATAGTTTCTTTCCAAACCACCAGAGTGACACATACATCTTTATATTGGGAAACACTCTTTTGTCCTTCCATACTTCTTCTGGTGGATTCCTTCAAGTTGGCCTTTGTTGAACTCCCCAAATCAAAACATAAACAAAAGAAAATGTCTGCCTTCAATCAGTGAGCACTCCACTTATAACATTTGGTCTCAATCTTTATTACTTTAATGAATTAGGGAAAGATTTCTTCGAGTATGTACTTCAATGTTTATAGAATACAGCTGTTATTTTATTTTGAGGTATTTTATTGTAAAAATTTTGTTCTCTTTCTTATGACATAGCAGACTTTCAGGTGGTGCTATTTACACATGGCAGCAGTTCCATGGCAAATTTCAGTTTCCACATGTTCTATGTTTCATTCCAAGCATTTTGGTGTATAATGTATTGGGGTTATTCATTTTATATGATTGTTTTTACAACTGTCACAAACCATTCTGGACTTTTCCCGTCATGTCTGTTTGACTTGCGGAATTCGTGAGCGTTCAATGAGTACTGATTTGTCAATGTAACTGCGGCTGTTAACTGAATTTGACTCTTGTTAATAAAGTTTTTAGTAGTAAAACATGAATTACGACATTTCATTTCATGTATAGTACGTGGAGAGTGTATTATCACTAAATCACCCGCAGAGTGGAGATTCCACCCAAGCAATAATTGCAAATTTGTCGCAAAGCCTGACCAGCACAAGCAAAGTTTCAGCCAATGGACCTCCGGGTTAAACCCGGAGGTCCATTGGCTGAAACATTGCTTGTGTTTTTTGTCGATATGCACAAAATTCGAAAGTTATAGCTCGGGTGATAACTCCACTCCGCGGGTGATTTAGTTACAATCCACTCTCCACGTACTGTAACTTCAGCTTTGTTTTTACGGTACAAGTTGGAAAATGAAACAGTTATCTATTTTATCCAACCACATTCTCCAATTTTGCTACTGGTGAACCCTGTTAACCCTTTACCAATCGTCAGTTGTAGACGATACTTGCAACAAAAGAAATATCATGCAACGAAACAATGCAGAGTACAAAATTATGCATGTATATTATTTATGTTTTATCATTACTATTTTTGACGTTTTTAAAATGTATTAAAAATTGTAGTAGCTTCTGAGTCTGTATTCTAAAGTTTTAACTTGCAATCCGGAAATAAATAATTTAATAATATAATTGTTTTGTCTTTTTTTCTGGGTGGGGTGGCTTTTATGTAACACTGTGTGGCGATTTTCTTCATTCATTCTATATATCCTTCATTATCATTAACACTTAGACGCCCGACACCTCCAGCTGTTATGGCCATCAAAAATTGTATCAATACTTGCAGCCTTACAGCTGTTTCTAGTCAAGTCTCGTCTGCCTGTTCAGACAGACGACACTTGACTAAAAACAGTTGTTCATGTTAAAGATCACTTTCTCGTAACACAACTCCACTCCACCAGAGTCAAAAGAACTGTTCTTATCTTATCTCGGTTAATTAATTCTCGGAGGTCAATGAATGTATATGTATATGAAAAGAGGATTATTGAACTAATGCAGCCAACTCTAAGTGCTAAAGTCTTCCGTGATGTCACTATTGTAGAGACAAATATTCTTTCTTTCCGTTTCTGAAAAGGGTTTTATTAATTTTTTAAAGTTTTATTTTAATATCAGAGAAGTAAATAAATAATATATAACTACTATCCAAATATATTATTTACTCGTCCTACCTAATATAAAAAAGCATACATCCATTATGTTTTGTCTTAAAAACATAGCGATCAAAACAAGCAGGTAGAGTGAGTCTAAGTGGCGTCTGTTAGAAGCGCGGGGATTAATTGCAATTTGATGTGGGTGGGTGTGAGTAACGCGATAGGAATAGTGGCGAAGAAACCGGGGGAGGGCGGGGCGGGTGGGGTAAGAGGGGTATTTACCCCCCCCCCCCCCCCCCCCCCACACACGATATTTTCCAAAGATTAGCAAAATTGTCCTTAAAATCGGTCTTCTGAAAGTCACTCAGATTCTATTTGCTCAGCTTCAAAAATAATTTTGGTCAAAATTACTATTGGCATTTACCCAGTTTAAGCTTTCATTTGAAGAAGCTTCTCCCTGGGGAGGTCCCAAGAACCCTACGGACTTTGGCTCCAAGTTTGGACTATCCCCTCTCGTGTTGTCCCTGGGCAACGCATTCCATGTTGCGTTCAGCGCTTCGCGATGATGTGTTTTATCCCCCCAACCCCCAATAATATTTCCTTCCGACGCCTCTGGATAGGGAGTCGGGGGGGGGGGGTGGAAGTGTATCAGCTTCACAGGGAAAACATGCAGGCATATTCGGTCTAAGAGACATCTGTTAAAAGCGCGGGGTTTAATCACCATTTGATGTGGGTGGTTGAGAGCAACATGGTCGGAAATCGATCCATCACACACCCAGTGTTTCCAAAACTTAGTTATGATCCTTGTTGGAACAAGGGCGACGTGTTAGTTCCAATAAGGGGTCATGACCCATATTTTGAAAGCAAAAGAAAAAAATAAGCACAAGTGAATGGCGATGCTTGTGTATAGCGCTGGCCGGTTTTGGCTGTTACTTTTGGCTTTTGCAAAACTGAAATTTATTAGTCATACGAGAATATTTGTTGTAAGGACGTTGACTGTTATATTCAACGAACAAGCTTAGTCAATCAAGCGATATCCAGTTAAGTGAGATCGTACGCGGAACTGCACTTCTATTCTCCCGAAAGTTCATGCTGAAAATAGTTCACTCAATGAAAAGATAATTACAGTCGAAGATAACCCTTCAGCGTTCGTTCACAACAGAATTTCGAGTCAACTCCCTTGCCCATTCCGGTGGTATTGTTGATAATGACGCCATGGGGTAACTGCATTGTGTCCTCGTGCAAAGCACTTAAAACCCAATCGCCCACGGGGGGCACGGTGCGCTGGGTACTAAGACGCACTTCGTGTCGATGGTGCACTTGTCAACCACCAATGCAAGCCTGCTTGTGTGGAACTAATAAGTTCGGGGATCTGGTAGTTGCTCTCCGAAACTCGATGATTCTGTCCGGGTACTTTCTCCACTGTAAAACTGCCCTACACGAGGTGACCCTGGCTGTTGAAAGTGTCGTCAAATCCCAATAAATAAACTCTAAAGTGTTCTCAAGTGACAGAACTCTGACATTTAAAATCCAATGCTGACATCTCCCTTTGTTTCGGCTTCACCGTTACCCGATGGACGTAACAACCATCACTTACTTATTCCCTGTTCCCTATTCGACATTCGTTATCAACCGATAAAAGCGGTTGACAACGGCTGTCGAATAAGGAACTGGGAATAAGTAACGGTTGTCACGTCCATTGTTATCCGAATGAATGACCGCCACGAACAATCAGTGCTCCTTGCTTTTAGAAATAACCGGACGTTCTTAGAATAATGGCCGGGGGCATCCTTTGGAATAATATACAGTTATTGTTCTAATATAAACATTCAGCCTGACCAGAGCGCAGTTCTATAAAACTTTTACAAATGTATTCTCTAGAATTGTATTTGCAAGTTACGATTTTAAATGAGATGAAATGAACCATTAGCATTTTCAAAGATGTTGCAATTTGCCAGTTGGCAAATTGCCATATCTTTTAAAATGCTACTAATTCATTTTAGTCAGTTATATTAATAAATAGAAAATACAATTCTAGAAAATACAATTGTAAAAGTTTTATAGTTTTGGTCTAAGGTTGTTTTTATCTCGAGTTTCCTTTGAATCATCGTAACTGTCGTCTTCGATAGGTTCCCGAACATGACGCACCGATGAAATTATCCATATTTTGAATTTTAATTCTCCCCTGTGTGATAAAATTATTTCAGTTTTCTTTCGTTTTCAATCAAGAATTTAATATATAGTGGGTTTTAACCCTTTACCCAACGTAACGGCCAAAACCGGCTAGCGCTATTCACAAACATCATCATTCAATTTTCATTATTTTTTTTATTTTTTTGTCTCAAAGCCATAGCTTATGGCCCTTCATTGGAACGAGCTCCTTGAGCTCGTTCCAATGAAGGGTCATAAGCTATGGCTTTGACGCAAAAAATAAAAAAAATAAATAGTTATTCAAGAATTTTATTTGTAAGTGTCGCCTGCTTTTCGTGTTAGGTAAAGGATTAAACAAGAGAATACACTCGATCCAGGATATACGGCCAGATAAGGTTTTCGGAGTCGCACCCGACCATTACCTGTCCTAACACCCAGTGACTCATGTAGTATCCTTCACATATTCAATATGACAATGGTAATGTCCTAAAAGAAAAGGAATATTGTGACCCAGGTTTTTAATCCTATAACTTGTTACAAGTGAAATGAAAACATTTTTTATCCCGATTAACGTGTTTTCTTACAGAACAATTAATTTACAACAACACAACACTTATTCCATCATTTCAAGTTTTCGCCTTCAAATTGGTACATGTATGACCACTATGGCGTTCCGAGCCGGCTTTCAGAGCATATCTACGGGTCGTGTGTATGGAGACTGGGTCGGATAGTGACGTCATAACTTGTATAAATATCGGTTTTTCTTCGTCCTAGGGGGTAGCGAATTTTTTTCGCGAGACCTTAGGTGGGAGGGGGATACCCGAGCCCCGAGAACACACTTTTTCTGGATTGTGCAAATTTTTGTATTAAACCTTTTTTCAAATCTATTTGACCATATTTGTTGTTTATTATGAATGCCTGTGATGGAAAAAGTAATAATGCATCCACTATCATAATTTTTCAAAAAAATATTGTTCCACTGAGTCATGTACTGGAGTGGATACCAATATCAAAGGAAATGTTTTGCATCCATTTTTAAAAAAATGTTTTGATGTATCCGTTCATATTTTGTGGCATGTGGCAGGAATTTGGATTGGTTTTGTCGAAGAGAACATTCTTAATTGTTTAAAGATCTAAACTAACTTGTAAAATGTCCCATTCAATTATTAGGATCAAACAATTAAGACTGTTATCTCCTTTTAAGCATAAGAGCCAGGATAAAGGCTTGTAAATATAAAAAGATTCCAATCAATAAGGTTTTATAATATTTATTGAAAACAAAAAAACCCGGCAAAATCCTATAAAATCAGTAAAAACGAACAAAAACATAACATAACAGGACCCACTAGAGGTAGTCTCTGATCTATCCTGTATGAAAAAGAGAACAGCTATAATAGCTGGTTCATACAGGATGGTTCAAACAGTTCTTAACTGTATCTTCTAGCTATCAAAATTAAATGTGGAATTTATTAGTTAGCACAAAGGCACTCAGCAGAAATGTTTGTATCATATGACTCGTCTGTTTTGTTCACTTTAAAACGTTTGATATTTTGTTTTCATATTAATCAGTGATAAATAAATCCTTCCGTCAATTTCATTGGTCAATTTCAAAACTAGACAATTTGATTGGCTCAACAAAATACAACTGGGCCACATTTTCATAATTTGCATAATTAGAGATGTGAGCTTTCATTGGTCAATTTCAAAATACGTTATCTGTCCTATTTAGGGTGGGTTATATTGTATTAATCTTTTACCTACAAGAAAAACGCCATTCATTTTTTTATATTTTCACTTTTTGCTTCCAAAACATAGGTTATGACCCCTCATTGGAATGTGCTCGACGAGCTCGTTCCAATGAGGGGTCATAACCTATGTTTTGGAAGCAAAAAATGAAAATTTCTAGTTATACGACGATGTTTTTTCCAAGTGCCGTCTGCAACTCAAGTTAGGTGATGGGTTAAAAAGTCATACTAAGTGGCTAATTTGTGCGTGTGTGTGTCATATGATAAATAGAATATGAAGTGGGTGTTTTTCTCATATAATATTTATGAAACTCGTCCGAATTTTCCGTTTGGGCTCGCCAGAGGCTCGCCAAAACGGAAAATTCTTAGACTCGTTTCATAAATTTTATATGAGAAAAGCACTCATTCCATATCCTTTATGTCTTACATGAATTAATAAATGACGGGTTATAATCTGTTCTGATTGATAACTATCAATCATGATATGGGTAGAACTGAACTCAGTTAACAACCAAACGGTTCAGAAACTGTCACCATTCAGCACAACTTGGCTTTGAAATAAAAATAAATGGGGTCACCAGGAGGCTACATGTTTTCTCCATATATCCCACAGCAACACGTACTGTCATTTGTATTGAGTAAATTTAATTTGGTCTTAAAATTAAGGTACTCGGCAAAAAACTTCTGAGGCCTGAGTATGATTTTAGAAGTTTTATTTCCTATGTTTGCAAAGAAATTACTGAACTCCTATGCGGTGTCATTTTGTGCATGGATCTTTCTATCGTCTAGATTGAAGAATGAGGGCATAGTACTCTTGTTTTTATCCCTATTTGAAGCATTATTTAGGAGTTGCCATGCGTTCCGCATGTTATTCTTATTTCTGGGAGGGCTTTTTCATAATACATAGCTTTACTTTGTTTTTGTTTATTCTGTTAAATAGTCTACAATAATTTTTGTAGTTCACGACATTAACTTCTGTGGGAATCTTAACTTCTTATTGAAAGGTTTATTTTTTAGTTAGCTGGGATTAGAAGTCTCTTTGTTACCAATAGCTGACGTTTTATGAATTTATTATAAAGTTTGTGTCCTTTCAGAGGAAAAGCTGTTTCGAAAGAGGTCAAGTAAATAAGTAGGAAATTTTCGTAGGCTGCGTTGGGACAGTTGGATTCCATTACTGTGGAAAAGTCGCTTTGGGTTCAATACTTGTCAAGTTTATCTCCCGAGATAGAAATGGTTTAGAACTATCAGATTTCTAATTTGATAGCTCAATAAAGAAAAGTCCAAAATGGTCAGATACATCTGTTAGGATTATTCCAGATTTGACGTTTTTTTTTTTTTGGGGGGGGGGGGGGATTATTGGAAAATACGTGGGCTATAAGAGTAGCAGATCGATCTGTTACTCTTGATGGTTTGGTGGTAACCGGTACGAAGCCCTCCCTGAACATTAGGTCAGTGGATTAGTCTGTTTTGGAATGAGAGTCTACTTTTAGAAGATCAATGTTGAAGTCGCCTATAATTACGGCAGTTTTCTTTTCTTTGTTGATTATATCAGTTATGATGTTAATTTTGGATTGAAATAGGTCTATATCTGCTTTTATTATGCCTCACGTTTGTAACATCAGCCGTGATTGGTTAATTTGACACCTTCTAAACGTCATAGTACTGGAGTTTTGGGGCAAAACACGGGTACTATCGGAACGTTTTTCCTTGGAGACAAGAGAACGAAGAAAATATAAGCGCCACTTCCATTGATCAGCGTCGATTGGAATTTCTCAACACCAAACGCTGGCTCCGTGTCCCTTTAACTTTTTTCAACACCGATAGACACAAACTTACCAACAAATATATCATCTTCAGTGGGTGTGTTTTCAATTTTAACTGCAAACAATGAATTCAAAAGAATCAGAAATATTAAAAAAAACTCACTCATGTGTTGTTCACCGCTTCAGTGAATCCTGAATATGAGTCTCAGTTATGACTTCAATCAATTATATTTCCACAAGTTTAGTACTCCTCGACCTTACTGAGCCTCCGCCTCAAGTTCAAAATAAATTGTTTCACTCCGCTTAATTCTATCAACTGTTGTCGTCCGAGAAACATGAATTTATATTCCATTAATTTAAATCATTTTTAACACAAGCATTAACAATGAATTATAACATGAACAGCATGATGCAGTTGTAAACATTGGCATTTGTTGATATAGAAATTCCCAAAGCGACGGCACTTGTGACAAGATATTTTCGAATAGACGTCGTTCGTTCGAAATGACGTCATGTTTTTGGATTCGACTACATTGTTGTTACAAGATTGATGGTATGTTGCAGTTACGGGTTAGCAATGAAAGTCATTTTTTGTTCGGCACAATAAAATAATTAGAACGTTTCTTTTCATGTTCTATCGGTCGATAGTACCTGAGTTTGTGTGATTTTTGAAATAAAACCTTCAGCAGCTTCGCAGCTTCGCTGCTTCAGGTTTTATTTCAGAAATCACACAAACTCAGGTACTATCGACTGATAGAACATGAAAAGAAACGTTCTAATATTATATTAGGGCTGTATTTTGTCTAAAGATTATGCCAGTTATTCTTGTCGAGTGCTGAAACTTCAGTTCAACAAACATAGACTCAAGTACATGGGGTATGAAAACAGAGAGATCATGGCGAATACTTAAAGCTATATCAGTTTTTATGAACAAACCAACTCTCCCGTGCCCATCGTTGTCAAGGGGGCCTTGCGTTTTTCAATAAAGGAATACTTTTTGAATACTTTATTTCGCAGCATAATAATATAATAGTATACGTATATTAAACAAAATTAACTCTATTATACTGTGGGGAGACAGCATAGTCACATGCACTGTCTTCCTTTCCTGTCGTCCCCACATAAAGGCTAAATGTAATCTTCACAGCAGATTTCGCCTGCATTATGATTCAATGAAAGAGATCAATATTGACCAGCATCTGGTAAGAAAAAACAAACTAAATCAAGTGTGTACCTATTGAGAGCCCTCCTGAAAAGAGTGGAATGGGAGATTAGCTGAAAACTGAGTACGAGGTTTGAGAAAATATATCTTCCTCGATTGTCGCGTATCCATTCCCGATGGATTTGTATAGAGAGAGCTTGAAGGTACTTTCGAAACTCACTGGCAGACTATTATGGAACCAGTCGTACATAAAGAGAAGGACGTTAAGTTTGTATAGATCTTTGAATTTTAGAATTTTAAATTTTCTGAACGGGGGTAGGTATGTGAATTGTATGTTTTGTTGTCTATTATGCGTATTGCTTTTTTCTGCAGATTAAGGATTCTAGAAGCCGAAGGTGAGTGACCCCAAACTTGGATGCCGTAAAAATATGAGAATGTACCAAGGAAAAATATAATGTTTTTAGAGCATCCTTCGGAACTATATTTTTGATTTTGTTAATGCAGTATATAGCTCTTGACATTTCTGAGTAAACAACAGATATATGTTATTTAAAGGTCAAATTTTCGTCCATGTTAACTCACATAAACCTAACAGCTGTCTCGTTAGGATTAGAGTTGCCAACGCATGTAATATTAGTATCGTTTATGGAAACAATCCTGTTCCCTATTTGATATAAATCACCTCGGGAATGAAGAAGAAGACATTTTGTTTTGGTGGGACTGTGTACAAGCTTGTTAGCAGAACACCATCTTCTAGAGTATAAGACACATTGGCAGGGATGTGGAGGATTTCTGTGAGGCCGATGACATCCAATATGTTCTCTGTGTGGTTCAGGTCTGAGGGATAAATGATAAATGATCCCCATGAGCATTCAGGCTTTGACAATTGGTGTGGAAAGCACAGGAAGACCTACGCGCACAACTAAGTTAGGTACCCAGCTGATTAGAAAGAAAATAATTGTTTCCCATATTGTTAAAACAGACGGAAGAGTCATTGTTCCCCGAAAATGCCTCTGTTTTATCATTTAGTAAATTACTCAAGAAGTCAAATTCCATGTTGATACTACCCGCCATGGTATCCAAATCGACCACAAACTTCACCAACGTACACACAATATAGATTGCTTACTGAAGTTGGTACTTCGCGCACATTGTGTTTTAACGTCGCACTTGGAAAAATGTTATTTTTAAAGTTTATAATGAGACTGTTGTAACTGAGGGATAATATACACCTGGAACTTAATTAAGCAGTGCTTTTAATAGAAACTGTCTTTGCTTTCATGCTATCTTTAAGATGTTTGAGGAAAGAATGGTCTATTGACAAATGGAAGACAACACAATGATGAAAATATGTAGTATTTTAATGGCGCTAATTACTCACTAATGTTTTGATGGAAAAATGTTCTCTCGATAAGTATGGAGCTGAAGCGGTACATGACGAAACTATGCCTTTGATTACTGATAAAAAATGTAACTTGTGATTTCCTGAACACAGTAGCAGTGCCTAACGTCAGTAGCGAGTGTATCCACCGCGTGTCCGGATGACAGCCTGAACCCTCCTCCTAATGCTACCAGTGAGTTATCTGATACGGTCCAGAGGCAACTGCTGCCACTCCTCATGCAATGCAGCTTTCAAATCGGCCCATTTCTATACATGCTGATCCCTTGCTTGCACACGACGTCCAAGAAAATCCCAGATGTGTTCTAAGGGATTCAAATCGGGGCTCACTGTAGGCCAAGGGAGTGTTGTAATATCGTTGTTCTGAAGGAATGCTCTTACAGCACGGGAA
Organism: Pictodentalium vernedei; assembly: GCA_031216915.1. Lineage (NCBI taxonomy): Eukaryota > Metazoa > Mollusca > Scaphopoda > Dentaliida > Dentaliidae > Pictodentalium > Pictodentalium vernedei. The sequence goes on from CM062288.1 coordinate 214,364,042, forward strand.
CGATGTGGCCTTGCATTGTCGTCCATGAATTCATGGCGAGTAGCCAACGGTTGGTTGTCAAAATAAGGCACGACAACCGGATTGAGAAGGTCCCGGATGTACGTACTGATGATCATTGAGATTCCCACGTAAATAGTAGGAGAGCGATGGATCGTGCCCAACTTGTGGGACCTAGTGGGGACCTAGGAAGTGACGTCATGTCACGTGACACGGTGGTGCCATCTTGTGACGTCATCACTATAGTGATATGTGGCCCTAGTGCGCATGCGCAGCGCGTGTTGTTAGGGTGATACGTGTTTCCGTCGTCCATTTTCTATACTGGAGGCCACCATCATGGTTTCTACGGTAGCACGTGGTTGCTATGTTACCCAATGGCCTACAACAAGGCGGAGGTATGTTCGGAGGGTTTGTTCCTTTGTACAAGAGTAATTTCCCGATTCGCAGAATTACCCAAATAGACCCGATAATCTCTCCAAATCACGAAAAGCGACTTTAATTGATACGGATTTCCCATTCTGTCGGCTTAGCACGTAGTGCTATTGTACCGATGGGCACCGGGGGGGGGGGGGGGGGTGGGTAAGTTCGATTAAATAGGAGTAAATGTAATTACCCAAATAAACCCGACAATTCCTCCAAATCACCAAAATCCACCCCAAACTACCGAAATTGACTTTATTTACTACGGATTTCCCCCAGAATCCTTTTTAGGACCGCCATACCATGGCTTATAATAGTAGCACGTTGTGATTATATCCAACTGATAGACAACCTCCATGAAGCTTATATCATTCCTAATGGCAAGAATCTATCGAATAGTTACTGATAAGTCATTGCTCGAACGACTCGAATCCCACCGAGCAAATGAGCCATAGAGTATTTACTCGACCGAGTGACTCGCACATGCGACTCTTAGCCTCATTTCGGTATTTGAGGATACCTATGACCTGGTATTGTGCGCACTAGACCACGTATCACTACGAGTTTGCAATCATGAGAGAGGCATCCCCAGATCATTACTGATGTTCCATCATAAGGAGCAGCAGGTTTTATGTTCCTGCATGTAAGCAGTATTTCAATGTCTTCACACTCTCATGCGACCATCTGTGAAGAGAAGCATGAACCTACTGACCAACACTCTCCTCCATGTCCGGAAATTCGAATGTTGACGTGCCATCACCACTCCCAACGTCGTTTTTGATGCTGGTTGGACAGAGCTGGACGGTTTCGGACAGTTCTTGTTGGGGAGCCAAAGGCGTTTTAAAACCCCACTTGAAGTAAAGGGTTCACGCCTAACGATGCGTGCCACTCTCCGATTTTCCCGAGGAAAGGTCTTTCGGGGTTGTCCAGGCCTTGGTCGGCCCTTAGCATCGTTGGTTTGTTAATTTTTTAGAACAAGTCTGCTGATGACACAACGACTATAGCCATGTTGCCTTCCAGTAGCTTTGAATGACATGCTTGTTGCATGCATGCCAACGAGTTGCCATCTTAGTGTCTCTGGCAGTCTCTTCCTTGTCATGTCAACATTTACTGATAAAAGAAGTGACAAATTTTCTTGTTTAATACCCAGATATTGCATGTGGATGATAGTGTGTTTTGTGACATTCGTGGGTAGCATGCTTCACGTTGATGACGGGATGTGTTTGGTATACGCTAGCAACCATAAACATCATGTTTCATGTACTGCAAGACATAGTAATCATAACATAATAATCAGTAACAGCAACTTCACTGTCATGAAACATTTCAGGGGGTGCTTAATTAAGTACCAGATGTATACACATTACAATGTGCATAACAAAGAAAACAAAAGAACAATGTGAGAGTATGTTTACAAGAACTATCTGACATTCAGGGATGGCGGGGAGTATATTGTTCTCTGGTTCTACATAATGATATTAGTAAGTTCCCCCCTTGCGGTTATTATCCAAATATGTCAATTTCCACAACTGATTTCTATGCCCGTACGCGTTGGAGCTCATATTCGGCCTATGGCTTTCAAACATCTTTTATCTTGAGTTACGTCAATAACATTTCTACTGATTTATTTTAAGACTAAAAGCAGGTAACTCGGTGCAGGAGTGGAGTTGAAATTGAGTGATGTTGAAAATGAACTAAGGCACTTTAGATGCTGGTTTTCCTATCAACTTTAAGATAGGTATCCACAAAACAGTGAAGAGAGAGAGAGACTCTCTTGTCACAGAATAGCTCGTTAATGGCTGCTAGCTATAAAGAAATATTTGCCATTTTGATCATAACAATTATGAGATATAAACATTTATATTCTAGTGAACAGAAATGTCCCCCAAAAGTGATATACAACATAAGTGACTTTCAATGATTCATTTCCGTGGTACCAGCGGATGGGCTTGGGGGAGGGGGATTGGGTTAGGCTCACTTAACTACTTTGTTCATAATATTGGCTTGTTGCAACCAAACGAGAGTACCTTTGAGCACCCTCCAAAAGGCTTAAAAAGGCAATTTTATATTGTCAGGTTATTCTTTTTTCAAATGGGTACAGCTGGCTGATGACAGTTACATTTATCGACACATGTTACAAATTAGCTTATTAGTGGATTTCAACTGGAAGAGTTTATTTGCCTTGTGAACCATAAACACAGAGTGCTAAGAATGTGCCCCAAAGTTATATGTATCAATTGCACATGTGCATGTCTATTTTCAAATGTCCGGTACCATGTCACCAGATAGGTGGTGGTGGTATATAAGGAAATGGGATGGGGGCAAGCTTTGGTTTAGCATTCTGTTCATAATAAATGTCTTGTTACGACCGTCGGAGATGCCTGCCTGCACTCTCAACCAGGTTTTGAAGAAATAATTTTATATAGTTACATGTACATGTTTCTACTACCAGTCCTGAGATTAGGACTTTATTCAGTTTATTTGATTAATTATAATTTATTTACTATATATATAGTGTGTTTTGTAAGTTATATTCAGTTGACAGGTATATTGAGTCAAGCGATATTTAATTTAGATGGCTCCAGTGAACAAGATTGTTAATGCGGTACAGTCAAGCACCATGCAGCCCAATAATGACTGTTTGATGCCATTCATTACCCTAGAGACTCTCTTGTCACAGAATAGCTTGTTAATGGGTTCTAGCTATAACAAAGTATTTGCCAGACAGATCATAAACAATTATTTTCCAGGGTGCTAAAATGTTTCATAATGTAATATGTAACAGAAGAACTTTTCAAGGATTCAGCTCCATGGCACCAGAGAGGTTGCTTTTGTTCATTTGCATCGTTACAATCCATTGGAGAGTGACTAGTGACGCTCCCCACTAGGTTGTAAGGAAGTTTTATACAGTTCAATATTTCTACTACCAAGCTTTAAATTTGCACTTTCACCATAAAGGCTTAATTAGATACACTTTATAAGTGAATGGTTTCAAGTTTTGGCAGTTGGATTCATTTAACCCATTACCTAACATGAAAAGCAGACGACACTTGCAAAAAAAATTCTTGAATAACTAATTTTTTTCATTTTTTGTCTCAAAAACATAGGTTATGACCCCTCGTTGGAACGAGCTCGACGAGCTCGTTCCAACGAGGGGTCATAACCTATGTTTTTGAGACAAAAAATGAAAATATTTTGAAAATTAATTGGCGATTTTTGAGAATAGCGCTGGCCGGTTTTGGCCGTTACGTTGGGTAAAGGGTTAACAAGGTTATTCAATTGAGTGACACAACTGAACAAGACCGCACTTAAAGTTTTATCAAGTGCCAGGCTAAAATGTTTCATAACGTAATATGTAACAGAAGACCTTTCCAAGGATTCAGCAAGGCGGTGGACGAGGGTGGGGAGGGCGAGGGTGTGGTATTTAGCACTTTTGTTTTTGTTCATTTGCCTTGTTACCGTCCATTGGAGAGTGCCATGTGGCACGCCACAATAGGCTGTAACGAAGTATTCATCAGATAGTTGCATCTAAGCACTTAATTCTGCCAACACATTTTAGATAGAATTATCAGGTTATTATTATTTGGTTATTATTATTTGGTATTCTCCTGGGAATTGAATATGCGCTAAACAAATGCTCAAGCTGAGAACCTTGAGCAATTCGCACTCTCCTAACATTAAGTCAGATCTTATGCAGGAATGACCAATGCTCGATGTTCCATCATTTTGTGACTGTGAATGATGGAATTAACTCAGGATAACGATTTTACATGATGTGATTTTCTTTAAGTGCATTTCGAGGACTTTTTTTATTACGATAAGTAAACGTACTATAGAAATCTCGTACCGATTGACATCATGCATACTTATGAAGCTGGATATTGCGTACACTGTAGTTGTAAATAGTAATAGTTAGAATTTTTGCCGATTTGAAACCGAGTTGGAATTTTGGGAAGTAAAGGAGATATCAGCATTGCCAAAGAAGCTCTAAAATCCAGATATATGGACGTGTCGCCTCCTCCCTGGTTACAATCAATTGACAGGATTGCTCTGTAAAACGGTATTCAAACAAATGAGACCGTACAGTCAAGCAATAGATAGCTAAATAATGTCTGACTGGTGTTTGTCTATCCACTCATGTAACAAAATTAGCTTATCAGTGTATTTCAGCTGAAGGAAGTTATTTGCCTGGTGATCCATAAGCAGAGAGGACTAAACATTTTCCAAACATTATATATAATATATGTGCACGTACTTTTTCAAAGATTCGGAACCATGGCGGGGTGGGGGAGGGAGCACTTTTGTTAATAATAATGTTTCCCAATGTAATGTGTAACGTACGCATTTTTCAAAGATTCAGCTTCATGGCACTCGCGAAACGGTTGAGGGGTTGGGGTAGGGGTTGGTTTAGCACTTTTGTTCATTTACCTTGTTACAATTCACTGGAGAGTGCCAAGTGGCTTAGTTTTAGTATGACACTTTATTCGTAAAAAATAGGCCCCAAGATAGACCCCTAAGGTATACCACTAGTGATTTGTGCATTAGCTGATTTATTGCAAGCATATTCTACATATTGGACCCTTCCCGATACCTCTTATGCCAGAAATACACAGAACGACACACACATGTGAATGGGTTAATCGCTATGGCATGAGTGCCAGCGCGGAAGGATGGAATGATAGGCTACAGTCCTCGAGTTTTATCCTTCCACGGTGGCACAAGTGTCATATCGATTAACCCATTCATACGCGTGTGTCATCTGTGTTTGTTACACGCCTTCACGTCTATAAAAACAATATTAGAAGGACACTCATCAGTTCATTTGACAACTATCAACACAAAGAACGTTTTTTATCGCCAACCAAATTTGTGAGGGGAACCCGGTTTACTATTTCGTCCCCTGAGTTCCAATGTGTTCTATGTGCCTACTAGCACATAGAACACACTGTAACTCAGAGGACGATTTTCAGCTATCGCCAGCGATTCAAATTGTAATTGAGTTGCATGATTTGTAGAAAATTCCGGTGAAATTTCACTTCTATCTAAAAATAGTCAGTCAACGATTTCCGTTCCGCACATATGATCAACGGCTGAGCCCATGTCCACAAGACTTCGATAGAGGGTATGCAACAACGCAGAAGGGGAAAGCAAGTTCGACCTAAGGAATCCAGATCAAACGGTGGACGAGGCTGAATTGGGTGTTTCTACTGTTCGGGAACAGGGCAAATGACAAGGCAATGTGCTTCATTAAGAAGCAGAGAAACTGCAGCGCAATCAAAACATTCTGGGAGGCGAACAAGGAGGAGCAGATCCTCCAGAAGGGCTAGGACTACAGTAGATTGGATTGTAGGTTCAAACTAAGCAGGATTGCACATTTTTGTTATAGTTAATGGACATCCGACACAGTGAGTTATCGATACAGGTGTCACACTCTCGATACTCCCCACTGAAGTATACTCGAAAATAAAGCCACCACAATGGCCGACGCTTAACGAGTTGGAAAGGGAGTTTGCTGTAGCCAATGACCAAAGGTTACAGGTTTATTGATGTTCTGCATTCACGTTACAGATAGGCGAAATTGATTTCCGACGAAAAGTTGTTGCTGAAATAGGTTCACAGATGATTTTAGGGTTAGACTTTTTGAAGGAACAGAAGTGCAGAAAAGAAGTTGGTGGGAACAGTCTAACGCTAAACAGAAAAAAAATATGACAGTGAAATGGAAGGATCTATAGGAGTGAGCAGGGTTACACTACAGGATAGTATTTCTATTCCTCCACGACATGAGGTACTGGTATAGGAGAAGATAGAGAAGTCACAGGCTAAGCTCCTATTGAGCTCACCAGTCCTTCTGATAGTTTGATTCATAAACACTAGGTGTCGCCGGCGAGATTTTTGTTCTGCATTACTGACGAGGATGGAGTTGTGCCTGTCCGCATTGTGAATCATACAAAAGAGGCAAACGTGTTGTACAAGCATACCCAAATTGCCAACGGGAACCCAGTTCAGGAAATGGCGGCCAGTGGCAGCGATGATGGTGTCGGGTATGCTCGTAACCTCTTGACCAAACACATGCTGGAATTATATGAGAGCACTGAAGATGGACTTACGCAGTCGGAAGATGAAAAGGTAAGAAAATTTCTGCTTCACCATGAACATTTATTTGCAAAGTCATCTGCTAATCTGTGATTTTTACGGATAAAGTTTGACATTCTATCAAGACATGGAAAGCCATACCAATTAAGAGACTAAGACGAACCCTTATACACGAGAAACACAAGATAGAGAAAATAGTGAAGGAGATGTTAGCACTTGACTTAATAGATCTGTCGGTTTGTCCATTCGTACTTGTGAGAACGAGGGACGGTACTTCACGATTCTGCGTGGACTATCGCGCCCTAAACAAAGTCACCGAAAGAGATGCTTATCCGATTCCCAGCATATCAGAAGCACTGAACTATTGACAGGGGCAAAGTGGTTTTCGAGCATTGGTTTGATATCGGAATATTGACAAGTACAGTTCGAGCCAGAAGATACACTAAAAACGGTCTTCACGATATCGCAAGGTCTTTTACAGTTCAAGGACATGGCCTTTAGCCTCCCAGGAGGGCCAAATACATTTGAACGTTTAATGGAGACATTTTTAGATGGGCTGGAGTTTGAAACGTGTCGAGTTTATCTGGATGATGTACTCATCTTTACCCGGGGAATTTGAAGAGCATGTACTCAGATAGCTGAAGTCTTCAAGAGACTAGAGCAGGCCAGGACTTCTATGATGCAGGGGTTTTGATCTCTGACGGGTAGGGTGAGGGCAAAAGAGTCCCCTGATCCACGGGTCAACCATGGGCTGTAGTCCCCCGACACCCATTCTCCCTCTGGCGCCAACCTTCAAGCAGTCTAAACTTAGACAGAAGACTGTACTTAGGACATATAGTTACACCAGAGGGGGTTTCAAAAGATCTGGAGAAGTTATCAGCCGTGAGTGATAATAGTTAATATGTACCCCATCTTCCCCATTCTCCCGCAGGAGACAACGGAGACATCGATGACGTCATTTTAATTGTTTTAAATTGTTTGTTTTTTTATTTTTCAAGTTTTTAAAATTTTTTACTTGTCTTTTTTTATTGATGTTTTATTTGTTTTTTAATTGATGTTTTAATTGGTTTTAATTTAGTTTTAATTAGATTTTTAGAATATCACCTAAGGTGAGGTTTCGGGTCAGGATAATTAGCCACCTGGTCGATAGTGTTCCGACTTTTGTTTATCAATCCTGTCAATCATCTCCCACCTGTGTTTACTTAACCCTTTACCTAACCTGAAACGCAGACGACACTTGCAAAAATAATTCTTGAATAACTAATTTTTTTCATTTTTTGTCTCAAAAACATAGGTTATGACCCCTCGTTGGAACGAGCTCGACGAGCTCGTTCCAACGAGGGGTCATAACCTATGGTTTTGAGACAAAAAATGAAAAAAATAATGAAAATTAATTGGCGATTTTTGAGAATAGCGCTGGCCGGTTTTGGACGTTACCTTAGGTAAAGGGTTAATGGCTGGTCTATTTTTATATATCTGTCATCGCCCAATGTCGAACATATGTTTGGTCAGCTATATTATCGCAAATAAGTAGAGTGTAAGAATCATTTGTCAAATCTAACCGAAGAAGCAATAAGTTTATCTTGTGGCGTATGTTCCAAAACCTTTTTCATCAATTTCCAGCAGGCATCAACATAAAAGGACGGTCCGCTATCGGCGACAAAGACCCACACACCCAACTTCACACCCAACTTCACAAATGGTCGACCTAACCCCATCCGGACTTTGACCCACCTTAACCCAAACCTTTATATCTCTGGTGGTATCACTTTCAACAGACACAGCTATACCGTGACTACAGCACAAGCCAAAAAATTATTAATTTTACCGAAGGGGCCTGACGACTCATAAATTCGCATGGGTCACACAGCCCGAGCCACGCTAAACTATTTTTTGGCTTCCTTCCTCCCGTAACCCTCATCGCGCCTAAGTCGCCGAGCAGTTTCTTTGATTTTTCTGTAGACCGGATGTCATCTGAACATCCGTAATCGTTTCATCGCCCTGAAAAATCTCTTAGGGACAGAATCTCTCACGCTATTTTCAAGAGATTCCCAAGCCACTGTCAGAATACGACGCTCTCAACTCCTCAAATTCTTCCACATTATCCCCATGGACACTTCGTATAAAACTGGCCACGAGGCTGTTTTAGTCGGCTTCACTTTCTGAGTATTCACTTTCAGTAGTTGTATCGGTATCTTCTGAACCTGAATTTGCGCTCTTCTTATAATCCGAGAAGATGCCCCTTTCTTCCAACTCGTAGCCTCCACCTTCCATTATTATTTGGGAGCAGTTCTCCCTACAATGTCTTGCGAGGCTATCCGACCGGGTAAAGTCTTTCCACAACTACTGCAGCAGTGGACAGCCTGCCATCATTTGGCTAGACGCCTGAAACACAAATGTCATCCTGGTTTCCGACTAAACCCCAAATTGAGAGGCACAGAGCGGCTTCATGCCCAAGTGACATGTAGCCAATCAAAATCTCGGTTTGGGGTTGTTTATACGCCTTCCAGCCAATCAAAATCATCTGAGAAGGCAATGTGTGTTAGATCCTATTGTAACAACTCGAGTCCCATTCATTTCAACGCCAAGAAATCCATACCATCCCCATCTTGATCCACCACCCCTCGAACCCCTCAAATCGAATTTCCAGTAATTCTGCTAGATGTTTACACATCCTCATACGGGTTTTTCAGCAGATATTGCAATTGACGTGTTTTCGTTTCCAGATTAACCCCGATACGACGAATCCGGTTAACTCCGATACCAGGGCCGCGCCAAGCCCCGACACCTGTCCCGGGACCCGATTCACCCGAGAAGCACCTCGACTAGACCCGGATTTTTGGAAAAGAGCCATCAGTTCGTCAAAGAGAGCTTGGATCACCCCAATGCCTGTCAGGTCGTAGCAAAACAGTTTTCAATGGAGTCGTGTGATCAGTTAAATTTCTAACTGGGGGTTGGGGTCCCAGCACGACATACCGTGGACATGTCTCGAGGGCCGCATACCCGAGTTGTGGAAGAGTTCGAGGGAGGTATGCCCCTCTCGGTGGTGGAGGTCCGGGGGTATCCCTGAGGCAAATTTTTATTTTTTGAACCCCCTGAGATTGATTCTGAGGCCTCCCTCTCGCTTAAGTCTAGACATTTTATCCACAAGAAATATGCTTTTCCCCATGAGGTCCATGAATTTTCCCTTACACTGACTCGGTTACACAAAGACTATATAGACAGGCAGCTATTTAGCCAATACCCTACTCCTTCCAACTGACTACTCAGAGTTGAACAAAAATTCGAAAAAGGGCCAGTCACAGATTCGAGTCGGAATTTCGGAAAATTTTGTCCGCTAATTGGAAAAGTCGGAGCATTGTATCGAAAACTGGAAAATCACTTTGGCTCTGACCGAAAAAATATGACAAGAGCAAATTAAATTGATGTTGTTGAATTTTCAACTTTTAGAATTTACATCACCGAATTTTCAACTATTGAGATTTTATGCGATAATTGCGGTGGGGTGAAACACCCCGCCTTCCTCATCTAGCTGCGTCCGTGCCGCCCTCACAAGGAATATATAATCCATCACTGTATTCTATCATAATAAATCAGCAGGGGAACGGTCGCGTGTTTCATCTTTGGTCACCTTTTTTTTGGCTGAGTCGTATTCGTGCCAATAACTTCTGGTGCTCATCCCATTATTTATTATTTATTTATTTATTGGGGTCTAACGGCACTTTCGACAGCCAGGGTCACCTCGTGTCGGATAATTTTACGGGTGGGGAAGCCGGAGTACCCGGAGAGAACCACCGAGCAACGGCGAGCAACTGTCAGACTCCCCAACTTACTAACTCTTCCCAAGCAGGGCGAGCGTTGGTTGGTGACAAGTGCAACATCGACGTTCAGTACGCCTTAGAACACAACGTCACCGTGCCCCCACGTGGGCAATTGGGATTAAGTGTCTTGCCCAAGGACACAACGCGGTTGCCGCATGTGGGATTCGAACCGAGGACCTCTCGGCTTGCATCCTGCATCTCTACCTACTGAGCCACCGTGCTCCAGTGGCCATATAAACACTTGTGTATAAACCAGTGATATTTCTAGAAATTACTGCAGATGTGAAACCATACCTATAGATCACCACGAAGTACAAGTGGTAACAGCAGAAATAAATAGACAGAACGCGATGTGTGTTGGAATCGGTGGGTGTTTTACAGAACTTGTTGGAATGGCGTAGTCATATTTTGCGAGAGCCGTAGGCTCGAGCGAAATATGATTACGCCATTCCAACGAGTTATGTAAAACACCCACCGATTCGAACAAACATCGCGTTCTGTATTTGTTACACAACCCATAGATTAAAATTCATTTAAATAAACATTTTTAATTCCGATGTTCAAACCCAAAGGTGAATAGTCTGTTTGTTTTGACTGAAGCTGTACTGATCAAACCTTTTCGGAACCAGCGTTTGTTGAAATTCGTATCGTTGTTTCTCTTCGGCTGGTGCCCATTCACGCGTAACCATTTGGTGGCTATTACTGTTAGTAAAAATATAAGTACAAATTTGTGCTGATTTGCAAAACAGCCGAGAGAAACATTTTTAAAAGCAGTTCGAAGCATGTCAAGATGTACGAAGATTTACCGAAATAAAGTTGACCAATTATTTAGATATAACGAATCCACAAAACGAGACGGCCACGGACTGGGTTAATGTTCTGGTTGGAAATGATTGGGCTTTTTTTAAAATATTATCTCATTTTTGGTTAACTAATTTTTTGTGAACCGACTTTATTTTGCTTTGGACGTTTTCATTTTCATACTATGCGACAGACTGTCGATAATTATATAACCAAATCTGGAAACTTTTTGAAGCGTAATTAATGACTCGATGGGAAAGGAACTACTATGAACGGTGCTGGGAAAAAAGTTCCGGCTTGAACATCACCCATTGAATACAGAATCATTTATGCAATAGCGGCCATTCCGTTAAATAGATAATGCAGTTTGATATTTAACCAAATATATCTTGTTTGAGAGAGCTCACTGAGAAAAACAGAGTGACTGGAGAAAATTCTGAAGCACTACCAGTGTGGGAGTGTTTAAATCGCGAATTTCTTTCATGAAGCGATAAAATTATGTGACGTTATACACTTGAGGAATAAGACAATAGGAATGCACTCTTCGACAGTATCAATCCCACAACTGATGCGTTCGGACGCATCGAGAACTAAAGAGTATTTTAGGTTTCCCGTCTCAGCCTTTGCACTAATACGGGTAAACATATCAGTAAATAGTTTTCTTTCACGTGCTTGAAAAACATCTATAAAACTAGACTTTATGATTCTGGAGAATCGTGGCTTTTCCCGATGAGATTCCATGATTTGTCATGACCCCACAGTGTATGATGAATTGCTTTTGACTGTCTCACTGAAGTTCCTTCATTGATGTCACGAAAAAGGTGAGTATAGAAGTCTTAAATGGCTCAGTTTGATAAAGAAAATTGTGTAGGTAAAAACCATCATTAACGGTGGAGAGGGTTAATATGAATATCGTCGTCCGACAAGTTAATGACCGACAAAAGGAGTTATTTTTGTTTGACACATACCCACTGAGTGCTGTATCTATTTGAAAATGGTCCGTTTTATCTAAATGTATCTAAAATATTGATGTCTGGCAGCTTGTCAAGGGTTAACAAGTGCTAACAGGAATATTTATTCATGCAACTTGTAATTGCACACCAAAAACTGTGAATGGCCATTTTAACTTAAAAATCTACGAGATGTTTTCAGAGAAATCCAGGGAGAACATGAATTTTAAGCTGTTGATGGGTATAATTGTTTATCCAGCCCAAAACGGGTTAAGGGTTGTTTTTGTAATACGCTCATTACTTATAAAAATAATTTTCAGTGAATTCTACTTCCACTTCTGTTGATTTCTCCTCTTAATTTTGGGTGCTTCGGGTATGCAAACACAGCCCACTTTTTCAACATTTTGATGTTTGAGAGCCAGCATAGGGTTAACAAACGCTTATTGGAATATTTTGTACATGCAACATGTAATTCACACTAAGATCTGAGAATGGCCATTTTTTCTTGAAAATCTATTTGATGTTTTTAGAGAAATCCTCGGATAACATGAATTTTTAACCTTTTGAGGGGTATCACCCTGTAACCAGCTCTAAACGGGTTAATGCTTGGTTTTATGAATACCTTCATTGCTTACAAAAATGATCTTTGATGAATCCCACTTCCAATGAAGGTGGTTATGTTCATCTCGCAGGTTCACATTGGGTGTAATGGGTTGTCAAGTACAGCCCATTTTCTCAAAATTTGCTTTCTCTGGAGGGTTAACAAACGCTTACTGGAATCTTTTGTTCATGCAACTTGTAATGTCACTCCAAGACCTGCAAATGGTCAATTTCTCTTGAATACTTACTAGATTTTTGGGAGAAATCCACAGAAAATGGGAATTTTAAGCTTTTAAGGGGTACATTTCCTTAACCGGGCGAAAATGGGTTAAGACCTCAATTTTTGAATACCCTTACTACTTACTAAAAAAATTCCCTATCAGTTTTGCGTCCGGTAAAAGAAGTTATGTTTCTCTGCTGCATTTCCATTTGATGTTGTTGGTGTCCAAAAACAGACTATTTTTTTTCGAAAATTTGACATTTAGCAGCCCATGGAGGGTTAACCAATGCTTATCTGTATATTTTATCCATGCAGCTGGTAATGTGACTCTAAGACCTATCAACGGCCATTTTCTCTTGAAACCCTACGAGACGTTTGTAAAGAAATTCAGGGAAAACATGATTTTTTAAAACTTTTGATGGGTATTGCTATTAACCATCCCAAACGGAGTTAATGCTTGGTTTTTTGAATACCCTTATTACTAACAAATTTGGTCCTCGGTGAATTCCACTTCCAACAAAGCAGATTATGTTTATCTCTCTGGTATGCATTGGGTGCTGTGCGCGTCTGAAAACAGCCTATTTCAACCAAATTACGATTTTTAGCACTCTGTAGAGGGTTAATAAATGCTCAGCGAAATATTTTGTCCATGCAACTTGTAATGTCAAACAAAGACCTGCGAATAGTCAATTTTTCCTCAAAACCTACAAGTTGCTTTTAGAGAAAACCACAGAAAATTGGAATTTTAAGCTTTTAATGGGTATCTCTCTTTAACCAGTCCAAAATGGGTTAAGACTTCGACTTTTGAATACCCTTACCACTATTAAAAATGTTTCCCCATCAATTATGCGTCCGACAAAAGAAGGAACCTGTCTCGGTGGTACACTAAGTGGGTGCTACTGGCGTCCAAAAACAACCAATTTTATCACAATTTTTACTTTTAGCAGCCCGTGGAGGGTTAACAAATGCTCACCACAGTATTTTGTCCATGCAACTTCTATTGTCACACCAAGGCCTGGGAGTGACATATTTTTCTTGAAAATCTACAAGACTCGTTTAGAGAAATCCACGGAAAATACGAATTTTTGAGCTTTATGGGGGTATTGCTGTTTAACCAGCCCAAAACTGGTTAATGCTTGGTTTTTTGAACACCCTGACAAAAATGATCCTCGGTAAATTCCACTTCCAATAAAGGAAGTTATGTTTATCTCTCGTGTATTGTTTGGGTGCAGTGGGGGCCTGAAACCGGCCTATTTCATCAAAATTTCGATGTTTGGCAGCCTGTGGAGGGTTACCATATGCATCGCCTGATATGTCGTGTGTATCAAAGGGCGTGTCACAGACAGGTCTAACAATGACCAATGTATAAAAAAAATCTACAAGACGTGTTTCGAGAAAGTGCCGATAAACCCCAATTTTGGCCGTTTTTTGCCAATTCTGACGAAATAAGGGTTAAATCGAAAATTCCGCTTCGGTACATTTTTAGATTGTGTGCCCCTCTATGCGTGTGCAAAATTTTGTGAAAATCGGTTCGAAAATGGCTTCTGAATCGTACGGACAAAATGTGTGGAAAAAAAAACAAAAAAAAACCCAACCCCCCCCCCCCCACCCCCCTAAAAAAAAAAAAAATAATAATAATCCGTAGAAAAACAATAGTCTTTTCCAGAGGGAAAAGCCTAAAAATTGTGCAACGAGAGAGGAGGTCAATCCTCCGCCACCAGGGCCCAACAAGAGTAATAAATGTACAAGAAATACAGGACAGTCTCCGTGGACTGGTCGTAATCCACGCGTGGACAGTGATGTCTACGCATGCGTTTACCAAGTCATAAATATCATCCCCAGCAAAATTTTAATTAATGAAGCACTGGGTTGTACCTGGTGTCTTCATTAATTAAATTGTTGATGATTGTTCCTATGATGAGTGTTTGGAATCTATATAATATTATTGCGTCCGTGGAAATATTGCCGCCCCACGGCGGCCGCACTGTATTTGGGCACAGCTGGTTCGCAATCTCAGTCATGATATTATCACAAGAGAGCTTTCGATTAAATTTGGAAAAAAATCTTTAAAGATTTTCTTTGAAATGAGTTGACGAGAATTTGGTAATTTATTTATTAAGGTCTTACGAGGGGGGTGGGGGGTGTCTCCCGAAAAAATCCTGATATAAGGCCTAGGTGAGTGGTTCGGAGGTGGGAAAAACGTGTCCTGCAAAGTTTTCCCAAATGACTGTTTTTAACAAATATCAGCTCAAGTTTACCAAATATCACTGGGAAAACATCTACATCTGGGTACCATTTTATCTTTAACCAAGGGCCTCAGATGGTTCTCTACCCGTTGATTTGCTGAGTAAGAAGTACAAAAAGATAGATATCGTAGTGTTTGCTGCTTTATGAATTGTATTAAAATGAGCTGCAATGAACTACTGGAATATTTTGGGTTTGGAATCTAGTTTGAACCTTGAGAATTTCAACCTGCAAACCAATTAATGAAAAGTCTTAATTGTTCTGAATGGAAGAAATGAAGGTAAATGCTTCACTGCATGTCACTTGCGTCTACAAACTGGAAGAGTCAATAGCTGAATAATTAAACACATTAGTTAGCTGCATCATGTACTGTTCACAGAGTCTAAAGTCAAAATCCATAAGATATCAAATAATTTGTGATTGACAAAAAGGTACAATGAATGAAAAAACTATGAAACTTAACAGGGGGTGGATCCCCATTTGAGAGTGGAAAAAAGTTGCAATGGTAGCCTGGGTAGGGTGGGTGGGTGGTCTATGGGCAAAATGATTTTTTCAGCCTCATAGCTGCAAATTGTATGATGCTATTAAAATGAAAAAGGCCCAGTAATTTGCCCGTTTCGTTTTCTATTTCGTTTCTGCGTACGGAAATACCGCCCACCTGTGATTATGAAAACAAAAACAGAATCGCACGCGCGAATATTGATTTATTTAACATTTAAACTCTTATTATTCTGACGATCATGGTATAAATAAAATATACCCAAAGTAGCTTGGCGTACCAAATGTTCACCACTCGTGGTGAATATTTTGTACAACAAGCTACTACGGGTATATGCTATATATTCATAATGGCTAATCGTGACCGCAAAATGGATATAAAGCCAAGTTCAGCCAATAGTTTAAATACCCATGTTGCCCATTTTAGAGGACTTCTACCACGAGTATTGGTTACCGGGTCTTATTTTACCAGTAAAACAGAGTTTGTTTACCACAATAAACAAGCACAGCTTCAATTTCCGGGGTTCATTGTCTGGGAAAAAATCATACTATAAGATAAACATTCATCGAGTTACGAGAAACCCACCTCGAACAAACAGATGCAAATAAATCGCACAACATTAATGAAAAACAAATTATAGCATGTTGCAATTCAATTAACAGGGGATATTCTTCAAAATGCATGTGAAATCAACAGGTGAAAATCATACTAAATGAACGGAAAGTAGTTTGGATTGTGATACTTATATACACTTAGAAGGATTGATCTGTATTCACTTAAAAGGTTCCTACAAATAATAACAATAACCAGAGAATTGTAATTTATTGGACAAATTACGGGCTTTCCCAACTTTTTAATGTGAAAAGGTGCGCTGTATTGTGCACAGAACTATCAATCATATTGATTGTCTTTACACCTGATATGTGGCTCTGGCTTAAAAATCGTCAGGTTAACCCCTCATTTATCTCACACAAATTGTCTGTTCGGTCCAAGTAGCAAAAGTACAGGCCAAAGCTGGGCAGAGATTGTCTGTACTTATCAACGCTAGTCGGAATGTGAGATACACCTTTTTCTATTTTGAAAAAAATAGTACAGAAAATTGCAAAACTCACTTGAAATCGAACTTTGTTGGACGTACTATTCAACAGGCAGCCATAGCAGATATTGAATTAAGGCCTACTTCAAAACTTACAAAAGTAAAATTGTTTAATTCTGAAGTAACTCCGGTTCTGAGAGTTTGTGAACTACCAGATGCCACTCTCTTCTAGCACCAACTGCACTTAGCCAGATTAACTTTCTGCAAAACAATCAACAACATCTGGGGTAACCTCGCGGTCTTTATAGCGGTCCATCGTGTGGAACATCCCCTACACTCTGTTTTTTCTTCAAAATAATAACATTCAGGTATCAACCTCTGGTCATAATGACAATTCGTACTTTTCAAAAAGTATTCAGGATCGGTCCCCTTTCTTTTTTCACTCTTTAACTATTCACTTTACCTTAATCGTGACCGAACTCTAACCTTCCTGCAACCAATGAAACTCACTAACTTAGTCACCCCCTTTGTTTTATTCCATCACAGGAATTTATCCCTTTGTTTTTAGACTTACCTTGTCATATGGTTTACATTGTCACATTTTCACCCCACCATCACCCGACACACCCGAAAATGGAGACTCATGTGGTACCAGTTTGTCCTTCTATTTCATTCTCCTTAACCCCACATTCGTTTTCCTCAGATGTCCAACGGACTTCGTATCACAGCTCCACGGTCGGGTGCATACTTTGTATTGGGTATCTTCGCCACCTACTTTGCAGACCAGGAGAATGAGGAGGACTAGTCATTCCAGCATTGTATTTCCTTCCAGTCTCCCCATTCCGGGTTAGAACATTCTTTCAGTACCCCATCCAAGGCTGACTTCACCACCATATGTGTAGGAATGCAGGTGTTCTTTCAGACCCATACCGGGCTGACCTCATTATCATACGTGTAGGTATGAAGCAGGGAATGTCGTTACATTTTGTCTATCAATGCATCATGCCATTCTTGGATCCGTACTTTCCAGTAGACTCAAGATACACAGACCCTTCTGGTACCAGCTTCATGAGTCCACTTTTTCCCCAGTAAGTCTTGCATATTCACCTGCTGAAACCTGTGTATATTTTGTAGCATATACACTACGTGTATGTGATCCAGCTGCCATAAAATAAGTTCTGTACATTCACCTACTGAAACCTGTATATATTGCAGGGTAACGCTTCCTGTATGTGATCCAGCTGCCAGTGGGGGGAATTATGAAACAGTTTTTGGCTGAATGCTGGGAGATTAGGGTGGAAAGAGTGGGAGGAATACCCCGACGTGGCATTGGGTTAATGGAGGCCTCCTCGTTAGAGGACCTTGGCAAATCTGCGGAAGACCGAAATTTATTATTATATTTAGCTGCTGAAACCTGTGTATATGTTGCATCGTACACGCCACGTGTATGTGATCCTGTTGCGACGATATAAATATTAGCTTTTGGCATGTCATGTTTGTATTATTCTTGGTTGTCCATAAATAGGCTACTGTATTCACACGGAAGCAGTGTTTCAAGTTTGCCCTTTCCAAACTGATAGAAAATAGTTACCAAAATATGTATATTTGAACATTACTCTTATTCTTGGTTCCAATCCAGTATTATGAAGTGTTATTTATTAGTGTCTCACGTACTTGTCAGCATCTAAACTATATCATGACACAACAAAGTATAAAGTAAAGTTTTGCCAATCGTCTATGCTTATTTTGTCCACATACCGTGGGATTGCACCCCACCGGCGTTAGTTACCAAGTCTGATTTACAGTGCAGTAAAACAAATCTACTTCAGTCGACATGCAGACCTTCACTTCTCATTTATTCTCTACCATTCTATCGGTTTATCAGTGTGTGAGACATACCGACAAAACAGGGTGTGCTGCAAGTGTCAACAAATAGCTAAACATGAATAAATAACGATGTTATGATCATAATATAGCCATAGATGCTATGCTTAAAGTGACCATAAATACCAATAAATAATTTATTCTCTACCCTTCTGTCTGTTTGTCAATGAGTTCGACATGCCAACAAAAATGGGTTTGCTTCCCACTCAGACGATTTCAGAATTTTTCCAACATATCTGTTTCAGAGAAAATGAAATACATGTAATACAAATTAAGCTGTACTCACTCTAGAAATTAGGATACCGGGAAGAGAGGGGTGGGGAGGTGTAAATCACACAGATAAAAGGTTAGTGGTAACGTTTGTATACTGTCATTGCTGCACCAATTCAAACCAAAATATTTGTCACATGATGCACACGATAACGGTAAATGGCATATGGAAGGCATTGAATTTTACCCAAAATCACTGCATTCACGTCTTTTGTGGCCGTGGGAGTTAACATTTAAATATTTGTGAGGTAATTTTGGTGTATCGTATTTTGCTCAAAATTCATGGAACCTTCCACTTGCCAGTCTCCTTTGGAAAAATGAGAACAGACAACAGCAAAATTCAGTGAAAATCAAAGTTTTTTGTGATGATCCTAGTTTTTATGCAACCAAAACAGATATTGGATAAAGCGGGACACCAAAACATAGAACAGAAAAATTTGTTCCTCAATAATCACTAAATATAATTATGGAAAGCAAAACGAGTCATGTCTTTCCTGTTTTAGAAACAATTAGTACAGAAAACTGCAAAATTCAGTGAAAATCAAAGTTTCTGCGACAGCTACTACTTTTTATGCAGCTAAACAGATATTGGTTAAATCGGGACACCGAGACCATATAAAACAAAATTTATTCCCGAATAATTGCTCAATACAGTTATAGATAGCACACTGAGCTATGTACTTTCGGTTTTGGAAAAAAGGAGTACAGAAAACTGTAAAATTCACTGAAAATCATAATATTTCAAACTGTACTATTCTTTAAGTGGCCAAAGCCAAGTTATGTTGAGTAAAGCGATAGAGAAAAACTTACAACAGAAGATTTGTTCAGTAAGCATATCTAATCACAGCAAAGCACACTGTTTGAAATTAACCTTTTCCAAATTGATAGAAAATAGCAACAAAAGTAGGCCAATTTTGCCATTTCCAAGTCATATTCTTTAAGAGCAATCAGTGTCCTTTGGGGTTAAACGTGAGACTAAACATGAACAGCAACATTCCTCTAAATGTGCAAAATATTTTCCAGCAAACAGCTAGTTACATTGATAACCATTTCATATGAAATCAAGTTGTTTGGGTTTAACCCTTTACCCAACATAACTGCCAAAACCGGCCAACGCTATTCTCAAAAATCGCCAATTAATTTTCATTATTTTTTAATTTTTTGTCTCAAAAACATAGGTTATGACCTCGCGTTGGAACGAGCACAAATCACGAAAATTAAAGTATTTTTGTTAGATAATGCTGTCAAAACATGTGTTGGATTATGTGTAGCACTAAAACTTATCACAGAAAATTTGATTCCCTATAACACATAACACAGACATCCAAAGGAAAATAGGCTTTTCCAAGCCTACTTAGGGAAACTGAGTACAGAAAAGTATGAAAGTAATCGGAAAATGAATTTTGTCTGATGGTACTCATATTTGTACGGCCAACACTAGGATTGGATCAACACTAGGATTGGATAAAGCGGGACACCAAAACACACAACACAACATTTGTGCTCCATTGATTTTTGAGTGCAGTTTGGAAAGCACAACAAGCTCTTCCATTTTTGTTTTTGGACAAATGAGTAAAGAAATTTGCAACATTCACTAAAAATAAATTTTTTTCTCACAGTACTATTCCTTGAGTCGCCAAAGCATATGTTGAGATTAAAAAGTAAACAGTAACTTTCTTCTGATATCATTGCTGCATCTATCCATACCATAATAATTTTTACAACAACCTTGAAATTAGAGAAATTTGCCCTTGAAGTTGGTCAATTTTGAAGAAAAAATGCTATATTCATATCATTTGTGGCCAATAGGGGTTAATTTTGAAATATTTGTGAGGTGATTTTGGTGTATCATATTATGCTCTAAATGTGTGGACATCAATCACAGATTGAGTTTCAGATAACAGTCTTGGAGGAATCTTGAATCTTTGTATTTGGATGAAAATGCACAATTTGAGGGTACTACAATTCAAGGCCTGACAAGTGGGTGAGGGTTAGAACTTTGATTAAAACATATAACAGCAAAACTGTTCAATGGTTAAATGCCCTAACTTCTAATTGGAAAACGTTTTGAAGAAATATGGCTCCAGTGTTGAGAAATCGCATGTAAAAGTTGGCAAAAATAACAATTATTCCGACAGTACCCTTATGGGAAGTCTCAAATGTGCCAAGGGTTAAACTTTTAATAATAACATATGAAACAAAATTTGTCATACTTTGACTGCTGCATGCAGTCACAGAAAACATTCAACACTTAATCAATTAGAAATGGAATAAACTGTCACTTAAACTTACCAAATTCTGAAGAAATGGGAGTTTTTTGGATGGTACCTACTTTTATGCAACCAGAATGAGCATAGGGTTAAACTTTACAACCAAACCTACAACAGCAAATATACTCGGTAGTCAATTGTGAATACGAACATGCAAAGTGTTTTAAATTAAACCGTTCCAAAATGATAGAAAAAAGCAACCAGTGCTGGCTAATTTTGGCATTTTCAAACAACACTCTTATTCTCGTCCTCATTGTGCTTGGGGGTTAAATCTGAGAATAGAAAGTAAACAGTAACTTTCTTTTGCAATCATGGTTGCATCTATCTATACCAAAGCATTTGTTACAACAACCTTCCAAGCAGAGAAATTTGCCCTTGAAGTTGGTCAATTTTGAAGACAAAACTGCGATATTCTTTTCATTTTTGACCAACAGGGGTTAATTTAAAATATTTGTGTGGTGTATCATATTATGCTCTAAAAGTCTGGAAAATGTTAGTTAAATGACTGTCAACAATTTTTAGACTTTTGAAAAATGGTGAACTTTTGATGGTTTTGGCAGAAAAGTTTGAACATAAGCGTGCTCACGAATATGCCGATACATAATTTCATTAGATTTCGTGACAATACAAGTTTCCAAATTTGGTTGAAATCGTACAGCTTGTTTTTGAGCTGCGTTGAAAAATGGTGAAATTTTGAAGGTACTGGCAGAATATTTTCAAAATAAGAGTTTTCACAGACATGACGATACCTCATTTCACTAGATTTTATGGCATTACATAAATATGCCAAATTTGGTTAAAATCGTACAGTTTTTGAGCAGTGCAGCAGACAAAATTAACGGCGGAAAAAAAAATTAAAATTTGTTTAAAAAAAAATAGAGAAAAAAAATTTTGAAAAAGAAGATTAACAAGAGTCTTTCCCAAACTGGGTTTGGGAAAGCCTAATAAAGAAAAAAAAAGGAGAAGAAAAATTTTGAAAAAGAAGAATAGCAAGAGTCTTTCCCAAAATTTGGGAAAGCCTAAAAATAAAAAAAAAAGAATGAAGAAAAATTTTTGAAAAAAAAAGAATAACAAGAGTCTTTCCCAAGCTGGGTTTGGGAAAGCCTAAATAAAAAAAAAAACAGAGAAGAAAAAATTTTGAAAAAGAAGAATAGCAAGAGTTAAAATAGAGAAGTAAAATTTTTGAAAAATTTTTTGAAAAAGGAGTATAACAAGACTCTTTCCCAAACAGAGTTTGGGAAAGCCTAATTAAAACAAAGTAGTGAAGACAAATGTTTGAAAAAGAATTACAAGAGTCTTTCTCAAACAGAGTTTGGGAAAGCATAAAAAAATAATGAAGAGAAATCTTGAAAAAGAAGAATAAAAAGAGTCTTTCCCAAACTGGGTTTGGGAAAGCCTAATAATTCTTCGGATTTCCACTCATTTGCCGAGGTCCTCAAACGAGAAAGATGAACCCGTCACCCGCCTAGTCATCTCTCAATCACAATCGTTCCTAATCTCCCAATATTCTGGCATAACAGTTTTATCAGTTCCCTCATTGGCGCTTTCTCAATCTCCCCAACTATGGTATTTCCCTCATATCATTCCTCATCCACTTATTTCTCTTGCTTTTGTCCCTATTCCTCCATTAGTTTTTTCAAGGAATCTTATTCTTCTTGGCAAATATTTACGGCATTCTAAAATTAAATGTTCCAGGGTCTCCGTTACCTTTGAACTGTACAATTGGCACCCTCTTTCCTCGACTTTCCCGATTTTCCCCTCAACTCGAGTAACTTTGATTTCACTTTGAACAACCAAATACCCCCCCCCCCCCCCACCACTCCGCCCCCCCCCCCCCATTCCCCACCCACAAACGGGTCATCGAGGTACTCCTCAAAATCTGGCACATCTTTTTTGAGTAACCAGAGTTCTTGGTACTAATTCCAGCTCGCCAGTTTCTTTTGCAATCAATGAGAACCCTAACCCTAATAAAACTGCACCCTCTGCTTCACCTCCCCCTTCTATATCTCCAGTTTAAAAGAATATGTATCAAATTGTAAATATATGTAACAAATCGTGATAAAAATACCGGGGCGTAGAAAAGCATTTCGATTTTATTTTCGAACTTTGGGGGTGCACGATCATATTAAGGTACCTACAGGCGGATATATATATGTCACTGGTTGCCCATGTGACTTATTGGCATGGTAAGAATACAATACACAAGGCTACATTTCGGATTAATGCACCCGTTCATTGAGAATACTGCACATTTTGGGCGAATATGTAACAAATTTGATAAATATGGAGCCAAACAATGTGCACTTTTCTCGAATATATAGAAGTAAGGCCCTGCGAACCTCAAATTTCGGGTCGAATCGAATCTCGAATCGAATCAGGCATCAGATTTCGAATCGAATCGAATCGAATCTCACCGCTTATCAGGTTGTGGATATCGCACCTTCTTACAGCCGTAAATACTGTCAATCTCCGCTCAAATATTGTGCGCAACGGCGACTCGTGCAAATCAATCAAAAATCGGATTGTTCCAGAACGGAATCAATGTAATGTCGGATGCGGAATCTGCTTGAACTTTTTCTTCCATCATCAGGTCTCCTGTGCACGAGACCTGATGACAGAAAAAGAGTTCAAGAGGAAACACTGTAGGAGTTTATAGGATTTTGAGAACAACTAAACGATTCGAAAATTTTCGAATTGGCGCGATTGAAATCGAATCGAATCGAATCATGGAGGCTATTTCGAATCTAATCGAATTTCGAAGCTTCGTAGGGCCCTAATAGAAGGGACTTAACATAGTAGGGAATCTTCAGTCACAGCTTAAGAATCAAGAGTCTGTGAACTCCCTTTCCTATTAATAACCAACAGGACTGAAATGACGAGAACCCAAAAGAAATACACGTTTCAGGTGGCTGCAAACGACCCTCCCCACGATTGACTGGTCGATGGTGATGGCGAAAACATACTGATAAAGATAATATTGGTCTACCCCCCCCCCCCCCCCCCGCACACACACACACACACTCAGTCTCCTCCTCTCCCTCTCTTACTCTCTCCCCCTCTCTCTCCCTCTCCTAGCTATTTCTGTAAAAGATTGTGACAAGGTATATAATCCATGTGGCCTCTGGTTCCTACATCCCTGCACAATAAATACATCAATTCGTCAAGATGCTTTGCATTAACTTGAATTTCTTTTGGACTTCATTGCTTTTTTTATAATTACATAGGCTGTGAAGCTGTGGTCGATTTGGTGAAAAGTTCCTGTTCGAACATTCGCTGATGTCAACGAATCATAAACTATTTACTTGAATGAATGAATGAATGAATGAATGAATGAATGAATGAATGAATGAATGAATGAATGAATGGATGGATGAATGGATGAATGACTGAATGAATGAATGAATGAATGAATGAATGAATGAATGAATGAATGAATGAATACAAACTGTAGACAGCAGCAACATATACAATTATCTCAAATACATGGTTGCACTACAGGGAGGTGGCATAGCCACTAGGGCTGTCTTCCCGCCATTCCTAATAAAAAAACACATGATACACGCCAAAGAGAAACAAAAGTTAAATATGCAACGATGCTGCATCTGGGAATGAGAGCTTCAAAGAAAAGCGTATGAAAAGTTTATATAAAGTAAAATAAAACAAAGGAATCCAAAGGGAAAAAATGGAAAATTGGGTCTATGTTGAGTTTAGTTTAACAGTTTAATGCATTACACCATAATGGCAGTTGCACAATACAAACATAACAAATAAGGAGGCATTATAAACATGATGTATAATATAAAGTACTAATGACTTTTTTCTTTAACAAGTTGATTTCGCTTACAGAGCAATGACCAGATCATGCTAGAAATAATATTAATCGATTTACTATCACAGTTTTTTCAATACATAATAGTATTTCTCCGAATCATTTAATTGTTTAAATTCTTTGTTTTCTTTTATAATTTCTTCGAACCCCGTTTCCCTAATTTCGACATATACCTCATAATCCATAACAAAAAGTTTTTTGCTCTCTGTTTCATCGGTATAGCACACATGGCATCCCCTATCATTTAAGGGGGCTGGGGGTTGTTTATGTCTATCCTTTTCTATTTCTAAATTATGGTTACTAACCCTAAGTCTAATAAACAGTTCATGAGCCTGTCGAAATCTGGTGATTTTCAGATAAGGTTCAAGCTTGTATTCATTTTTAATTAATCGATACGTTCGTAACTTATTACAGCCTTTTATTTGTCATCATTAAACATATCTTTAATAAATCTTTCTCTATGGTGAGATTCTAGTACATCTTTCAGGCATTTTCCATTACTATTAGTTAACGTATTAGCATCTGAAACTTTGATATTGTAACGAGATAACTGAGTTATCCAAGTTTTCGGAAGTTTACATTTGTGCGACTCCTTGAACGAGTTAGAGAGTATGTTATCGTCAGCAATTTTGGATAAATCGACATATTTTGGGAGATGTCAGATGGCATCTTTCACAATAGGATATCTACCCAAATCTCCTCGTGCTGCGAGATTAAATGTTTTTATTCAATATTAATATTTGTTTACAAAATTCCAAGTGGACTTGTTCACAGGCTGTAGTGTCTGCAAAAGGAGTATTAAGGTCAGGGGACCATATCTCGCAATCATATAACAAAATAGGCTTAATCAATTTATCAAAAAGTTTACATTTCACATCAAGAGTTAAGACAAGTGACTTTCTGAGAGAATTTGTAAGGAAAAACATTGCTTTCGATCTTTTGAACTTAAATTCTCTTGAACTTATTTTGTGTTTCCATTGTATGTGAATTCAAGACCTAAGTATTTATATTGATCTACGATATCTAATTTCGCTGTTCCAATACAAAACGTAGGATCATTTTTATCTTTTCTGTTTTTGAAAATCATGCATTTTGTTTTATTAATATTGACACTAAGTTTGTTTTTACCTGCACAGTGTTCTAACTTCTGAACACATTTATTCAATCCAGATGGAGATTCTGATAACATTACCAGGTCATCGGCAAAAAGTAGATGATTGAGTCGTTGTCCATTCAGATTAACTGGTGAACAGGCTTCATCAAATATCCCACGTATGTCATAAATACAAATTTTGAAAAGAGGGGGATATAGAATATCCTTGTCTAACTCCCACTGTTGAGAGTAAAGGTGGACTCAATCCTGCAATAGTATTTATAGAATAGTAACTGGACCTATAAGGAGAGCTAAAATTTTGAGGACTTTCCCACCGATACGCAATGACTTCATTTTCTCAAAAAGTAACGACCTATCTTCCAAATCAAATGCTTTCTTAAAATCAACATTGGTTCCTTCTCTTCTTTATATTTATTTGCCAATGTGCACAAAATGAATGCATTGTCAATTGTTCCACGATACGTCCTGAATCCAAGTTGGTTATCGCTTATTAAATCGTTGAGTTCTAAATACTCATTCAGTCAGGAGTTTATAACTTTATTAAATAATGTTCCGAAATTGTTACTCAGTGCAATCGGTCTATAATTGTTAGGATCATGTGGACCCCCTTTCTTATAGAGAATTTTTATTATAGACTCACTCCAACATACAGGGTAATGACCTGATAATAATATTTGATTAAATAGCTTGACAGCATCATCTATAATAATTGGAACAATAAGTTTTAATAATTCATTCGGAATGTTATCTACAGCCAATGACTTTTTGTTTTGGAGCTGCCTTACAGCGTCTAGTATTTCTCGAGCGGTTAGGTAGTCATTGTTTAATTTGATATCTTAATTGTCGCCGGAAGATGATGTATTTCAGATTCAGATCTTTTCGTACAAAGTAATGTTTTAAAGAATTCTACAGTTTCATCTGGGTGTAAATAACTGGGCTCTTCTTTCTTAGCACGAAATATGTTAATAATACTCCAGTACTCGGAAGGATTAACTGACTCCATATTAGATAATTTATCAGAGATACATGCATAAAATTTTCTGTGCTTACGCTTTGTCTCCCGTTTATAATGTTTTTTTATGGAGTGAAATTTAATCAGTAATGTCTTATCATAAGGCCTCTTCTTCATCTCATTTACGACATTTGTCATATCTTTTTTAAATGTTTACAGTATCGATCAGACCAGTGACGTTTATGTTTTTGTTCATACCTAACATTTATCACTTTCGGTGAAACTTTAATAAAGAAGAATATGATTTCATGGCCCTTTCGGTTCCAATGGGATTCGCAGAATACTCACTTAATCTGAAGTCCATTAATCTTTTATGAGCATATGGATCATATAAGGTAGAAATGGCTTTATCTCCGCTCTCTTTACACCATTTTGTATCTAAATTATGTTTTCAGTGGGTATTTTGTAGCTCAGTACTTTCTGCTTCGATTACCATAAAATCGAAATGAAGAGTCAGTTGACTATGATCTGAAAATTCTGTCGGAGATGTAACACAAAAATAGCTAGCATCGGGTAGGTACCTCTTATTTATCAATACAGAGTCAACAATACTGGCGCCACTGTAACTGTAGCTCGTATAATTTTTGAGAGAATTTCCAAATTTCCTGCCATTCTCTATTCTCATACCAGACGATTTATGTGACAAACGAATTACATTCCTTATCCAAACTTGCCCTATAATTTTTACAATCAAATGCATAATTATCAGGTAAAACTACATGTGAACCGTCATCATTTATAACATAACCTGGTGACGACCTGAACGTGCGTTAAAATCACCACCATTAATAGTCATTTGATCTAATTCTAAATCCGCCAGGTCTCGCTCTGAGTTACTGAATGCTGGTTCTATAGTATATGTATTATTATTTCTCCAATGAGAAGAATTAAATGGAGGAATGGATATAGAAATGAAAACTAGATTGTTTTAGACTAAACATCTCTCCACTAAATTCAACCCGCAGCGTTGTTCCATGTAGTCTTTCAACAGATTTGAGATATTTCGAACGACAATAAAAAGCTATTCCTCCTCTGGCATTCTTCCGTGTATCACGACAATAGTCAATGCAGTGATAACCAGGTAAATACAATGACTGACTCTCACAATACCACGTTTCCGTTATAGTAATGAAATCATTGTGATTTAAAAGTGAGACAACATCCAGGTTATCGAGCTTGTTCACAAAACCCTGTGCATTCTACGCTGTATAACAAACATTCTTGACGTTATTTTGAAAACGATTTAACATTATAATGAAATTCGTTTGGGGTCATCAGAAACGAAATAAACACTTAATCGAAAAATTATCTGTCAATACATATTCCATTCTACATTTTAACGGAAAGTTCCGTATAAATATATTTATAACCCATGTACTTTTGCACAAGTATATATATCATAAATATATTTATTGTTCCAAATTGTCAAGTTATCAACCTCTATATGTTATAATAATTTATAAATTTAAGAAACTATCATAAGTAGAATCTGTATGAAAATTAAACGACCGTTAAACATAATTAAACAGTGTACACAAGAGTATAAACTCGTTTTAATCCTCTGCACACTGATGTCAAAATACCAAAATTTCGAGCACCAACTTTTCCCCATAGTTCAACTAGGAATTTATCCAATTTAGTCGTGTTTGGCAGAGCTCAGTGATCTCCGTTAAACAAGAAAGAATTGGTTAAATTACTAGTTGCATTATGGGAAATATTTACAGCTTGAAATTTCGACATATAGACATGCAGTATTATGATTAAACCCTTCCAAACCTGCCACAAATAACTTCTGAAAATTTCATCAATTGGGTTGAAAACATGATCAAATCATTTCTCAAAGATTGGTCTGTACATGACATTTCCTTACTTCTCTGTGACCTATTGTTCAATTTATGTTGATTTGTCGGTATCCTTCTTCCACCACGATTCACTGATTCATAGCTTTGAATCGAAGCAGGCTGATTGCACTTTGTGTAACTATGTCTCTGTTGAGAAACAGAGCTAGCGTGAACGTCAAAGGTATCCAGCGACGACACAATCCATCTGGGAGTGATTTTGTTTACCGTCGCCGGACATAAATCGTGCAGCGAAGTTCCTAAAATATATCCACAACTGTATGATGAGACCTCTTAGACCTTGAGACTATCATACTCCAACAATCAAGGTCCAAACATCCGAATACAGTACGGCCGCCGTGGATTGGTCACTTCCCACGGGGTAGGATACATTCTACAGAGTTGGAGGTGGGGTGGTCGAGCCTAGTTTTCTTTTTTTCCCGGTTGTGAGTGTAGCATGGGTTAATGACCAGAACTATACGGTTAGGGTTGAAGATCGATGTGGAGAGATCCAGAGGGGTTAGTGATGCAGTCAGGACATTGTGGATTGGTGCAGGGAATATTAGTCAAATATGAACTTAGTGCGTTCTCTCTTAATCTGTTCTTGAATTGGGACCTATTGTACTGTTGAGTTAATGGAGAGATTTCGTTCCAAAGACGTGGGAAAGAATGGAGAGGTAAGTCGGATGAGAAACTAGTTCTGGGCTTACGAATAAGTATTTTGCCAGACTGCCTTGTGTTCATGCCCGACGGATTATGGTATATTTCAAACGTTTCGTCAAAGGAAACAGGTAATTTGTTATTACACCAGTCGTGCATGAACAAAAGCGTCTGCAGTTTGTACAGATCGTGGAATTTTAGTATTCGACAGCTTTTAAAAAGTGGATCAGTATGGGATGTGTAAGATTTATTCGCTATAATTCGGATAGCCTTCTTTTGCAAGCCACAAATCCTACTAACAAAGGGAGAATGTCCCCATACAAGAATACCATACGTTAAGTGACTATGGATTAAGGAAAAGTACAGTGTTCTTAATGCATGTAGTGGGAGAAATCGTTTTGCCCGGTTTATGGCACATATTGCTCTTGCTATTTTTAGGCAAACGGCTGAAACGTGCTGCTTAAATTTTAGATTTTCATCCAAGTGGATTCATAAAAACTTGAGTGTTGTTTCCTCTTGCTCGTTTCCGATTAGTTGTATGTTTGTGTTATTAATGGCTATGCTCTTGTCTCTGGCAGTGTATAAATCACAGTGGGGGTGTAATAATATAAATTTGGTTTTAGATGCATTAAGAGCCAGCTTGTTAGCAGCACACCATTCCTGTATTTTCACAAGTTCAGAATTTGCATTTCCAATGAGATCATTCACGTTATTTGATGACACATAACCTGTGGTGTCATCTGCAAATGACAAAATTTTTAATAATGTTGAATTGCTGATATCATTAACGTAAAGCAGAAAAAGGATAGGGCCTAGGATGGACCCTTGTGGCACACCTGTAGTTGTGGGTTCCCTATACGATTCTTTGTCATTGAATGGTACAAACTGACTTCTTCCAGTTAAATAGTTTTCGAACCAAGAATTTCCCACACCTCTAATACCATAGTGATGCAATTTTTTAAGCAAAGTGTTGTGATTAATATTATCGAAGGCTTTGGAAAAGTCTAGGAAGATGGAGAGGGTACAGTTCTTCGTCCTTTTGTCGTTCTGAGCGGCGACATCATTTACTAAGTGCAAAATGGGATGTATAGTTGAATGGTGTTTTCTGAAACCAAACTGATACCAGTAGATGATGCTTTGTTCATCCAAAAATAGTTGCAAACGCACTTGCATTATTTTTTCAAGTATTTTTGAAAACGTGGGAAGAATACTGATTGGCCTATAATTATTAAATATGTGAGGGTCCCCGCTTTTGAATATGGGTATTATTTTAGCGACTTTCATTTTGGTCGGCACCACGCCCGTCGAGAAAGAGAGATTGATGATATTGGTGAGTGGCTTGCTATTTCAAAGCTTATCTCTTTCAGTAGCTTAGTCGACATGCTATCACAATCGTTGGTATGTTTTCCACTTAGGCTTTGAATACAGAGAATTACTTCTTGTTCATTGGTGGGTGATATAAAAAATGAGTCAGTGCAACTATCCCCAATGTATTCTGAGAAATGCCGTGATGGTGTTGGTATTTGATTACTTATTGATTTGCCAATGTTCGCAAAGAAAGTGTTAAATTTATTGGCTATTTCTTTAGCATCGGTCAATTCAGAATTTTCGTCGATGAAAGAAGAGGGTAGTGTATGGGCACATTTCGTTTTATTGATGGCTTTGCGTAAGATTTCTCATGTTTTCTTAGCATTATTTTTGTTTGGGGATAATACCTTACTGTAGTAGTCTGCTTTGCTCTTTCGTTTTAATCGATTAAACATTTGGCAATACCTTTTGTATTCGTCTACAATCTGAGGATTTCTGGACTTTAACTTTTTGACAAACAGTTTGTTTTTGTTGAGGGATGATTGTAAAAGTCCAGTTGTCATCCAAGGTTCACGTTTTACAAATTTCTTTGGGATTGGCGTGGTTTTGATTGGAAATGCAGTGTCAAAATGTCTATAAAAGATATTAAGAAATGAATTATGTGCTTCATTAGGGCAGTTAGTATTAAGTATATCCGAAAAATCGGTTGTCGAAAGAAGGTCCTTAAAATAGTTAATATTCGTTCGGTTAAATGCACGTTTTTGTGTTTCAGTAGTTTGAGGAGTAACTTTGTCCGACTCTTCCAAATAAAATGTTGCAAAGTGGTCACTTACATCAGTAATAATAATACCCGATTTGTTTTCCTTGTTGGCATTACTGAAGATATGGTCTATTAATGTTGCAGTAGAGTGTGTGACCCTTGTTGGTCTCGTGATAGCCGGTAAGTACTGGTTTTAGAGTGATTATTAAAATTTAAGAGGTCAATATTAAAGTCACCCATTACATAAGCATTTTTGTTACTAAGGTTAATTTTCTCCGGGAGTAGGCCTAAACTAGACAGAAATAAATCGAGGTCTGCTTTCGGTGCAGTATTGGGTCTGTAGATAATACCGACTATACATTTTTCATTTGAAGTAATTTCAATAAATAATGATTCAAAAACATGAGGAATGAAGATAGAGAGGTCCTTGCGTATTTTGAATGATAAATTTTCTTTTATGAAAAGGCCAACGCCACCTCTTCCGTCGTCATTGGAAGGGCGAGAACTGTAAATAAGTGGATGATACCCTTTTAGCTCATAACTTACTTCTTCTTTGATACTAAAAGTTTCAGTCATACCTATTATATCAAAGCAATTTTCGTTTGCCTGAAGATCACATATTAAGCAACGAAGGTTTTCAAAATTGGCATTTAAGCTACGGCAATTAATATTAAAAAGAGACAGTGATTTATTTTTGACTGACACATTATCTTTGAAGTCATTAGGTGTGTAATACCTGCAGCTCTGATTATCAATGGTAAAGGGTGGGCTTGGGTCATCGGTATTGTTCGATATAGCGTCATTAAATTTTGATACAAAATCAAAAGTACTATCTTTCTGGATCTCATCAAAGAACGAGTTATTAGCCATGATCGTTGGGTAAATTAAAGAAGGCATCGTTGTGACCAACCATTCGGGATAATAGGATATTCAGAATGATGTATCTAACAGATCTATTTACATGGGAAGGTATGTTGTTCATAGAATTAAACAAAACTCTGATGTCAGAAGTAAAATAGACATACACATACATAACATATTGAGATTGGGAAACCCTTCTTTATACAATACTAGCGGGTGAATATCTAAATTTTATAGTAAATTTCCTTTCTTATTATACCTACCACAATTGTTTACTACAGGCTTGCACTACAGTGGAAGTCCCTAACTCGGATAAAATACTCTCTATTTTTGTCTTTCCCAAGCAAGTTGGGAAAGAAAAGTGGTGCAAAAGCACCAATAAAAATAAGCCAAAACTGGGTCGAATGCAACCGGCGCAGACCCAGTACGGGACGCTCTCTCCCAAGTACAACTCCACGACTTCCGTTGCCAGTGCGCATATACCGTCTCTAAAGACTCATTCTTTTTGAATCCGTAAACGTTAGAGTTATGTGATCAGCGGGGAGGAAAGATTCTTTACCCGTAAAGAAGACGGGAGGGCCTCCATGTAAACAATTGTGGTAGGTATAATAAGAAAGGAAATTTACTATAAAATTTAGATTTCTTATCAACCTACTCACAATTGTTTACTACAGGCTGAATAGACAAAAGGCTGGAGGGAATCGCATAACCAACCCCCACATAACCCTAGTGCACTGGAACCGTGAAGTAGATGGAAGAGGTCCCGAGGCTTATAAACCATAATGTCGCAATCATTGGTAAAGGACAATGAAAAGAGACATATGAGCCTGTGTGACACACAGACAGAAAAAGGGCAGTAACAGCACAAGGCTGAAACTGACCTTCAAGAAGCCTAATGGCTATGGCAGACAACAGCCTGAGCAGAAGAAAGAGGACCCAGGGCAAAAAGGTCCTCCGACTGCTCCTGCAACTGGCGTAAATAAAAGGTGGAGAAAGTAGAAGCATTTCTCCAGTAGGCTGCCTGCATAACATCCGACAACTTGACGGAGTTAGAATAAGCCCAAGAGGTAGACAGTGCCCGCACCTCGTGGGCAGAAATACGATTGGTAATACAATCGCCAGCTGCTAAACGACTATAAGCCGTACGAATAGCAAGACAAATCCATCGAGAAATGGATTGAGGAGAGATCTTCTGTCGACCCGGAATGAGAGACAGAAAAAACCGTTTTCTGCCTTTCCGTATGAAGCGTGTCCGATCAAGATAAATGCGAATAGCACGGACCGGACAGAGCAAAGGGCGAGTACCCTCAACAGAGGGAAGAGCCCTGATACAGATAGGAGGAGGAGTAGTATCTGGTAACTGATTCTTAGCCAAAAAGGAGCAATCAGTGGTAAAAGTAACACTGTTGGGAGAGCTCCTAAAAAAGGCCGGGTCAACCGAGAGGGCGTGAAGCTCACTAACCCGTCTGGCCGAAGCAAATGCCATCAGAAAAGCCGTCTTATATGTGAGAAATTGCATATCCACCTGAGATAAAGGTTCGAACGGCGCCCCCCCCCCCCCCCCCCCCAAGCAAAGCAGCACCCACGAAAGATTCCATCGTGGAGTAAGCTGCAAAGTCCGAGGCCTTTTCAAAGAAAAGTGCCGAACAAGCTTGGAGAGGTAAGGATTAGTGCCGATACGACGCTTCCCCACGTAAGAAAAAGTCTCTGAAAGCATAGACCTGTAACCCTTGATGGTAACAGGCTGGAGACCCCGAGAATCAAACAGATATACCAGAAACTCCGCAATCTGTGAAATCGAAGGATTGGCATAATCAACAGAGTGATCAGCACACCATCGACAGAAGACCTTCCATTTAGCTGCATAAGCTAAACCAGTGGAGTGCCTCCTTGAAGAAGAAATGCACTCCACTGCTCGTCTCGAAAAACCTCTACGGAGGAGACAGGACCTGACAAAAGATATGCGTGAAGGCACAATGAAGTCGGGTCGACGTGAAACCTCCTCGGGCGACCTTGACAAAGAAGGTCGCGACGTAGCGGGAGACGTGCCGGAACCGCCGCCATCAGCGAGCGGAGCGGATTGATCCACACCCGCTGAGGCGACAGGGGAGCGATCAGAATGATTCGACAACTGCAGGTTCGAATTTTGGCGAGAACCTGAGGAAGAATCGGAACCGGCG
Organism: Pictodentalium vernedei; assembly: GCA_031216915.1. NCBI lineage: Eukaryota > Metazoa > Mollusca > Scaphopoda > Dentaliida > Dentaliidae > Pictodentalium > Pictodentalium vernedei. The sequence continues at coordinate 214,398,709 of CM062288.1, forward strand.
GGAAGGCGTAGCCGACTAGACCGTTCCAATCGAGTGACAGAGCGTCCACGGCAAAAGCCAGAGGATCTGGACACGGGGACACGAAAGTGTCCACCTGATGGTTCCAACGAGTCGCAAAGAGGTCGATGTGGGGACGTCCCCAGAGATCGCAAAGCGACTGGAACACAGCCCTGTGAAGCATCCACTCGATGGAAATAACCCTGCCCTGTTGGGACAGGGAGTCGGCTAGGACGACGTTCAGACGACCGGGAATGTGACGAACAACCACTCCGGCGTGAACATCCTGAGCGAGCAGTAAAAGATCCCGAGCTAACTCGTACATCGGAAGCGAGTGCGTGCCGCCCTGGTTCCGAATGTAAGCAACCACTGTCGATTTGTCGGATAGTAGAAGGACCTGGCGATTCGACAGGTGAGGGATCCACTGCCTGAAACTCAGAAGAAGAGCAAGAAGCTCCTTCTGGTTGATGTGTAGAGCTGCTTGATCCCGGTCCCACATCCCGTGTAGGGAAAGACCGAGAGGATCCAACGTCGCACCCCATCCGAGATCGCTGGCATCTGCCGTCAGAACGCGATCGGACGTGGGTAAGTCCAGCGGAACACCCTGCGTAATCCACTGAACATCTGTCCAGGGAAGAAGGTGAGGATACAGAGAGTCCGGAAACGGAAGCACCTGATCCAGAGAATCTACATTCGGTCTCCAACGACTGAGCAGAAAGTGTTGGAGAGGTCTGACACGCAGCCGACCTAGAGGAATGAGATCCGTCACCGAACCGCAGAGACCGATCAGCCGGAGAAAACTCCGAGCGGTCGCGGACCTGGACTGGGACAGAGTCAGAGCAAAAGCTGAGAGAATCACAGCCTTGGCCTGGGGAACAGCCACCAAATTGAATTTGGTTTGGAAAGACATCCCCAGATGACAAAACGACTGAGAAGGGACCAGGTCCGACTTCTTGACTCTGAATCCTAGCGACGTGAGCAAGCTCAACAGAGTGGCGACATCCGATTCCAGTAAGGCAGCATTGGAATGCCTCTGGAGGATATCGTCCAGATATGCCGAAGTAGTCACCATGGACTGTGTGCGATGGAACGCTATCACATGCGACATCAGTCTGGTGAACGCCCAAGGAGCCAGGTTGAGGCCGAAAGGCATGGCCTTGAACTGGTAAACTCGCCCCAGAAAAACGAACCTGAGATACTTCCGTGACGCCCGATGCATCGGAACGTGGAAGTAAGCGTCTCGCAGTTCGATGCTGACTGCGAAATCTCCCTGGTGAATGGATTGGCGGACCGACCTGAAAGTCTCCATGCTGAACTTGGGAGCAATGATAGACTGGTTCAGGATACTCAGATCGATAACCGGTCGGAGTCGGCCGTCCTTCTTCGGCACCAAGAACAGGCGGGAATAGAAACCCACTGACTGAACGTTCTTGACGACCTCGATCGCCCCCTTTGCCAGGAGATTGGCAATCTCCGTGGACAAAAGTTCCCGACGTAAAACGTCTGAAGGAACTGTGGTTGGAAGAGGCACCCTTGACAGAGTGGGGTGCCGTCGGAAGGATATGCGCAGCCCGGACCGAACAACATCTAACACCCATGGATCGGATGTGATGGTGGTCCAATGGTCTGCGAACTCTGCTATCCTTCCTCCAACCTGGGACGAGTCGAGGTGAGGACCTTCATTTCGAGCCCCGACGAGGCCCGCGAGAGGAGAAACCACCTCCTCTGCTAAATGAAGAATCCTGAGACTTCCCTCGATTCTGCCGACCCCTACCTTTACCCCGTGAGTAAGAAGTAGAGGCGGCGGCAGAAGGACCAGCCTTTTGCTTCACAGAGGAAGCAGAAGGGTACTTGTTAGGCTTGGAACGGCCCTTGCCTCCCCGAGAAGGCTGATCAAGCTGACGAAACAACAGCTGATCTTTGGAATGACGTAGGACGTCATCCCGGACCGTCGACACGGAACCATGGAAAAGTTGCGGACCTGCCAAAGAAGCAGCTCGAAGAGTAGCACGCTGCTCCTCGGGAAGGGATCGTCCTGTGTCCAGCACAGCGTCCCTTCGAACTAATTCCAAATTGGCCGTGTTACAGTCATGCGTGTGAGTAAGGTGCATAAGCGCCTTGGACAGCACACGCAAAGGAGCCTGTACCTCGTCAAACTTATCTGGAGGCAGATAAGCAGCCAAAGCTGAGACGACGTGATCTGAGAGAGAAAGCATGCCAAGCATCTCTCTAGATAAGCCCAACGTGGACTCCAGAGTCGTCATTGGAATGACGGCAGACTTGGGCTTGGAAAGCCCGAGGGAAGTGGAGTCCTGATCCAGAACCGTCAAAGTCTGGCAGACTGACGGATTGGCGGAATCGTAGGAACGATAACGCACAGGAGGCAAAAAGGTGTCAACCCTGGTGAAGAACGAAGTCTTCAAAGCCTTGGAATTCACCTTGGCATCCAATGCTGAAAAAGCCTCAACCACCTGTACCGACTGGCACGGTCGAAGGCGCCCAGAAGCAGGTTGCTCCATAGGCTGTTGGCGCGCGACCGATGATCGCGGCCAGGCTGACACTGTCGGCTGGTTAGCAGGTTTGAGCTCAGGCAGAAACCCAAACACAAAGTCAAGAGCCGCCCCCAAGTCCGAAGACTGCTGGCCCTCGACCTCAAGCATGTCGGACTCCTCCCCAGAGTCGGAAGACACATAGCCCATCGTGGGCAAACCAGCCGACGCCTCCCATGGTGTCGGGACACCAGAGGAATCGGAAACCGGCCTGTTTCCAATCCCGGGAGGCGGCGCCAAAGGAGGCGCCTGGAAACCACCCATAGCCTCGCTGGAAGCAACAGGAAGGCTCTTAGAAAGAACCTGAGTGAGTAAGGAGAGGGCCTCCCTAAGCTCACTGCCTGTACCGACCGGTTCGACAGGGGAGCGAACCGGCAAAGTGGCTTCACCTCTGACCCTCTTAACCAGCGAAGGGTCACGATCCTCCAAAACACCCGACGCGGGACGACGGGCGGCAGCCGAAACATCTGAAGGCAGACGTGTATAAGGGTACGATGCACCCCGAGGATCAATATTGCGAGAACTCATGAGAGTCACCGCGGACCTCTGCGGGGCAGAAGGTCCAGGCTGCACAAAAGGCGTTGGTCCCCCAAAACTGGTCGTGTGACCAGAGTGAGTAGACGGAAACGCCACGGAGTTCATAGTGTTTCCACTATGAACATCCGAATCCAAAGACACAACTGTGGTGCTCGACGGCGAAGAGACCACAGCGATGGGCTCGGCCGGCAGCCCCTTCCGACTTCGCCGAGTTGAAGTCAGGGAAGGCTGAGGCCGATATCCCACGTCTACAGTATCGGACAGTCCTGCAGTCCCCTGCAGCGAAAAGCCGAGGCCGGCTGAAACAGATAACGAAGCAGACGGGCCAGCAGCAGTAGTAGATACGTCGAGAGTCGTTGAGGCTGGTGAAATAGTGGAGAGAGCACACCGGCTCGGCTCCGAAGGAGGAGTCACAACCCTAGTGGCAGCCTCAGATGTCGACTGGAGGGGGACCGTAGTCCCGGAACCAGGCATCTCTACACCAGAACACTCAACGGCTCCCGCAGTATCCACCACAGGAAAAGACTGCACATCCCCCACGGAGGAGGAATAACTCTCACCAGACAAAGTCGACTCGGGAGGCCCCGAACGACCACGTTCTCCTTTCCCGCGGGAGCGGGAGGCACGGCCACGAGAACGAACGACACGGTTTACTGACGCCCAGAAGGTGGAAGACCATGTTCCACAGACACCACACGGCCGCTCGGCCGAACACCCATTACAGGAGGAACAAGACAAATGTACATCGTCCACATGCTTTGGCAGCAGACATTGCCCACAGGGAATTGTCCTGGGCATGATAGAGGTGAGAGGAGCAGAGAAGTGGAGATGAGAAAACAGAACACCCCCAAAGAAGAGAGAAAGGTGACAGAAACAAAGACCCCAGAAGGTCGACCGGGAACCACCCAACAGGAGGACTACTCTCAAAAGAAAGAAGAAACACTGCAGGAGTGGTACCCCGCTGACACCTAACTCTAACACAATTTGAAAATTTTGCAAAAAATGCATTAACAATAATTGTGAAAAAATCTAAGTCCGAACCGAGTGGCACGCGAAATTCGCGAGCGACTCGAGAGAGAGCAAATAAAAATACATTATGGACATATAATAGAAAAGAGAATATATAAAACACTGTTCCTGAGAAAACAAAGGATACACTGTGGTATAATGAATCAGGAATCATCAAACATCGAGCTGGTGGAACACTGATAAGCGTGCAAAAACATCTCGACACGAAGCGGATTTCAAAAAGAATGAGTCTTTAGAGACGGTATATGCGCACTGGCAACGGAAGTCGTGGAGTTGTACTTGGGAGAGCGCGTCCCGTACTGGGTCTGCGCCGGTTGCATTCGACCCAGTTTTGGCTTATTTTTATTGGTGCTTTTGCACCACTTTTCTTTCCCAACTTGCTTGGGAAAGACAAAAATAGAGAGTATTTTATCCGAGTTAGGGACTTCCACTGTAGTGCAAGCCTGTAGTAAACAATTGTGAGTAGGTTGATAAGAAACCCGACGTTGCACAGAAGATGGTTGTATCAATATACACTCAGATATGATCGATAGAAGGTCAAGGTCAACAATTTCAAGTTCAAGGTCACCCGCACCGGCTCCCCGATAAAGTCAAAATGATCGATGGGTCAATATACCCGCACATATGACATTTTAGCCCGATCGGCCCTGCCGTTTTCGAATTAAAAGGTCAAGGTCACCAATTTCAGGGTCAAGGTCACCCTGCACGGGCACCCCGATAAAGTTAAAATGATCGATGGGTCAATATACCCGCACATATGAAATTCTAGCCCGATTGGCCCAGCCGTTTTCGAAATAAAAGGTCACGGTCATCAATTTCAGGGTCAAGGTCACCCCGCACGGGCATGCCCACCCCCCCCCCCCCCCCCCATGTTACTCGCAGGGGCGAATTACCCCGTATACAAAACTTGAGATCGATCGGTCGAGAAACGGAGGTGCCCACCCGGAACAAAGATAGAGAGATACACAGATGGACAGATAGAGAGATAGATCGAGACATTCGCATTTATATATTGGACTAGCGGGTGATACCCGGCGTTGCACGGGAGAAGATGCTTATATCAGCCGCTTTCGAAATAAAAGGTCAAGGTACCCAATTTCAAGGTCAAGGTCACCCCGCGCGGGCACCCCGATAAAGGCAAAATGATCGATGGATCAATATACCAGCACATATGAAATTTTAGACCGACCGGCCCAGACGTTTTCGAAACAAAAGGCCAAGGACACCAACCCCGAGGCCAAGGCCACCCCGCACGAGCACCCCGATGAAGTCAAAACGACCGATGGGCCAGCATACCCGCACATATGAAACTTCAGCCCGATCAGCAGAGCCGTTTTCGAAATAAAAGGTCAAGGTCATCAAGTTCAAGGTCAAGCTCACGCCACACGGGCACGGCACCCATCCCATGTTACCCGCAGGGACGAACCAGCCCCGTGTAGAAAATTTGAGACCGATCGGTCGAGAAACGGAGGAGCCCACGCGGAGCAAAGATAGATAGAGAGAGAGAGAGAGAGAGAGAGAGAGAGAGAGAGAGAGAGAGAGAGAGAGAGAGAGAGAGAGAGAGAGATACAGACATTTGCATTTATATATTAGATATACATACGAGGTTTAGATTACTATAGAGATCAGGGCCAGAGAGAGAGATTGGGTGGGGGCCGGGGCAGTGACATTCGGGTCTTGAAGGCCAGGATGTTTTGGCTAAGCCTATCACCCCCCCCCCCCCCCCCCCATCCCCCAGCTGGTTCAAACATGACCTGAAAGACCGCACCCCTATTTGTTGGCCCGTTAGATGGATGCACCAAACAAAGAAACGAAATAAGGGCTCTCAGGCCACGTCAGGACTAAATAAAGGTTCTCAGGCCACGCCAGAACTGAACCAATCCCAGGCCACGTCAGAACCGACCCTGTTAGAATCATACACCGCGACACCCTATTCCATTCATCAATAAAACAGGATATCGCGATGCATGATCCCAACAAGGTCAGTCTTTCTGCTGCTCATGAAATATCAAATTCCATCAAAATTAGACTGGTCAACAATCTTATTGCAGTTAGAAGTTACGCTCTGATTGACATGACATCCGCAAAACTTGTCAGAGAGACTATCCTTACAGGTCAACTAAATACAGTCGAGGCCAAATTTAACATCTGTGCTATAAAATACTGTGGCTGTTGGATTTCCTCTGCCATGCCTGGGATAACATGAAATACTCGGATAACGTGGCTTAACATTTTAATCGATATCTCAGGCTGACCACTAACGAAGTATTGCCCCGCGAGCGGACGCGAGCGGACACGTGCCATGGGACACATGCATTCTTACTGTTCAGGTAAGGATGTATGCCATCACAATCTAAAATCCCTAAGACGATCCCACAGACTGTGCTTCTATGGAAATGGATTTGATTTTTTGTTTTTCTTACGAGTAAGCACAGGCGGCTTTTACCAATTGGAGAAATATCTAGACACCGTCGTTTTTAGATGTCATTATTCACGGTTTTGTTTAGCTCGGTTCAGAATCCGATTTTTCTATGGTACGACGAAAGGAGCGGCGAGGGACAATCTCATGGTATTGCACATTAGATTTGACCCCAGACAGCCACCCACAAAGCCCGTATTGCCAGAGTTGATCACTGTCTGTGGCACAGTCATGTGCAATTTTCGAACTCGGGGTACTACTTTGATAGGAGACCAGTAAAGAAGTATATAAAACAATCATGAGTATTCCCTGGTATAGCTTAATATATCGGCCTAACTAGGTTGTTACAGCTTCGTCGAAACACGATTTTCATGTTGTCCAACAGAAAGAATCATTTGGAAACGCACTGTACAGCTTGGTCCAGAACACGACCCTCCTATAATTCCAGAGCGAGACCGCCATAGGATTATCCCATGTCAATCTCTCCATAAAACCACAGGAAAATCGGCTTCAATCTTCAGAGAAAATCAAAATTAAACAGTGATGTTTAACTTTAAAAACTTGGATGTAGCTTTGAATAGGAATCGAGAGAACAGCAATTCTGTTCAGAAAGTGTGTGTGTTCCAGAGAGCTGTTCTCACTGCCATCGTGGTTCAATTCGTTCAAGACACAATTTTTCTACAGAAAAGTTGAGAAATAGATGTGGGATGATTTCGCGGTATTTTGTGCAGTTGAGTCCCTAACCTGATTTTTCTACACTTCAACTGAAGAACTGATGCAGGATAATCTCCGGGTAAGACACACAAGAACTGAGCACCACACAGCCACCCATCAGGCCAGCATTGGCATTGGGGCCCCTGTCTGCGGTACGGTCATATACAATTTTCGAATTTTGGATATAACTTAAATGGGAGATCACTGAAGTATTATGTAGTATGTAATACATTCTCGGATATCCCTTGGAACAGGTTGATACATCCGACTAATTGGGTCGGTACAGTTATGTTCGAAACATGATTTTCCAATCATTTAACAGAAAGCCTGAACTGGGATAGTCTAGCGTATTTTTCAGCTTGATCCAAAACACGACCTCTCTACAATACAATAGGGAGGCCGACATGGGACAATCTCTGTATCATATGAATAAAATTTATCTTATCTTATCTTATGATAGGAATCTGTATGTGTGTGTGTGCGTGTTCAAAACTCAACTCTCCCATAGGTTACTAAAGAGACTGGTATGGGATGAGTTTTAGGTCATGGGCAACTGGATTCAGATCCGGAATTTTTTATAGTACAGCAGGAGGACCGGTGCGGGATAATCTCAAAGTATTGTACATGAAAATGGATATGCCTCTCATTGGATATCAAGGAGATAGTATATATTGCACTCACGGATATTCCTAGGTATAGGTTGATACGTCAGACGCACTAGGCTGGTACGGCTACGTTCCAAACACGATTGTCCTGTAATTTAACAAAAAGCCGGGATTGGGACAATCCGATGTATTGTACAGCGTGGCCGAATGCACGACTCTCCTAAAATACAATGGAGAAACCTACATGGGACAATCCCACATCAGCCCTCCCCCATATGATAGGACTCTGTTTGTGCGTGTGCGCACAGATTCCCATCACATAAGGGGGAGGCCGACATGGGATTATCCATATAAGGGAGATGCTGATAAAGGAGAGGCAGACATGGGACTATCCACTTAGAGATTGGTATGGGATGAGTGTTGGGTTTTGGGGGAGCTAGGTTGAGATCCGGGTTTTTGTAGTACAGTAGGAGGACATGTGCGGAATAATCCAAAGTATTGTTCATGTAAATGGATATGTCTTTCATTAGTTATCAAGGAGATGAATAAGGCTGGTACGGTTATGTTCAAAGCACGATTTTCCTGTAATCCAACGGAGCGCCTGTAATGGGACAATCCAATTTATATTGTACAGCTTGGCCCAGAACACAGCCTTCCTAGAATACAATGGAAAAACCGACATGGGACTATCCCATATCAACCCCCCCCCCCCCCCTCCTCATATGATAGGAATCCGTATGTGTGTGTGCACACAGATTCCCATCACATAAGGAGGAGGCCGACACGGGACTATCCATATAAGGGAGAGGCTTATAAGGGAAGGGCCGACATGGGATTTTTCTGGTCAGTCAGGGACATCGATGGGTAATATTGTTAGATATGAAATAGAGGTGCATGCATACATGTTTTGTGATTACGTGCTCCAGACAACAGTCCACAGTAGCATCATAGTACAGCTTGGTTCAAAACTCAGCTCTCCTATTGGTTACTACAGAGATTGGGATAGGATGAGTTTAAGGTTTCGGGTAGCTGGATTCAGATCCGGATTTTTTGCAGTACAGCAAGATTGGTGCGGCATAATTTCAAAGTATTGTACATGAAAATGGATATGCCTTTCCTTGGATATCAAGGAGATATGATATAACATATTTATGAATAATCCTTGGTATAGGTTGATACGTCAAACGAATTAGGCTGGTACGGCTACGTTCATAACACGATTTTCCCGTAATTTAACAGAAAGCCTTGACTAATCTAATGTATAGTACGACACGACCCTCCTAGAATGCAATGGAGGGGCCGACATGGGACAGTCCCATATCAGCCCCCCCCCCCTCGGATATGATAGGAGTCCGTATGTATGTGTGCATACAGATTTCCATCACATAACGGGGGGGGGGGGGGCGACGTGGTATTATCCATATAAGGGAGATGTTGATAAGGGAGAGGCTGACATGGGAGGATTATTCTGGTCAGCCTGAAATATCGGTGGGTCATATTGTTCGATATAAAATGGGGGTGCATGCTTTCATGTTTCATGTAATATTGAATGATATGGAGAGAAAAAATTCTTTAGATGAAAATCAGAGGAGAGTTAATGGAAATGGTATATATAGCTAGGCTCTTCTGGCTTTATACTATTATTCTCCAAGCAGCCAGTAACGTTGGCAATACACGCAGTACGTATCATATGGCCAGAGACAACGTGAAGGATAAGTATATGTATGGGTGTGCGCTTAAATTATATAGACAAAAGCATTCCTTATAGCTTGGCTATTCTGGCGGTATACAGTTATTCCCAATACAATCAATTACAATGGCAATGCAAGTGGTATATTTCTCACTGTTGGAGACTAGAGATGGGGGGGGGGGGGGGGTGTTTGTGTGTGCTGTTAAGCTATTTTGATGAAAAAGACCCACAGAACACTCTTATGTGAGAGTCAGTTGAATTAGTTTTCATTTTTAGACTATTTGGTTGTGTGCATGTGTGAACAAATGTTTGTTAGCATGTATATGACAGACATATGCACAACCAAAACATGCTTATTATCTATTTGGCTATTGGGTCTTTAGTTAGCTACTGGCATTGTATGGTTATTTCTGTTATATAGTTACCTACGTGAGAAACGGTTATGCAATGATTCAAATGGTGTATGGATTAACGGTATGCATGTCACAAGTTACGTCAATCACCACACAGCAGCAATTGATTGATGCAAGTTGAGACATGCTGAGAGAGTGGATAATTTCAACAGCAACAACAAAAAAAAAAACAAACAAAAAAACAAATAATGAAAAAAAAATTATAAGCTGAGATATAGCAGTAGCTTGTGCTCTGGTATTAGTACATCTCTTTGACTTTGAATGTGTTGTGCAGTTCTTTTTAATACACTCGGTGGTATGGAGAGGAACTATTGTTCTGCGTATTCTTTCCACCTTGAGGATAGAGATTCTTTGTATTCCAGAACAACCCTGACACCAACAACCCGAATCCTAGTTTTGAAACCTTTCTGTATCCTCAGATGATATGCAATACTTGAGAGTCTACCCCTTTCTCTTTTCAATGTGGGGGGCAGGTCTGTTCTGATGCTAAAATCATATAATACATTAAATTCAGAAGTACAACTTTATCCAAGTTGATAAGTACAGAATCACATATCCCTCTCACGGGAAAAGTTTCAAGGGTAACCTAATCATTTTAAAAATCTATTTGCCCAGCAAGTCCTGGCAGAACTTACATGGAAAAAATGATTTTACCTGACCTCAATATCACCTCAAGTCCAGGCAAAACTTACAGTTGTATAACTTAATACTAACCTAGTGCTTGATTGAGCTCTTCACAAGGGCTATGGCTCTTTGGTAAAGATCTCAATCAAGCACTAGGTTAGTATTAAGTTATTGCTTAACCCTTTACCTAATATGAAAAAAGACGATATTTGCAAAAACAATTCTTGAATAACTATTATTTTCATTTTTTGTCTCAAAAACATAGGTTATGACCCCTCATTGGAACGAGCTCGACGAGCTCGTTCCAATGAGGGGTCATAACCTATGTTTTAGAGACAAGAAATGAAAAAATAATTGGCGATTTTTTAGAATAGCGCTGGCCGGTTTTGACCGTTACGTTAGGCAAAGGTTAATACTAACCTAGTGGTTGATTGAGCTGTTATTTTAGACCTCAAAAATAGCTCGGTTTCACTTGGCCACTGGAGAGGTGTATTCTTCACTGACGATTCTCGGTTCACGCTTTACACGTCACATGGACAACAACGTTACTATCGACGTCGAGATGAGCGATATTCTGGCGCGTGAGCTAAAGAAAGCGACAGATTCGGGGGAGGGTCTGTTATGGTTTTGTGGGGGGATTTTTCATGGCGTGAAAATACCACTCGTGGTCATCTTGGGCAATCTTACACCCGTAAGATATCGGGATCAGGTCCTCACGTCGTTCCACTTATCCATGCGCGTAGCCTAACGTTGCAGTAGGATAATGCGAGGCCGCACGTTGCTAGGGTTTGTCGTGACTTCCTCATCCAAAACCCAGTTCGATTGGCCACCCTACAGTGCAGATTTGTCCCGATCGAGCATTTGTGGGACGAGCTGGACAGGAGGGTCAGAAAGCGCGTCCACGTCCCAAAGAACGTCGCTAAGCTCACGCAGGCCTTTCTTCAGCAGAGGAAAAACATCCCACAAAGGACCATAAACAACTTGATGGGGTCAATGGTAAGGAGAGTTAGAGAGCGACGGAAGTCCGGGATAGGCACATCCGCTATTGATGTTGATCTGGAAATGACGTAAGGTACATCACGTTTGAACGTTATCCATGCAAACGCCGTCTGTGTTAAGAAGAGTTTGTTGGTGGTTAACATCACATTTATGCACCATGGCTAATCGTGACCCAACATGGAGATGAAGTCAAGTTTAGTCAATCGTTGATCTACATGTTGCCCATTTTAGAGGACTTTCACCCCAAGCATTGGTGACTGGGTCCTATTTTACTAGTAAAGCGGAACTGGTTTACCACAGTAAACAAGTGCTGCTTACTTCCCGGGGTTCCCACGGGGAGTGTTAAGAAGAACAAAACTCTTCAAAATCTGATCAGTAATGAAGAAATAACATCAAAATCCAAACAATGAAGTAATCATCCATAACACATTTGAAATATTTAAAAAACTTCTTTTTTTCCGCTAGTATATATACCATTTTTTGAAAATAATCTGAATAGAGAAACCTCAAAACAGGACTGTATCGATGTTTTCTGATCTAAATAACTATCTAAAAACTATGTTCATTATGGAATTTTACTACAAAAACTCAGAAATAAATGTCTTTTGATTCCTGGTGTTGCACACACTTGGCAGAAACGACGATACCGTTGATATCGAGACTCCATGTCGCATAGCATAATGGTGGAAATTAGGCCTTCTCATTCTCCTGCAGACAAGAGCTTTACATCGATCAGTTGGGGATGTTTTGTGTGACCGGTATTCTGTACACATTATGGTATTACTTTGATATACAAAACAAAAGTACCAATATGGCCGCATGATCAGTATTTTTTTTACGTTAGCTTGAAATAAATTATACCAATTTAAACAGAAGTGCCTTTAATAAGGAAGTGACCTGCAATTGTCTGATTCTGCAAGGTGGTGGCTTTTTCCGAAATTCCAGGGCCCCGTATTGTCAGTGTGCAGATGAATGTGACAACCGTTTCTTATTCCCAGTTCCTTTCTCGACATTCGTTATCAACCGTAAAATCGATTGATAACGAAGGAACTGGAAATAAGCAACAGTTGTCAAGTCCCCTGTGTGTTGTAGAGATGTCAACACATGGTTTGATACACATAACGTTTTGCATTTTTGTGACCATTTGATTATCCAATTATCCAACGTCTGAAAACTATCTCCATCAAATATCACTTTAAAGAATTCTCTCAGTTCACCATTTCCTTTAAATGACCAAAAAAGTTATAAATTCCAAGCCGCAATCCCTCGAAATTCGATAATCCGCAATGGTGGGCATTTTCCTCCATTTTGTGTAACTATGTTGCCTCTACCATGTTGTCAGATTAACAATATTATCTATAACCCAAGGATCGATGAAAGTCTACATTCTGCTTTAACTATTGATAAAATATGAAAATAATGCCATTTGCAAATAAAGGTACATTATATAAATAACAGCCATTGTACGGCTATCCCATTGATTACAAGTTAAAGGAAAGAAAAATTGAGATTCCGGCGCGAGTGCACTATGAAGTATATGTTGAGATCGTTTATGGAGAAAACAATATTAGCAAACTGAGAGTGAGGAGGCTTATCATCTGAAAATATTGTGTAAGAGCGTATTTGATTGCTTATAACCTTTACGGACATGTTATCCAAATTTGCGCATGATGTGACCCATTTTTGTACACAACTGTTATCTCCAGAATTACCAGGTGAGCAGCTGTCATCCATATTTATTCGAACATGTTTCTGGAAATAGTATGATTTGGGGAGAAAACTATATGAGACATCAAGCTCAATCGATAAAAACGATGATTAATAGAACTTGCATTATAGCTGTGTTAACCCTTTACCTAACCTGAAAAGCAGACGACACTTGCAAAAATAATTCTTGTATAACTATTTTTTCATTTTTTGTCTCCAAAACATAGGTTATGACCCCTCGTTGGAACGAGCTGGACGAGCTCGTTCCAACGAGGGGTCATAACCTATGTTTTTGAGACAAAAAATGAAAAAAAATAATGAAAATTAATTGGCGATTTTTGAGAATAGCGCTGGCCGGTTTTGGCCATTACGTTAAGTAAAGGGTTAAAACAATTACGTTTGACCTTTTTCGAGCAAAAATAACCACTGAATGGCGAAAGTCGGTTCGAAAACATAATTTGGTGGCTTCAAACTGGAAGTATTAAACTGGTGCTGATTTGGGAGTACAAAGATTGCATGTTATCATTGAGATCGCAAAGACGTGACTGGTAGATAATGTTGGTCTACTTTCTCTCCCTCTTTCAAATATTACCAGATAAAATCGAGGGAGCGCCCCGCCCCCTAATCGGTTCCTACGTCTCTGTATTCTAGGCTATTATCCTGGAATACTATATCATTTTGCGACAACACCTGGTATTTGGAATATTTTGTGACAATAACTTGACAAAACTGGCAAGAGAATTGATAACTGTCTTGAATAGGGCCCGGCTTACATTAAAAATCGTTTCGGTTTCGAATCTTTTCACTGATTCGATTCGATTAGAGACCATCTCGATTATCCCAAAAATATTGAATTCCGGAGAGTTTGGGATTTTATATATTTCTTTATTGTCGACATTTGGAAGATATAGAGAGTAATCGCTTGACTGGGCAAGTTTCGTGAAATAATTCATGAGAGGTGAGGGACGTTGTTCAAACACGAGTGCGGGAATGCGCACGAGTGTTTTATAATATAGTCTCTCGTCTCGGATGAATTATTTCACGTAACCAGTCCAGCCAAGCGATTACTCTGTTTATTACATTTCATTATTAACGATAATTATATTATTTAACCCTTTACCTAACGAAACGGCAAAAAGGCCATCGCTACTCTCAAAAATCGCCAATTAATTTTCGTTATTTTTTTTATTTTTTGTCTCTAAAACATAGGTTATGACCCCTCATTGAAACGAGCTCGTTCCAATGAGGGGTCATAACCTATGTTTTTGAGACAAAAAATCAAAATAATAGTTATTCAAGAATTTTTTTTGCAAGTGTCGTCTGCTTTTCATGTCGAAAAACAAAACAAAAAACAATGAAGTCTTCATTACACCTACGGCAAAGTGTCTTCGTTTGCGCGCACGGATACATGACACAATTGCTGATTGCATAATTCACTTGTGAAGTTTTCTTTTAAAATCAAACCCGGAAATACCAGTAAATCACACTTTGGAAAGTAATAAGACAACGCATCTTGCAGTTTACTGTGACACAAGACTGACCGCGTCCACTCTAACTGGATACCACAAATTTAGTCGTAAAATTCCTTTAAAATCATTTGTAGTTGTACCGGAGATTGCTTTACGTCTAGGTTGGACATTATATCGCCCCCTGGGTGGGAAAAAGTCCCCATAGGCAATGCTAAAGCACTGGAGATGGCGACTTTTTTTCCACTCAAGGGTCGATCTTGGTCAATTTTCATTTGAATCTGGTCTTATTGCAAGGATAGCTGCGGAATGAATGATTTTATTTCGTAGTACAACACGCATATAAATACAAACTATAGACAGCGACATACATTAACCCTTTGAACTCTAGCGAGCCGTTTTTCCGGTCAGGAACACAATACGTCATAATTTCATTAATAGGATGGATGCTAAGTGCATCTGTGTGGTAGTACAATCAATATTTTCAACGTGCAGCCCCCACGGCTGCACGTTGAAAAAATATTAATTGGTCTACCCCTAAATAATGAACATGGACTCTTCCAGTTGCTGTCATTGAACTAATATGGAAAATACCACCAGGATTTAAAGGGTTAATCTCAAAAACATAGTTGCATTACTGGGAGATGGCAGAGCTACTAGGGCTGTCTTCCTGCCATTCGTAATAAAAACATAAATTATATATAAAAAATGAAATAGTCCTGACCACAGCGTGTATTTAATTTTTTAGATGGTTCTTTCCTGAAGAAATAACATAGTTTCCATCGTTTATAGAAAATGAAAGAATTTCGGATCAGTTAATAGATAATGCTGCCTGAAAGCTTTGTGAACACTTTTAGAACGTTAAAGGGTCAGCGATCTCATATATTAACTTCTTTAATATTTTGGAATACATATTGTCAAGGTCTATTCTTGCTTTTGATTTCAATATTTTGTGCGCCGAATTACTTCGTGTGGGGAAGAGGGCAAATTGAAAAATGAATCAACATTATTTCCCTTAACACAGTCGGTCAAACGACAAGAAGACGGTACTGATTCACTTAATTTTGAACTGATGTTAACGAAGTAGGAGTTAAATTTGTCAGCTATTTCTTTAGATCAGGTATTTCCGCATTGCTATAGACAATTCCTGACGGGAATGTGAAAGTAGAATTACATTTGTAAAAGTTTTCTTTATGTTATGCTTATTTTCATGAAGTAAAGTCTTGTAATAATCAGATCTGCGAGTCCGTTTCAGTCTGTTAAAATGGTACAGTACGTTTTGTATCTTACCTTATTTTGTGTGGTTGCGGATTTTAATTTTTTGACAAACAGTTCTATTTTTTCTAATGATGACAAGCAAAAGGCTCGATGTCACACACGGTTCACTCTTCACAAACTTTTAGGGAAGTCTAATGAGTTCTTCTGGAAAAGCTTGATCGAAAGCTGCATGAACAGTCTCGAGAAGAATATTACAGGCTTTGTTGGAACGCAGTGAATTCATTACAGTGGTGAAATGACTTTCAGATAAGAGAAATTTGAAATGATTAACATTCTCTTGCTTGAAAGATCTTTTGGAGGTTTGTATGGGATGGATGTGTCGTTTTGATGATTCATCAACATAAAAGGTTGTAAAAGAATTATGTTGGCTACATAATAATTATTCCAGATGTATATATAGAATAAACGTATAGTGCTTTCAAGTAAAAAAATTATTGTACGAGTAGGATTAAGAATGAAACCGACGAGCCTCTGGCGAGTCGGTTTCATTATTAATCCTACGTGTAGAATACATTTTTACTTGAAAACACTATACGTTTATTTTGTTTATCCCATAAATCATTTACAGGGCAGTCGCGGCGAAATCGTGCTGTTACTCGCTACAACACAATGCGAGAAATAAGGAGCACACTGGTCCAATTCGATCGACAAGCAAAACTGCCAAAAATAAACAAGGCGCAGTGATATATTTCTGTCTAAAAATATTTCCCCTACAAACTTGAGTTAATCATACAAACATACTTTATTAAATGAACAATGTTTATATTTTCTTATTTTTCTTGTTTATTGTTGATTTTATCAACTCGAGTTTTATAAACAAAGCCGACGACACGTGCATTTGTTTATTTACACTTTCTGAATTTGGAAAATAAAACATCACTCATCATGCCCACGCATTTCACAATCGAACTTGTATTCTTTTCAATGCAGGCTTTCGATTGATTTAATTTGTGTTTTTGTAAATTGTTGTTCATTTTATTGTTGGGCAGAGTTGAAATGTGTCATTTATTCTAAAACTAAACATTTAAGCGACGGTCAGCGTTTGATAAACGTCGATTCAATATGTCTCCCACAAGCGTAAAACAGGTCACGACAACACGAATGCGGTAGAGGTCAACAAGCCCGTCTCTACGATAGGAATTAATTCTTTCAGTGTTAAACCTACGGGGAAACTTTATCACACTACTAGGAGAATAAAGCAAAGAATTATCCAAGGTTTCTATTGTTGGAATAAATGGTCATTTATGGGACAAATGGAGATTAATTCTGTTGCTGAAAATATTATCAATTAGGGTGGCTGAATGGTCTGTAATTCTCGTTGGTCTTGTAAAGGGTATGAAACCTGCACTAAACATGGTTGTGATGAATAAGTAAGTTCTGTTATGTTAGCAAAATCGAATTAAATCAATATTAAAAAAATCCCTAAGATAAAAATTCTTTTTTGAGTCACCTAAAATGTTTACTAAATTCGTCATTGTTTCCAGGAACAGATCAAGGTCCAAAACCCGTCTTGTACGATTCTAATATTAAGGAAAGTATATTGAACATAGGGTCCATGCACCTAGTCCCTGTGCGAAATTTCTACACGGAATACTATTTGTTGCCATATGAACAAATTGCTCAAGAGTTCAGAAACAAGTGATATGGCCATCTAGTTGTATACTTGCGGTTCGATTGTACAAAATACTCTAGTGTTCATAATGATACTGGAGATACAGTACAGCCGCCGTGGACTGGTCACTTTTCACGGGTGGGCAATATTTCCACGGACGCAGTAATATTAGATTCCAAACACTAATTATAGGAACAATCAACACAAACTTAATTACTGAAGCACCGGGCACAACCCGGTGCTTCATTAACTACAATTTTGCTGATGAATACTTTTATTACCTGGTAAATGCATGCGTGGTCATCACTGCCCACGCGTGGATTACGATCAATCCACGGCGACTGAACTGTAAACAGAACTAGTAAGAAGGCCGTAGTATCGTTACAGTTGGGAATGAATTCAATTAGAAATTTAATTCGGTTTCGAAACTTTTGTCTGACTCGATTCGAGCGAAAATTCGTGATTCACCGGGCCCTAGTCTTGACGTTTTCCTCATCATTTCACAGGGAATCAACTGTTCTGAAGCCACAATGTTTGGCAGATTTAGTTTAAGGTTCTGAAGATCGATATGGATGACTGGAAGGTTATTGAGAACAGCTACTGAAGTTCGATTAAATTAACATTTCTAAAAGTTGATTGCTCGTCGCGTAGACTATAATTTACTACTTGGAACCGATTAAATTAACATTTCTAAAAGTTGATTGCTCGTCGCGCAGACTATAATTTACTACTTGGAACCCAATATCCGAAAGTGTGTGATGAGGAATAATTATTATGATTTAGCTGGTCATTAATAAATAATCTGGTGTACATAAACATAACTGAGATTGCAATCAATAGAATCTCAAATAACTAATTTATGAACCATGATCACTAACGTCAGTGTGTATAACGTCTTCAGGGTTTGCTGGATTCCCCATATTTCGTACATTAAACTGCACTCTAGTCCAGATCTGAAGCTACGGACTACGTGATAAATTATCCTTTTGGTCGGCCAATGTGCTATCAAGACCAATTTGGATGGATAACCGCGTTCAAATTAACGTTTTCTGGAGATACCCTCTACCTAACGGTTAAGGAATAGGGCATCCCCTTTGTCGTCAAGGCATATACCCAATGGTCGTCACAGTATTCCTAAACTCGCTATGGGGATACATCAGTCATTTCCTGGATTATGGATTATTCCACCCCAAAAATACTAGAATTACACAAATCCAATCTATGCATTAACCAGTGTTTGTAGAATGATGAAAAACCATACAAAATATGTCAAAGGAAATTTCTGCACCTCAAATTTTTCTCCAAAATAGCACATCCCTTCATTTCACCTCCTGATCGTGTCATATATCCCCAATAATATACGCCTGGGATATCTGCCTACTTTTATAATATCCCAACCATGTTCTTAGACCCCACGTATCACCATAACACTGATATCAGAACATGACCGATCATGCGGGCTACCATGACAATCCCATATGCCCAGTAGGTCCCATGTTCAACAATGTTCTGCAGCATAATACGGCATTTTCCAGAAGATTTGGTGCCATTATGAAGAAAGAGAAAAACATTTGCGCAAAATGGAAATCTAGCGTATTCTCACCTCGATCACCCATCCCTATACTCCCCCCCCCCCCCCACACACACACACACACACACACACAGCCACACACACACACACACAGAGTCTTGTCTACCCTACATACCGAGGTACCCCATTGTTTGTCCTTTGTGTGGACTAACGGTTTCTACCTCGTTTTGCCGGTACAGTTCTGGGAAAACAACCGAGGTAAAGGGTTTCTTTTGTCTTTTTTACCTCGGTAAGGCGAAACACGCAAACTCTTTTGTCTAGTTACCTCGTCAAGTTGGTAAGACAAACGCACGCACGCACGCACACACACACACACACACACACACACACACACACACACACACACACACACACACACACACAGTCTTGTCTTCCCTACATACCGAGGTACGCCATTGTTTGTCCTTTGTGTGGACTAACGGTTTCTACCTCGTTTTGCCGGTACAGTTCTGGGAAAACAACCGAGGTAAAGGGTTTCTTTTGTCTTTTGTACCTCGGTAAGGCGAAACACGCAAACTCTTTTGTCTAGTTACCTCGTCAAGTTGGTAAGACAAACCCACACACACACACACACACACACACACACACACACACACACACACACACACACACACACACACACACACACACACACACACACACACAACAACCGCCTAACAAATGTGAGATTAGGAACTAATGTGGTTAAACTGTCTGGCACCAACGACCTAACAGCCCAAGAGAAGTCTCTTTTAGATCGCGGTTTAACTTTTGTACCAGCACCGAAACCTAAAAACTGGTAATCAGACAAATATACCATCATATAACTAATTTTCTTAGGCAAATGAAATTAGCAGACCGCTTTAGAAACTTCAGCGGTCGGAAACTTCCTTTCACAGAATCATTTGGTTGGTCACCTCCAGATAGTGAAGTAGATCCCGAAATTATTGAGGCTAACAAACGAATCCTCCAAAAGATGTTCAGCATGAACATACTCTCCGATCAAGACAATTTAACAGCTGGTGAACGGAGAGCACTCACGAAATTTCGGAAAAATAAGAAATTAGTAATTAAACCAGCCGACAAAGGGGGGTCGGTAGTCGTTCTATCTCGGTATAATTATATAAAGGAAGCCATGGGATAACTCAGCAATACTAAACACTATAAGAAAATAGATTCACTTATTTGGCTTAGTAACGTCGAAAAATTCTATAAGATCTTAAAATTTCTCATCGACAAAGGTCACATAACCAAACAACAATTGAAAAATTTAACAGCTAAGCTCAGTGCTCAAACAAGACAATTTTACATCCCAACAAAGATCCACAAGGACCGTTCTTCATGGACGGATGACTTAACTCCACCCGGGAGGCCAACTGTATCAGATTGTAACTCAGAATCTTGTGCGATTTCGGGACTGATTGATTATCATCTTAAACCTATAGCAAATAGACATCCGAGCTATCTCAAAAATACACAGGATTTCCTGTCAAAATTTCGAAATTGAAAATATCGAAAAATGCAATCCTGGCTACTTTTGATGTCGACAGTATGTATACGAAGATTGATATTGATAAAGGTGTTAAATCGGTTAAAAATGCATTTGAAAAATATCCGGACGCAAAACGCCCGGATAAACAAAATTTTGGATCTTTTAGAGCTGAGTTTAAAAGGTAATGACTTTCAATTCAATGAAGAATATTTTTTTACAAATAATGGGTTGTCCTATGGGCAAAAGATTCGGTTCTAATTTTGCAAGTATTTATGTTGCGGAATGGGAGGAAAATGCCTTAAGCAAATGTGCAAAGCATCCTCTCGTATATCTCAGATATTTAGATGACATTTTTATTATTTGGGAACATTCAAAAGAAGATTTTGATGAATTTTTGGTGTTTTAAACAATCATGATCCAAACATTAAATTAAAAGCTACTATCAGTGAAAATTCTGTTGATTTTCTCGATGTGACTGTGTTTAAAGGCAAGTAATTCCAGGCATCCGGTCATTTAGATTATAAAGTATATTTCAAACCAACTGATTCACATCAATTGTTGCACACAAAATCATTTCATGCTCAAAATACATTTAAAGGTATCATCAAATCACAGCTCATTCATTTCCACCGCAATTCAAGTGATAAGGTAAATTTGAACGAGGCCTGTTCTACTCTATTTGGCGCCCTCAGATCGAGGGGGTATTCACTGCGCTTTTTGCGTAGCCTGAAATCTCAAACTCAGAAAAAGCTTGAAAGTCCAGCAGAAATTACGGACCTCGAACCACTGCAAAATAGAACATAACAGGCCATTGCAGAATTGTAGTGGCGTGGTATTGAATTGCAAAAACCTCGTTGTAGATTGCATATTTTTTATGCCTGATCAGAAAGAGGAATTTTCCTCCGAACAAACGAAAAATCATTATCAGATCCGTAACTCCCTCCATTGTGATTCACCAAATATTATTTACCTTATCACTTGTAAATGCTGTCCGAAGCAGTACATTGGTCAAAGTCAAAATCCTTTCCGAGAACGTGCTACTAGACACAAACAGGATATAAAACATAATGCTGATGCCCCAGTAGCATAATATTTTAATCTTCCTGGCCATTCTTTAGACGATTTCGAAATCCATCCTATTGAACAACCACCAATTAACGACACATTAGAAGAAACGGATGAATTTAAAAAAAAACGTAAAGCATTTTGGATCAATACGCTTCAAACCCTCTGGTTTGAGCATACAACAGAATGAATATCGAAATAGCAAAAATATTAAAAGATGAATTCAATTTAACCAACTCTAAATTATATGAACCTTTGAATCTTCGACCTGTCATCGACTAAAAGAAAAACAAAAGCTTGCATAACATCCTTGTAAGGACTAAATTAAAGCCCATCAATGAATAACATCAATTATTGCCAGTCAGTTTAACCAGTTCCGAAGCTCATCACTTAGTTTAAATCAGTTTGGTGTGTTTGTTTATCATGTTTGAAGCCTATCAAGGTTCAGTAAATGAAAACAATTTTTCGGCGGCATATTACAAAAAAAAAACGTTTCAATAGGAAATGTCTGTGCAATGTTCGGAAAACAAAACTGAGTTCTCTTCCTGCCTGGTGACAAGACCAGTTGAAAAGATATAGAGAGTAATCGCTTGACTGGACTGGTTACGTGAAATAATTAGGGGTCATAACCTATGTTTTTTTGAGACAAAAAATGAAAATAACAGTTATTCAAGATTTTTTTTGCAAGTGTCGTCTGCTTTTCATGTTAAAAAAAACAAAAAACGATGAAGTCTCCATTACACCCACGGCAAAGCGTCTTCGTTTGCACGCACGGATACATGCCCCAATTGTTGATTGCATAATTCACTTGTTAAGTTATCGTTTATAATCAAACTGGGAAATCCCAGTAAATCACACTTTAGAAAGTAATAAATGATATTTATTTTCAAATATAACTAGAGGCCTACTTTAGATCGTGAGCTAATATCCAGATACCATTCAACGAAGCAGGGACAGTGCCAATTTTTGTTACCTCCAAGGAGAAAATGTCGAGATCATGTTTCACTTAAATTGAACTTTATGAACTGAAATTCTGTTCTAAAGTTTTCCAACACTCTGTCGGGTTTAACATGATAGCAGGAATACAGTACGGCACCCATGGGCTGGTCACTCTCCACAGGTGGGCACAATTTCCACGAACACAATAATATTAGATTTTAAACACCAATTATAGGAATAATCATCAAAAATTTAATTAATGAAGCCCATGGTACAATCCAGTGCTTGTAGGTGTATGTAAGCTATGAAAGCCAAATCTCTTACAGTTTTTAATGTTGGATTACCACAACATGGAATGGTATGCAAGGTAACACGAGAAAACGTGAAATGACATAAAAATGTCAAAAATGACGTTAAATAGAAAAATCCAAAAACACATATTCTTTTATTCTTTTTAGCTCTACAAATTTTCATGAAAATGGAACGTATTTAATTCCTCAGATGCTGACCTCCTCTGACGTTATGGATCAATTCAGTGTTAACCGTTGAAAATTTTTGAGGACAGCAAGACATTTTTAGATAGGTTTTTATTGAAGTATATATTCCACAAAGTTCAGATAGGTGAGCCTAAAATGGGACTGAAACCGAAAGATTAAGAAAAAACCTGAAACGTACCTGGATCGCATCGTGGATCTAGAGTGAGAAAAGTAAAGACATTGTTGATAATTTCAAATGACCAAACAGCATGGCCACAGTGGATTGGTCACTTTGAACAGGGTTGGCAGTATTTCCACGGACGCAATGATATTAGATCTGTGTGAACATTAATGGGCCATTGGTTCATCCTATAAAATCTGGTAATCTTTGAATTGAACTTCAGTTTGTTCAAGCTCTTCAAGAGGTGATCAATGTTGTCGTATATGCAGAAATGGATAGTGAGATAGAAATCATCAGATTTAGAGAAGTGATATTTGGCTATTAAAGATGAGTCATTGTGAACATTGCAAGATGTATGAAGAAAAAATACAAACATCATTTCAAGAATGTGTTGTGATAGAACTGACAAAATCCATTAAAGAGAAAATCCAAGACATCTGTGAAGAATGTCAATCAAACACAAGCAAATTGAAAGATATGTACATTGTTTAAAATGTGTAGAGAAACTGTGACCAGTGACTATACTATATAATCTACACAAGAAAGCAAGAAAAATGAACTTATTAGAATATTGTGCAATTGTGAACTTTGAAATAGACTGCCATAAAGGTATTCAAATGTGTGCAGATTTAGTAAAAAGAGATTGGTCATATAATTCAGCATATCTTGATTAACAGAGCCTTGCCAGCCCTTTTCAGGGCCAAGAAGATGGGAACTATACAATTACAATATATACCTGACAGTTCTCAAAGGTTATCATCCTTAAATGAAAAGGTGTGAGCAGAGACGTGTTACCAAAACGAAAACCTAAACATAGACAAGCATCGAACATTCCAAGAAAACATTGGATAGCAATATATTTTAAAGACAAGCATTCTGCTATCTACTTTGATTCATATGGTTTAACACCAATGGATAAAGACATATACAGTTTCAGAGTGTAAAACACAGACTGGACAATAAATACAATGAGACTACAAGGTGATCTCATTTCTGTGTGCGGAATGTACTGTCCACCTTCGAGATTTGGTTCAAAGGGACGTGATTTAATGGAATGTCTGTTACTTCCAACTTATTCAAATTGAAATGTTGGAAATTAAATGGAGTTGTGCAAATATCTCCATTTATATGTCTATTAGATACTAAGCCAGGAATAATTCGTTTTGGTATCTGTATATGAAACAGATGGTGTTCAAGTTTTGAATGAAAACCAATTCCAATTGTAAATGTTTTTATTTCAGCACGCCATATGGGCATTTTGTAACTTGAATGATCTATTTGTGCATTGTGATCATTTGCAAATTTTGGAATGAAATCTGTTACTGGTATATTAAAAATAGTTTTGTCAATTTTAATTTTTCCATGTTCGCCATCAATCACACAAAATTTAGATGGAGTATGTTCCATGGAAGCAATTGGATGAGACCATATTCATGATTTTGGGGTAGACCAATTAATATTTTCAGCGAGCGTTATTGGGGCTGCATGTTGAAAATATTAATTGATCTACCCCCTCACATTCACTAAGCATCCATCATACTTAATTTGTTTAATTATTAGGGTTTAACCACACATTAACAGCCAATGTCATATCGTGTCGGTGACAGTTTTACGGGTGGAGGAAGTCGGAGTACTCAGAGAGAACCACCGAGCAACGACGAGCAGCTGTCAGCTCCCCAACATCGTAACTCCGCACTGCAGCACAGACAGGGTTAGATTGATTGAAGACGTGTACCATCGACGTGCAGTACACGTTAGTACACAGCGTCATCGCGTCCCCATGTGGACAATCGGGGTTAAGTGCCTTGCCCAAGGACACAACACAGGAGTTCAAATCGATCGCTCAGACCCATCCTAGGACAAACCGGGTTTGATGTTGCTTAACTTTGGTGATTTGACGAGAACCGGTTACCGCAATGCCACTGCGCCTCCATCATACTTAATGAAATTATGGCATATCATGTTCCTGGGCCTGAGAAAGTGGCCCCTCATGTTCAAAGGGTTAAAGTCTCTCCGGAGTTATTACAGATAGGTAATACCTATGCATATTTTGAAAATACATTAATGACACAAACTAAATAACGAAATTCATCATTGTAAGATTGTAAACTTTGTAAATCTGCTAAATAAATTAGCCATTGATGAGCAATACCATCAAAACTGAGTCAAAAAATAAAGTGTCATAGAAACAAATGTGAACAAATAGCATAAATGATGAAATATAATAGTTCTAATGTTGCTTGTTTGTGGACAAGAAGTCATGCAAAGAGTTTAATGACATGTTGTTGTTGTCCACCCAACCGTATACAATTTTGCTACGGATTTCAAAATAGCACGTGCTACTCAAGAATGTCAAATTGAATGGGTGCCCGACGATTTTCTTTGTGTTATGTTGTGCTAGATAGCCTGGGTTATTGAGAAAACATGCTAGTTTTTGTCTTCCAGCATTTTAAAAAATGCCATGGTTAACCGAAAATCAGAAGTTGTGTGCCATTGGTATGCATGGGGCTGGGATACCTCCAGATGAGCTCGCTGCTGAGTTTGGAGTCACTGTGGCCACTATTTACCATCCCATTGGAAGGTATAGAAACACTGGATCTACTGTCGATCGACCACATTCAGGTCGACCAAGAGTTATGACCCCTGCGCAAGACCAACACATCCAGATGTCTCACTTGCGGGGGTCGCTTCCTTTCGGCAATGAGGACAGCAGCAATTACTCCTAGTAGAACTAACAATAGAATCAGTGCACAAACTGTCCGCAACAGACTCGCTGAACATGGCATCTGGAGTAGGTGTCCATAGCAAGGACCAATCCTTACCCAACATCATTGTACCGTCAGAATGGAATGGGTACGTTGGCGTGTTCAGTGGACTCAGCAGCGTTGGAGCACAGTTATTTTTAGTGATGAATTACGATTTTGTCTACGGCACGCTCATGGTAGGGCAAGAGTGTATCGCCGATGAGGAGAATGGTTTTCTGATGCTTGCGTTCAGGAGTGCGACCGTTTCGGCGGTGGTAGTGTAATGGTCTGGGCAGGTATTTCCTTGGACCATCGAACGCAGTTGATCTTCATCAATGGTAATCTGAATGGACAGCAATATAGGGACGAAATTCTTAATGATGTTGTTGTCCCGTTGTTCAACGCTAACGTCGGATTGCAGTTATTTCCAGCAAGACAATGTCCAATGTCATGTGTCGCGTCTCTGTCATGACTTTCTTGAGGAGCAGAGCATCAAACTTCTTCCCTGGCCCCCACTTTCGCCAGATTTGTCGCCAATCGAGCATCTTTGGGATCAATTGTACCGTCGGGTACGACTTCATGATCCTCAGACGTTAGGCGATTTACTTAATGTTCTACGACAGGAGTGGAATGCAATACCACAGGGTGACATCTAGAGACGTATCAGGTTCACGTGTCATCGATGTCTTGCCATCCAAGAGGCAAACGGTGGACATACACACTATTGACTGCATGTGTGAACTATTCATTTCACCCCATGTATGAATTGCGATGTCCTGGTGTGATGCTGGCAAGAATAAAAACATGAAATTATGCACATTCATGCAGCTAGACTCAAAATATGAATTTACAATAATTTGTTTGGGATTAAAATCGATAATACTAAAACAATTGCTCCTCAAAATTTATTATACTTTCTTTTTTGACTCTGTATACTATAGTTTTTCACCTTGAAAATTTTCTCTGGAAAGGTTCATGTAAAGTATATTTTCTTTTTCCCTTTTTCCCTCAATCTTTTACTTGATCAAATGTAATAAAAATATCTTTTCGATGTGCTGATTTATGCGAATGTTGTACACCACAACAGGACGTGAGAGTTTTCGAAGATCCGATCCTCGTCTAGGTAGTGGAGTCCCCCCGCTCGTGCTTCGCCAATCCATCTTCCAGATTTCTTCTTGACAGCCAAACGATGGTATTGGAGGATGACATTTTTGGCGTCCTCTGGGGCTATCCCTGGCTTAACAAATAGCATGGCAAATGCTTCACATGCTGGCGTAAGAATTCCTCTTCGGCAACAATCTCTAAGTTGCCTCAAAGCGGCAAGTGTGCCAGATTCGATGGGTTTTGGCTTGGAGGAGTCAACCAATTTCTCTCCGTCTCCTGCAGGGAGATGGCTCTCTCCCGAGGTTTGAAGATTGGAGGATAGATGTGTAACCTCTGTCTCCATGGGTACTTCCTCGAATGTATCCATACTTCCAATGGCCACGTCCTCAGTTCCTGAGGCAGATACTTCGGGAAAGTCCTCTCCCTCAGTATTCCGTTCCTCCATCATAGTAAATAGATCGGTCTCACACCTATCCACCATTAGAAATACATCAGGAGAATCCGTTCTACTGTAGATAACAGAGTCTTGCTCTTCGTCCCTGTCTTGTCTCCTGTAGATCACAAAGCCGTTAACCTCATTACTGTCCTCTTCGCCTTGCTTCCTGCTCCTGGGAGGCGAATGGTTTGGGCTCTCTCCTGACATTTCCTACAATATACAAAAGGACGTTTAACTTCCCTGACATTCCTTGCATTCAGGGCATGAATAATCTCCCCTGAGCCGGCTCTGAGTGATTCCAACGCACGCTCCATGAAACCACTCAAAGCAGAGATCACACTGGATCATCAGTTTTCCGTCATCAGGTTGCCTTCAAACACAAAATAATGCTGTCTGTGCTGCCATATCCAAAAGCTTCTTCTGCCGCTTGGAAAGCCAGACCAGTAGCTCACGGTCTTTGCAAACTTTCAACTTGTCATGATGTGCATTCATGATGGTTCGTTTAATTTGAATCCTGTATATGAATGGAAGCAACCTGTCGAGGATTATTCCGGGCCCCTTCCAGACAGGGCATAATTTCTTGGCCTCGCCCTTCTTCGCTCTCATGTCCAACATGTACACCAGGTCCCCAGCCTTTTACTCTCGATGCTGTGTCCTGATTTCATAGTCCCGCTTCATGACCTTTTCGGTCGTTTGCAGAGTACTTCTGGCAGTGGCATGTGCACGCCGGATATTTTCCTCCAACTTCTGCACATACTCGGGCAACGATTTTTCCGCTTGGCTGGGCGGTGGGCCAAATATCAAGTCTGCAGGCTGATTGACTTCTCTACCGAGCATGAGCATGTTCGGTGTATACCCCGTTCGACGATTCACAGCCGAACGCATGGCTCCTGCCAGCAGTGGAATGTGGAGGTCCCAAGCGCGATGAGATTTACCCACAAAACACCGAACTGCATACATCAGTGTTCGATTGAAACGCTCCACCTGTCCATTACTAAAGGGCCTATGTAGTTCTTGCTCTGTGAATGTGTAAAACGTCACACACTTTCGAGAATAACGAAGTTGCGCCCTTGATCCGAGAATATTTGGAAGGGACAACCAAATCGGCAGAAAAATTCACTCACTGCTGCCGTAGCTGTATCCTCCGCTGTCTGGGAAGGAAGTGGGATGCACTCTACCCACTTCGTGAATTGGTCGACCATCATGAGAATGTGCTCATTCCCTCTATCTGTCTTTGGTAAGGGCCCAAAGAAGTCTATGTGAACCCTCTCCATTGGGGCGCCAGCCTGATAGATGGTCAGTGGAGCCTTGACAGGTCGTGATGGGCGTTTGTTCATATTGCATTCTTTACAAGATGCCACAAACTGCTCTATCTGTTTCGACATTTTATACCAATAGTACTCGCCCTTGATTCGACCTTTAGTTCTCTCCCAACCCTGATGTCCACTGGTTGGTACGTCATGGTTTAATGACATCAGTTCCAGCCTCATACAGTGAGGGACCAGCAAAGCCAATGTGCCATCTTTCCTGATCCAGTAGATTAAACCATTCTTCAATTTGAATCGCTCGTGGTTCAGAAAATACCTCTTCGCTTCTGGGCTTGCCCTAAACATGATGGCTTCCGGCGGTTCCTTCTTTTCCAACATCCAACGAAACAACAACTGGACCCCTGGATCATCTCTTTGGGCTCTAATTCAATCTTTGTGACAATACCCACTGATTTCGGTACATTCAGTCGATACTGCCCAGATTGAAATGTCTTCGTTGACTGAAAACACCCTGTCCAATGCAGTCTTCATGACCTCAAGAGAAATGGGACATTCCGTGATTCCTCATATCTCTGTCATGCGGCAACTTCCTCGTGTTGCATAACTGCATTGCAGTCCTCCACTGTCATGCCAAATTTCCATTTCTGTAATGCCACCCGGATCCCACTGCCACTCCCCAGAGAATAGTGCTCGGAGGCAGTACGGATCGTCTTCTGAGTGTGACACATCCACTCCTTTCGTGGAGGGTCCTTTCTCACATCTATTAGGCGATGAGCACTGTACCTTCACTTCCTGTAATACTTGGAAGTCCACTCCTTGATCACCATTCATCGATTGCATGTGCTACAGGCATGGTCGAACAGCTACAAGTGGTATTACGTCATCCACCTCCTCCACGAATTTGGCCCAAGATTCGTGTAACCTCTTGCAATATTTGCATCCTTTGCACGGTAGCCGATCCAGCGGGACACCAAATCTGTAACAACCGCAAATGTCGCTCTGCGGTATCCTGGACATGGCATCAGCATTTGCATATTTTGAACCCTTCGTATGCTCTATTCTGGGGTCATACTGAGTTAGTTCTTCAATCCACCGTGCAACTTGACCCTGCGGTTCCTTGGAGTTCAGGAGCCATGTCAGACTGCTATGGTCAGTTCCAAGTTTAAGTGTCCAACCCGGGAGGTAATATCGGAAATGACGAGTAAATCGTATTATAGCCAGGAGCTCGATTCTGGTGGTACAATAAAGCCGCTGCTCTGGTGACAGAACAAAGCTTCCGAAACCTATAACCTTCTCCTGGCCCTCTTGGACTTGGCTGAGGACTCCTCCAATGGCCTCACTAGATCCATCTGTATCCAGTATCAAGGAGTCCTTGTCATTCGGAAAAGCCAAGATCGGTGCAGTCGTCAAACTCTGTTTTAACTCATCGAAAGCTTTCTGTTCGAGTTCCCCCCCCCCCCCCCCCCCCCCCCACTCAAAAAGGTTTTTACCAGTCCTTCGATACAACGGAGCTGACTTCTGATGCATAGTCCTTGATGAAGGTCCGGTGGTAATTTACCAAACCAAGAAACTGTTCCACCTGTCTGGTTGACTTGGGTACTGGCCACTCCAAAACAGCTTTAATATGTTTCTCGCTCAAGGTTATCCCCTCAGGTGAAATGGTACGGCCCAAAAATTCTGCTTCTCGCTGGAAAAGAGCACACTTCTTTGGCTTCAGTTTAAGGCCATAGTCACGAAATCTGTCTAAAACGTTTCTCAAGTTTTCCAAATGTTCTATAAAAGATTTTCCAGTCACAGTCACATTGTCCACGAACGCCAAAGCCACTTGCCAATTCAATCCATGGAGCACTAAATTCATGACGCGCATGTACGTTGCGGGGGCGTTACAGAGACCGAAACTGAGACGCTTGAATTCAAACAACCCATATTTGGTGATAAATGCTGTCTTGTGTCGACCTTCCACGGCCATCTCTACCTGGTAATATGCGGAGTTAGCATCCACCTGTGACAGCCACTTATTTCCAGCCAGTGCATCCAGACAGTCTTGAATGAGTGGAAGAGGGCATGTATCTTTTCAGGTCACTGCGTTTAGGGTGCGGTAGTCAATGCACCTGACACCGCCACAACGTTTCCGTACAAGCACTGGTGCTGCTGCCCACTCTGAAGTTAATGGTTGTATGACATTGGCTGCTAGTAATTTCTCCAAGTGACTCTTTTCTTCACCAATAAAGCTAGTTGGTGTTCTGAGCATTCGCAATTTTACGAGCTTGGCACCGCCAGTGTCTATTCTGTACTTAATCGCCGAAAATTTCCCGAGATCAAACTCGTGCTTTACAAAATCATCTTGATATTCTCAAAGCAGTTTCACTAATTCTGCTTTGTCATTATCCTCTAACAGTGTTGACGATCTTTCAAACAACTCTTGGAGAGGCATGGGTAATTTCCCATGGCCCCTCTTTTTAGGCGCCCCAGAGATTCCACTACCCATCTCAAGTCCAAATTGGCTGGTGGGCTTTTCTATGAATTCCGGTTCATTCTCTGTGGCTTGAAAACCTGTTTCCATCTCGACCCTTTCAGTTACCAAAGAGTCTGTTGTCGTTTTCATACAGCAGCTCCCTGACCCAAATTCCTCGTTCCCACCAGTATCGTCAAGCTCTTCAGCCTCGTGTGCCCATCCAACTACGGCTCCTTTCTTGAATGTCACTGAGTGGTTCCCAACATTGAGGAGACAGACAATTGGTGCCTTGCCTCCTGCATGCAACGAGCGAGGTGTGAATGTGCCCCATCCACACACTGGCTCCACCACATATTCCGTCGCAGTCTCGGTGGTCTTGCAGGCTACACGGGCTACTGACCCGGATGAAACCACAGTCTTCTTTGGTATCCACACCTCGGCACCATCTTTCCTAGTTGCTGTGGATAATGGTAACATCTCCCCAGCAATGTAAATCTCTTGTTTTACCAAATCTAGTTTAATTTCATGCTTCATGAGAAAGTCTAACCCCAACAGCATCTGATCTAGTATGGGTGCTACATATACCGGCTGGGACCAGGAATATGATCCTGTTTGCAAATCCAAAGGTCCCACCACACAGCCTGGCATGGACAGCTGTTTACCAGCAGTGTGCAGTCTGACCTTTTTAATTGTTGGTGGTTTCACTTCAAGGCGTCGCAAGATTTCTTCTGAGATGATGGTAGCCTCAGATGCAGTATCCATGACAGCCATAATAATTATACCGCCTATGGTTATCGGTATTCTCAACATGGAATCAGACCTCAGTTGTTTCACTGTGACATTTTCTCTGTGTTGCCTTTCAGTTCATCCCACCAGACCGGTAAAGACAAACCAGATGAGGTCGATGATTTGTGTGACTTATTTTTAGACTCTTCTCTGTGGAGAGTTTTCTTCTCTTCCTGGTCTTCCTCGCTTGAAGGGGATTTTTTCTCTCCGTCTGAGTTTTTGCAAACCTTCGAATCCTTACGCCGATCCGAATTCCTGGATATATCCAATATCTCTTGGATATCTGGTTTATTACCTGCTTCCCATTTGGAAACCTGTTCGGTAGGACACATGTCCTTGTCTCGGTTCTCTAAGTCAATGCTCTCTTTACATGATGACACAAGGAATGATTCGGCTATTTCCTCGCCCCAAGTACTGTCTGACCCAGAGTGAGAGGAGCCCTCGTCATCTGCTTCGGTTTCATCCGAGTCAAGGGCAGAATAATCACACATATGACTCAATGTGTGCCTTATTCTACTCATGTCTCGATACCCCTCATCCAATAGGCCATCACTGTCATAGGTCGCCTTTAGGCCTGGGAAGGTGACCTCCTCTAGTTTAAATCGCTAAAAGAAACCTTAGCGTCTTTCTTGTCTGTCGCCCTCGGGCTCGCTTTCACATTTTCCGAATATTTCGATGGACAATCGCGGATGAAATGTGTCCCTGATCCCCATCGATAGCACAACCCTGGTTCTTGTGATGGAGAACGAGATTGCCTCTCTTTAAAAGTAGACCGGCGGTCGTTTGTTTCTTCAAATGAATGTGCAGTTTTCGCCTCAAGACGTTTTTCCAGCTTACTGCTTATGGATGCCAGTTTCTGGTCGACATACCTCTCCCTCTCTTTTCTCTCTTGGTGTTCTCTCTCAAGGGCGGTTTCAAACTGGTCCATCCTATGAGCCATTTTCTCCAAGGACTTCAATTGGGAGTTGCTGTCTTGATTTCTTCGAGACTCCCCGTTTTCATTTGGCGATGGACTACGTTGTCTGTAGTTAGGGCGGGTTAATTGAGTCCGTGCTGAGCCACACTCACTCTCTGGCGTCAAGGTGTCTTTCTGAGGTTGCGCTCCATAAACCGCACTCGCCGTGTACTGGTACCAGCGCATCTTGCCTATCGCATCCTCCAGTGTCCTTGGGCGATCGTTGGCTACATGCTATCCGGCTTTCTGGTCTAAAGCCCATGGCAGAAACCCATGAATGCCTGCTGGTACACATGGTCCTCCGGAAGATGACCAGATGCCGTTGCAGCCATCTCCAGAACCCTATCTGCCCACACCTCGATGCTTTCATCTGCATGCTGCACAGCCTGGGAGAATTTAACTTGGGCTGTCTCTGGCAATTCCTTCATTCCGAAACACTTTTCCATTCGTCGGAGCAAATCGAACGCCTTGATGTTGGGATTCTGTCTGAGCAACACGCCATAATATTCACTGGCTGCTCCCTCCAGGCACCAGCAGAGATTGTCAGTCATCTCTTCTGCTGTCCATCCCTGTGCCAGGCTATATTTATTATATTTCGTTCTAAAAAGTGACCAGCCTGTTTTGCCGTCGTACATCAAAGAACGTGGAATTTTCCCAATGTTTTGTCGATTTCCACAGTTGCCGTGGTCCTGGGTGCGAACATCACACCTATAACCATCGCGATTCTGAATGTTATTTGCATATGCATCGCGATTATAACCAGTATTCCATGTATTATCATCATGGTATCCATCTCTATTTGGTGTGTTGCGCTCATATCGACGTTCGGCACGACCCCGTGTATGACTGTCACGATCGTTACCATACGTTGGACCATCGCGATTGTACCCATCGCGATTGTCCCCAGCGCAGCCCTTGTGAAAGTCTTGACCATCGTGATTAAACTCATCACGATCCCTTGCATAAGTGGATCTACTCCGACTGTATGCATCCCAAGGATACCGACCATAGTATCTGTCGTAGTGGTTGGGTCCATCAAAAGGAGTTCCATCTCGATTATACCCAACATGGCTTCTGTTAAAATTACGACCATCAGGACTTCTGTCATAATTGGATCCCTCTCGGCGGTAACCATCGCAATCTCTGTTGCAATTTGTCCCATCACGATTATACTCATCGCGATTTCTGTTATAATAATAGTGTGCCCCATCGCGATTTCTGTCAGAAGTGGATCTTTCACGATTGTACCCATCGCGATTCCACCTATCAGAACTGCCATCACGACGAAAGTCTCTTGAGTGTCTAGTGTGTCCACGTTGGACATCTGTAAAGCAATCACGGCGATACATTTTCTCATCACCGCCTTCCTTCCTGTTGTGCCGGGACTCATGTGGTGCGTCTTCCCGTATGTCTCTAGTCATTTGTAGAGTGCTGTCCTCATCCATATCATTTGTAGATGTGCTGTGGTGGTGGCCCCGTTAAATTGGACTTGGTGATTGCCACCCCAATGGCTTTAGTGAAGCCGTCGTCATTGTTGATGATCGATTCTAGAAAGCATCCCACTTGCAGTACCATGTCCTTGCTCTCTGGGCATATGGATCTTTCATCGAGACAGTCAGGGTCATGTTCTTCAAAATCAATTGAATCCAGCAAGTTTGGGGAAACCCGAATGTGCGGGACGGCACAAAACTGTTCCATTGTGATGTTTCCAAAGGTCTCCCTCTGCCATAAAATTTGGGCGGCAATTTTGCGCCCTACCCCTGGCAGATCAAGTAGTGTCCTGTAGGAACACTGATTTATTTTGATTTTAGCCTTTTTGTACTGTCTGCTCCTCATCAAACATGGTTAATTGTTTAATGTGTTATTTAGGATGCAAAAACTGGAATAAGTTTATACAATTTCAACAGATTAGGGATAGCACCTAATCCTGCCAAAAAACAACAAAAGCAATGAAATATTATGGGTACCTATCCCGAATTATCGGAATGATAACAATCTATGTATGCACAAACTTACTTCTGAAGCCCACTTTTGACATCAGAAGTAAACAATGACTACAAGTCCTGTTTGCTGTCGCGTATGCTATTAAGTCATTATTTATATCTGTATTAGGTTGTATTTCCTCTTCAGCAAGTCTAATTTTCCACTTATTTTGGGTTAGTAGGTGATTTCCAAGTAATAATTTCGATCCAAGTTGAAAATCCGTTCAAATGATCTGGTATGTTTATTTCAGCAAGGCTAATATACACTCCAGTGATCTCCCCTGATGCGCACAGATTTCAGCAAGGCTAATGTACACTCCAGTGATCTCCCCTAATGCGCACAGCAGATGAAACGGTGCAAGGGAAATAACTCTTCAGCTCGTTTGTTCAATATTGACGCCAAATGCCCCAAGCAGTCTGGCAAGGTTACAAAACGGTCAGTAAGCTGAACGTTGGCTATAATCTAGCAGAAATTGTGTTAGAAACACTCTATCACTCGTCAGATGAAAATAAAGAGTGAAATTAAGTCAAATTATGAAATTAACGAATGAGTTGATCGTCGCGCACGCCGTACATCGAAAATGCGAAACAACCGCGAATTCTTCGTCTGTCGTCGACGCCAGTATAGTAAAACTCACCTAATTCTATCTTGGGTGAATCCTACGTAGTTCTTATCGTAGATGTCTTCACGTAATGCTGGTAATATGTCGGATGTCTGTTAATTCTTTCTGTCAAACACCAGACGATAAGTTAACACTGTGAACACCAAGGCTATACGTAAAACTTTCTCGTCAGTTTTCGTCGACTTCCGGACGAAGTTTCACCACAGTACTTTACTTTGTCCCTTATCTCATGTATTTTGAAATAAAATCATATAATGTGCATTTAAACTTATGGTACGGCTAGATTTCGATTGTTGAAACATATTTTATGTTATGTAAATAACACTTGCATTTCGACGATGTCCTTTACGAGTAAACCATTATTTGATTTTTTTCTTCATCTTTATCTCTTAACATATCATCAAAGACTACAAGATGTGGTATAGTGACATCATTAACAATTTAACATTCAGGTATACCTTCCATAAATGTTATATCTTCACTCTCTTTAAGTAAACTAGACGTCTTTGCCATTCTTCATTACATCAAATGATTTTTTGAGATACAATTTGAAATAAATCATGTTTCATATCAATCAGCTTTTTAACAGATTCTGTTTTCTCTGAACCACTAGGTCATGAGATGAAAATATTACATGGATGTTGAAAAATAAACAGTGACTTGATGCCATAATTGTTTCTTTTGAAAAAGTTTTGTATGGGTACTCTCCAACAATTTATAACCGAGCAGATTTATTTCCACATAAGTACATTGATATTCGACCGTCCTTCAGCGTGGCAGGTTATTTCTTGATAGTTTGAATTTGTCCTGAAGGACTGTTTTGTTATGAACTGGTGGGGAGTGCTTGTGGGTTGTCTCCACTAAGTTATGACAGAACAGGTCTATTTGTACATAGCTACATTGCACTTGTCCTTTTCTTAGAGTGGTAGATTATTTCTTGGAAGTCTGAATTTGTTCGAAAGGATTGCTTTATTATGAATTGTTGGGGAACGTCTATGAGTTGTCCCCAACAATTTATGATAGAGTATATCCAATTGCATATAAGTACATTGCCATTTGTCCTTTCCTCAGTGTGGTAACTTTTTGGAACTCTGAATTTGAGAGATTGCCTATGGGTAGACCTCGATGGTTTATGACAGAACAGATCTATTTGCACATAACTATACTGTCACCTGCGGATAGTCGTCTCCAACAATTTAGGATGGAGCAGATCTATTTGCGCATAAGTATACTGTCATTTGTCCTTCCCACAGCGTGGTCGATTATATTTTGGAAGTTGGAATTTTATTCAAGGGGATTGTTTTATTATGAATTGTTGGAGAGTGGCTAAGTGTAGTCTTCAGTAACTTATGATGTCACGGATCTATTTGAACACAACTACACTGACAGTTGTCTTTTTCTGGGCGTGGAAGATTATTTCCAACGGTTCATAATGGAGCAGATCTATTTGTACATAACTACATTGTCATTTGTCCTTTTTCGATTGCAAACAACTACATTGTTATTTGTCTCTTTCTCTGAGGGAAGGATTATTCCTTGGGAGTTTGTTTTTGTGCATAGGGATTGTTCTGTTTGGAATTGTTGAGGAGTGCCTCTGGTTAACCTCCAATAATTCTTGAGAGTAGTCCTATTTGCACATAACTATATAGCTCTTTTTTAATTTTCAGGGTGGTAGATTATTTCCAACGGTTCATAATGGAACAGACCTATTTGTACACAACTAAATTGTCAATTGTCCTTTTTCAGCGTGGTGGTTTGTTGTTTCTTGCAAGCCAGAATTGCAAACAATTACATTGTTATTTGCCTCTTTCTCGGAGGAAAAGATTATTCCTTGGAAGTTTGATTTTGTGCAAAGGGATTGTTCTGTTGGAAATTGTTGAGGAGTGCCTCTGGTTAGCCTCCAATAATTCTTGAGAGTAGTCCTATTTGCACATAACTATATAGCTCGTGTTTAATTTTCAGGGTGGTAGATTATTTCATGGAAGTTCGAACTTGTTTAAAGGGATTGTTTTGTTGTGAATGCCTATGGGTTGTCTCGGACAATTTATTGAGTAGATCTATTTCCACATAGTACATTGTCATTTGTCCTCTCCTCAGAGTGGCATATTTTAAAATTATTTTTTTCTTGAACTCGGAATTCGCTTAAAATGACTGTTTTGTTCTAAATTGTTGGAGAGTGAATATGGATAGTTTCCGGCAATGTATGTTACAACAGATCTATTTGGACACAACTACACTGTCACCTACGGATAGTCTCCAACGACCTATGATGGGGCAGATCTATTTTCACATAAGTACATTGTCATTATTTCTTGGAAGTCCGAATTTGTTTAAAAGGATTGTTTTGTTATGAATTGCTGGAGAATGCCCATGGGTTGTCTCCAGCAATTTATAATAGTGTAGATTCATTTGCATATAAGTACATGGTCATCTGTCCTTTCCTCAGAGTGGTAAATCCTGTTTTTTTTCTTTAACTCTGAATTTGCTTACAATGAATTGTTTTGTTGGGGAATGCCTATGCGTAGTCCCCAATAATTTATGGTAGCATAGATATATCGGCACATACCTACACTATCACCTACGGATAGTCTATAATGACTTATGATTGAGCAGATCTATTTGCAGATAAGTACATTGTCATTTGTCCTTTCCTCAGAGTGGTAAATCCTGTTTTGTTCTGTTCTTTAACTCTGAATTTGCTTAAAATGACTGTTTTGTTGTGAATTTGTGGGGAATGTCTATGGGTAGTCCCCAATAATTTATGGTAGCACAGATATGTTGGGACATAACTACACTATCGCCTACGGATAGTCTCTAATGACTTATGATGGAGCAGATCTATTTGAAGATAAGTACATTGTCATTTGTCCTTTCCTCAGCGTGGTAGATTTTTTTTTGCAAGCTTGAATTCTGTGCAAAAGGATTGTTTTGTTATGAATTGTTGGAGAGTGCTTATGAGTAATCTTCAACAATTTTTGACAGAGCAAATCTACTTGCACATAACTACATCATCATTTGTCCTTTCCTCAGTCTCCAATAATTTGTAATAGAATAGAGTAGATCTACGTTGCCACTTGACTTTTCGGTGTTGCAGATAACTTTCAACTTTTATGTGTATATAGGTATATTGTGTTGTGCATATTTACACATATCGATAGTATTTCAATCGAAGCCGTCCAGCCTATTGTTCTTCTTAGACGTGATTCATAGTCTGGATCGATGCCCACGAGTCCCATGTATTGTACATTACCTCATACGCTCTTACCGACATACCCTAGTCGAAACCTGAGCGAAACTGGTTACACAGTCATGATTTATGATCTATTACCCTCTCACCGGATTTCCTGACTGATGTGTATGGTCCTTACACACTTTATATTACTTTTTTCTTTTTCACTTATCTTTCTTCCCATCTTTGTAATATCTCTTTTCTCGCAACTGAAAATATACCCGGCTTGGAACGTACACTCCATGAGTTCTAAAACACCCATACTCATATGGATTATACTTGTGTTCTTGCACATTCTAGAGATCTCTTCAATTACTAGTACACATGGCTAACAAACTCACACTAAATGTGATCCAGAGACAAAATATGTGTAACGTATAACTTCCCAAAGCTTCTCAATGAACATACCGTGAGTGACCAGAATATGAGTCTGATTCACCCTTCAACATAACTGCCCACAATTGTAATTATTACACACCACAAGACTTCAAGGCGATCGCTACATTGAAGCATAAAACGTTCTCACTCTTTAATTTAAACTGTCGCAGTTTAAATACACATTGGGAGCCTCTAAAGTATCTCTTGTGCAACCTACAAAGTGACTCCAATCAGTTTGACATAATAAGCCTGACAGAACTTTTACCGTTAATGAAAACATCTCATTCAAATTAGAGGGATACCACCCATTAGTTGCACGAACACGACCTGGTAATGACGAGGGGCGGTGTAGGCTTATTCATAAAGGAAACATTACCGTTCAACATTCGCAGTGACCTATCAATTTTTATCCCGCATGTCTTCGAATCCGTTTTTATTGAACTCCAATTAAATACCAAAAAATCTTGGTTGGTGTAATTTATCGGCCGAACACAGCGCCCAAAGCAGATATAGATTCCTTTTTGAATAACTTGTCCGATTTACTTGATAAGATTAACAACGAACATAAATCAGCTTACCTGATGGGTGAATTTAACCTTGATTTATTAAACTTCCATAACCACCCCAAAACTAACCAGTACGTAAATGGTGTATTCAGTTCAGGATTCCTCCCGGTAATCACAAAACCGATGAGAGTAACAGACCATTCGGCCACGCTAATAGATCACATTTTATACAATACTACTGGAAAAGTATTACGATCGGGGATTATAATCACAGACATAAGCGATCACTTTGCTACTTTTCTGATCGATGAAAATTGGATGTTACCCAGTTCCACATTACACCCCTCCCCCCCCCCCCCCCCCCCCCCCCCCATCCAACAAGGTCATTCAAAACTGTAAATGTTAATCCCTTTAAAAGATTGCTTTCAGCCTCCGATTTTTCAAGCGTGGTAAATGAAACATCGCCCATTGTTGCATATTCGAATCTTCAGACCATCTATCAAAGAGCGTTTGAAGAAGCGTCCCCCCTAATAATCATTAACACTAGCAAGAAAAAAAATTAGGAGAGAATCCTGGATGACAACATGACTTCTAAATTCATCATTCCAGAAACACAAACTCTACGTGAAGAAACTTCGGTCTCCGACAGACGACAATGTCAGAATATATAAATCCTACTATCGAGAGTTTAATAAGCTAAAAAGAACATGTAAAGTCAATTACTATAATACAGCTTTAACACAGAATATATACGACATAAAAAAAACATGGGAGATTATTAAGCGTGATATTAATAACCCAAAACGTGTACTTTGTGCACATTCATATTTCATTGACGGCGATAACCATTTTACCGATAACAAATCAATCGCAAATAAATTTAATTCATTCTTCTCTAAAGTCACTAGTGAACAGATACCCCACTCAACCAAACACTTTATGGACTTCTTGAAGGATAATAACACTAACAACACCAACCTAACTACAACAACAACAATATCCGTAGTGACAATAATTCTCACGGCGACAATAACAACAACGATAATAATAATAACAATAATAATAATAATAATAATAATAATAATAATAATAATAATAATAATAATAATAATAATAATAATAATAATAAAAATAATAATTAATAATAATAATAATAACAATAATAATAATTCGTCGTCCTTTTTCGCCTACCCAACAGATCTACAGGAAGTTATCATAACAGTAAAGAATTTCCGTACTAAAACAAGTAAAGACTGCACCAATATATCCACAAAGTTACTTAAAGTAAGTATATCAGAGATAGCTGGACCTCTAAGACACATAATAAATCTTACATTTTCATCTGGTGTAATACCCGATGGACTAAAAATAGCAAAGGTGATTCCTATCCACAAAGGGGGAGATTCCAGTATTTATTATTATTTTATATTAAATTATTCTTAATGCAAAAAAGATCCATACGAATAATTAATAATAAAAGATTCAATGCCCACACCGACCCTCTGTTTTTAGGGACCGTATCCTCAAGGTTAGTGATTTATTTACACTTCATGCTGCATTGTTCATCTACGACTGGAAAACATTAAACCTTCCAGCCTCATTTGATGATTACTTCACGTACGTAGACAGTCATACGCACAGAAATACGAGACAGTCTACGCTTCTACACGCAAGTAGAATTAGATCTCGATCACTAGAGATGTTTCCATTTTACTTCTACCCAAAATTGTGGAACGAATTAGATACGGAACTTCGTCAGTTCGCTAATAGAAATTTGTTAAAAAAAAATTTGGCTTTCAAGCTCTTAGTTTCATATTCTGACTGCGTTGAATGTAGCAACCCTTACTGTCCAGACTGCTCTCTGTAAATTATAAATCAATGGGCGGGTTCTTTGACATACCTGATCAAGGAAACCGCTTGTGGGACTTAGTCAAAAATAATTGTTGCCTATTTAATGTCTGCCGTACCTGAACCTTAAGTTGAGTGTCGTTTTTGCCTTTGTCTGGTATCTCGTCTAACTTGGCTTCCCTGCCCTTTTTTATATTCGTAAATTCGAAGGTGATTAGATAATAAACTATTTCTATTTGTAACGAACTCCTTTCCTTCTAAAAAGGCGGTGCATATTTGTGCTAACGACATGTGACCCAACTTTCAGATTTCTCAAATGAGAAAGTCTTTCTAATTTGAGAAATAGGAACACCAACAATGCCTTCCATCTTGAGTTGACCCTCATAAACTGGAGCTGGTGCCATGACTGTCAAAATCTGTCGGCCTATGGTACATAGCGCCGTTCAAATCATTTTTGTACTCAAAATTAATTACTTCGTTACTCAGCTCTTATCTGCAGATATCAGTCAAATTGACCTATTATTATTGTGAAATTCTCGTTTAGTGGTAGGGTAAGCCAGGTTTTTTGAAAATACTTCTCTTACCAGTTCACAGTCGCTTACTTTATTTTCAATTTGCTGTAGTTCAGTCTTAAGTTTTGA
The DNA here is from genome assembly GCA_031216915.1 of Pictodentalium vernedei. Lineage (NCBI taxonomy): Eukaryota > Metazoa > Mollusca > Scaphopoda > Dentaliida > Dentaliidae > Pictodentalium > Pictodentalium vernedei. Next base: position 214,441,026 of record CM062288.1, read on the forward strand.
GAGTTCAAAGGGAAGACATAGCCTGGTATGAATTGAATTAAATTTAATGTAACTTAGTTCTAGTTTTTAGGGTAATGGCAGGTAGACAGCCAATCTGGCTATGCCATCTCCCAGCAGCACCTATTAGATGTTTTTCTTTATATCAAACGTATTACTCTGCATTATACAAATGCTGCTGAATAAAATATCCACAAAGTTACTTAAAGAAACTATATCAGAGATAGCTGGACCTCTAACACACATAATAAATCTTACATTTTCATCTGGTGTAATACCCGACGGACTAAAAATAGCGAAGGTGATTCCTATCCACAAAGGGGGAGATTCCAGTATTTTTAACAACTACAGGCCAATTAGCATACTTCCAGCATTCTCAAAAGTTATGAAAAAGATAATGTATAATCGCCTGTTAAATTTGTTGTCGGCACATGACAGTTTATATCAGTTTCAGTTTGGATTCAGAAAAAAAAACATTCTACAATACATGCTATATTCCAACTCATCCGCAACGTTGCCCTGAGCAATGACAAGCCCACAAAGGACCGAACTTTATCAGTTTTCCTTGACTTTTCCAAAGCTTTTGATACTACAGATCATTCTATACTCTTACATAGACTCGAATACTATGGAATAAGGGGGATAACTAATTCATGGTTTAGAAGTTATTTGTCAGGTCGAAAACAGTATGTACAGTATAAAGAGTGTCCATCGACTTTTGAAAATATAACATGTGGAGTTCCCCAGGGCTCAATCTTGGGGCCACTTCTCTTTCTGATATATGTCAATGACATCAGTAAATCAACACTTCTAAACCTTTTGTTTTTTGCCGACGACACTACGATATCAATGGCCGACAACAACGTAGACATATTGACAGAAACAACAAACAAGGAACTTGACAAAATTGCAGACTAGTGCTCCGCGAATAAACTGTCACTCAATGCCACCAAAACAAGATGCATGCTACTACATCCCCACACGACACATGGGACTTAGTTGCCACTCCCATAACTATAAACAATAAACATGTAATACCAGTAGGGAACAAAAACGAAGTCCAAACAGTAGAATTCCTCGGTGTTGATTTAAACGAAAACTTAAATTTCAAGCACCACATCTCTCATCTGAGCTCAAAGGTAGCTAAATCCATCTGGGCTATTAATTGAGTAAAAAAGTTTTTACCATTCGATAGCCTGAAAATTCTGTATTTTACGCTAGTGCAAAGTCATTTGATGTATGCGATACACATTTGGGGGCACGTGCCGGCTGAAAACAAATTTAAGTATCCTTCAAAAACGTGCCATTCGAATAATAAACAATAAAAAGTACAACCCACATACTGAGCCCCTATTCAAGAAAAATAAAAATCCTAAAACTGACGATCTATATAAGCTAAATATCCTATTATTTATGCATGATTGGGCCCACAACAACTTACCACTATCGTTATATAGTCTATATAATCTTAACAAGAACGAAACCGACAGGATTACCAGACACAGAGGCGAGATAAAACAACTCAAGCCCCGAACAAAGTTCACGGCAAATCTCCCCTTACACACATTTCCGAAAATGTGGAATGGCATTGACCAACTGGTTCGAAATTTACCACGAGCATAGTTTTAAAAAAGATGACCAACACGTCTCTAGGCTCGTATGAAGCCTCTGTCAAATGCAGTAACAGATCATGCCATGAATGTCGGGAAGTACCGACTCCCGCGACTCAACAGACTCACTGCAATAAGTCCGTTAAGTCCTTATTAATTAGAGTTGATTCCTGAAAACTCCAGAAAACAAACTGCCAACGAGGAACTCAAACCTCTAAGCGGGCTCTAGGCAAAATATCACATTCCCATGTATGCCCCCTTTCTCAGTGCAAGAATGAAACCAAATTTCACTTATCACCAGGAGTACAGAGATCATTGATTACATATTTCTATTTTACTTTATTTTTTCTACTATACATGTTATTTTCAATTGCAGCTGATTCTCTCTCTCTCTCTCTCTCTCTCTCTCTCTATCTATCTCTTCACTTTTTCCCTCATTCGTTGCTTTTTTATCTCCCACTTATTTGTTTTTCCATACTCTACATTTTCCCTTTCCCTGAGGTGGGTGGCAGTAATACAGCCAGCTGGCTATGTCACCTCCCTGCAGAAGACAAATATGTTCCCTCATAAATCCTAGATGTGATATATTATTAATACTATTTGTTGTTTCTTGGGCAATTATGTTATAAACATGTATTATAATGTCTTTTGCAAATAATTACTTACTTACTTACTTACTTACTTACTTACTTACTTACACTTACTTACTTACTTATTTACTTACTTACTTATCACTAACTTATATAATATGTTCTTCCATGGCTTTGTCAGATCGATGACAAGGTATTCTTTTTGAAGGTGCCTTTAAATCAAATATGGTTTCTGCGGAATCTATTCTTTGATCAGTTTGTGGTACACGTTGTTTATTTAAATAATGTATGATTTCTTCTTCATAATTATTATCCCACATAACTCTTGTCCAAATATTTTGCAAATTGTCTTTGTAAAAAGCATTCATCATGGTACATGCATTATAAAATTCAATGTACATTTCTGTTTTTTCTAACTGGTTTTGAATAATATTTTTGTTGTTGTTTGGTATCTAGAAGTAATAATTTGAAAACCATATGACAATGCCTGAAGTGTAATCTTGTTCTTGCCGGCTCCATGGTTGAAATCAAAATGTTCCATTGACATAACAGGTGGGGGTTATTTATACCATAAACCAGTTTGGACATGTACCATATTTTTACACACCAATTCCTTTCTCTCTTCCAGGTTGGTAAAAGACGTGAAATTAATAACTATAACATCTACTACATAACGTTTTGTGTATACAGATTGAAATGTTTTGGTTTGTGTTTCACTTTTGACTTGTCTATTCTTGTTATGTTTAATTCTATGTGTATATTCAATGTTTATTTTTGTAATATTGATTGTCTTGTACACATTCAATCATACTTTCAAAACTGACTTTTTGTGACGTGTTGTAATCTAATGTAATCCCACTGACTTTACATGAAGTGTGTATTTGTCCATAATTAAGTATTTATAACCATAATTTTTAGGACCTAAACCTACATATTCAATGAATTTTTGCATCTGGGATGTCCATCTGTCCATTGACCTAACCTACTGTTTATAATTGGTGGATTCCAAAGTGTTGGATTATGTATATAAATGCAACTATCTGTATCAAAATAAAAAACCTGTTTACCTAATCGTCCTATAATTTTGTACAATTCCAAACGTGCATGTGCTGTGACAAAAGAAGCTATAACAACATTAGCTGAACAGTGTGGTTCATACATTTGTTTTGTATCTGTGTAATTCACTAAAATAAATTTATAATGCTGAAATATTTCTACATTTTAACAATGATATTTGGGTCCTGTATTAAGTCAAAACATTTGGATGGATTATGTATGTATTCTGTTTTAGTTTTGATATTGCTTTGTTCTCGATAAACAGTTTAACATGGTTTTTGCAAAAGATCTTTTTCCTGTTTTTTTTTTTCAATATCTTGTAAATTTATTTTCAATTTCTGCATAATCTTTTTAAAGGTGTCTTTATTATTATCTGTTTTTGCCCAGTCTGGATACCCACTGGTTTCTTGTTTCATTTTCAAATGTTTATTCATATAATGTTTGTAATTTTCTGTAGACCGTTCTTCCCAGTGCCAAATCTGATAAGTGCCAAGTATTTTGTAACCCATTCCCATTGCTTTGAAAAGTTCTAAGTTGTCCGTGTACCAACAAGATTGCGTTGTTCTGGTGTGAGTTCACAGGGATCATTTTCTTGTTCTGCACATCTACTGCAAAGTGTGAAAACAATTTTCTTGTTACAGTGAATTGGTAAAACTGGCATGTGAAGATTTTGTGGTGGTAAAACCTTACAGCAGCAGTAGTAGTACATCTTTATTTTGTGACATGTGCTAACGTAATTTAGTCCAATATACAGAAGTAATGATAAAACACCACCCGACCCATTTGGGCCTGTATGCCACCTTTTTGATTTTTCTTGCCCAGAGAAACTCATTCATTCCTTATCTTACTCATTCTTTCTCTCACCCTCACTAGTATTTAACCCCCAACTGTCCCGCCACCTGGACCCCACTTCCCCCTCCCCTTCCCACCACCCAATGGGCCAATCCTCCTTTCACACTTCACACAACAATACTCACACTCAGTCATTCAACAATTCATACAATTTCACACTTGAGTTAACACAGTAACGTGGTTTCATTCTCAGGAAGTGGAACGTTTTGATTTCCGTGAATGTACAGAAGCACGGTCACAGCTTTGAAGGTCAATAATGTGGATAAGTGCAGCAGAGTAAACTATTTATTTGAGGTTACCAGCCCAACTGGGGCAATCATGGGTCTGAACAACCTGGCAGTGACCGGCGTTACAGTTCACAATCAACCTATTCAAAACAATAGATATCGGCAGATAGGCCGGTAACTAGCTTCGATTCTATGTGAAATCAAATAGTGTCAACGATATAAACGTACTTTCCTCCTATTATAAGCATTAAAAAGATAGATTGCGCTTTAGCGGGGGTAATGTTTCAGAATATCTTCCATTGTTCCATAATCGTCTGCTGTTAAAAAAATATTTACTTCATGTAAACTGGAGAAAAGACTTCTAAGGTCGCCATACAAATTGCATTGCATCATCATAAAGTGACATTACTTTCAACAGCATCTGATCACACTAAGTACACAAACGGTCTTCATTTTTTTCATTTTTAAATCTACCTCTTATTTAAATTAATACTTATTGGTAGGACTCCGCAGCGAAATTGTGCTAGAATCGAGTGTTGTTGATGACTAAGGTTCATTTTTACGTCATTTTCAGTATCGTACAAGCTTTTAAATTGTTTGTATGTCCTAAGTTTAGGCACGTATTGAACACTATTTAGCCAGTTTTCATTAAAATATCTACTTAAGAATTCCTTTATTTCTTCAATATCGCAAGTGGTCTGATTTTCATAGGCTGAGTTTTCATCTATGTTTTGGAAACTGTTTTTTAATAAATGGACGGTGGGAACACGTCAATTCTCGCACTTATTATAGTTCCATTGGAAAATCCTATATATCATCCTATTAGTATTTAATTGGGTTACTATATTCCATAGACCAAAACATATTCACCCAATGTCTTTCGTTACTAGATTTCAGTCCCATATCTCCGTTCACCGCCAGCAAAGGCGTAAATCGGTGAACCCTATAGAAAGTAACACAAGGCCCTATTCTGAACATTGTCTGTATTGGTGTATTTTTATAGACCCAAAACGGCAGAAGCGTAATCTAATTGGGCTCACACAATGGTTATTTTCAAAGGTTCTAAAACCAATATCTTTATATGGGTGGATTCTGAACAGTACTGCCCCAGTGACCTCCCTCCCGATTTCCCAAGAGTCTCGGCCGTGTAATTGAAATTTTTACATTCGTGTAGTGTCACTCCCAAATATTTATGCTTGTCCACTAAATCAATCGATTTCTTACCAAGAACACAATCAACGGAACTTCTACTTTTTTGATGGTTTCGAAAATGAACTATTTTCGTCTTTGTTTGCTTCACACACATACGCCATTTTCTACACCACCGACCAACAGTATTTAATAAACTTTGCATGTCCTCTGCATTTTCAGACAAAAGTATAATGTCATCAGCATACATCAGGATAGACACATGGTCAGGGTTAATATCAACCCCCCTCACTTCCGCTTTGATTTCTCTTGCTAAATCATCGATAAAGAGGGAAAACATTGTCGGTGGAAGAGTAACCCCCTGCTTAACACCACAGGTACAGTCAAAATAATATGTATGGTTCCCGTTCACAGTACCACATAACACTGTAGACTCGTACATATTTTGGCTTGACCTGTACATGTTACCGTCGATTCTGACGGGAAGCATTGACGATTCCCAGTTTCAGTAACTTGGATAGAAGCATGTCACGGTTGACACAGTCGAAAGTATTCTGAAAGTCAATTAAGATGGCAAAAATTTCATGCTTGCCCTTAATCAGAGAGGTGAGTGAATAAATGTTGTCAATACATGACCTATTTGACATAAATCCATTCTGCTCTTCGACAATTAACCATTTGTTTTCCACCAAGGACCTAAGCCTATTATTTATTATTGTGCTGTAAATGTTTTAGGGAATTTTGCCAATCTCCTGGAAAGGAAACTTAAAGAATCGATTAGTCGCACACCATAATCTTCAAGTAGATTAATTTTGTTTCCATTCATAATAACTGCGGAAGTAGTGCTATCACTTTCGATATGATATCTTAAAACAAATTATCCATCAAACCCTCTTAAGTTATGAGCAATAGTTGTAGTCCCTTTATGTTCCTTACTAAAAAGCCATCCACAAAAATCTGCCAAAGTAGAATCCCCTTTAAATAGTTTTTCTCTTTGTCCAAACTGATCACACGAAATACATTTGTGATCTATGGGTTTACTGACATTCCGACACGAGGTGACGAAAATGTTGTTAACCCTTTACCCAACGCAGACGATTTCAAAATTTATTATTTTAAATATTATTTTTTAATTTTTTTCAGAAAATTTCAACAAAACCATATCATGTGACCCCTCTTTTGAACGAGCTCGGCGAGCTCATTCCAAAGAGGGGTCACACGATATGGTTTTGTTGAAATTTTTGGAAATATAATATTTTTTCAGCTGCTGAATTTGCATATTATGCGGGCGGATGCGGGAGATTCGTTGGGTAAAGGGTTAAACCCAAATAAATAATAAATAATACTGATACAATCTGCACAAACACGATAAGCAAAACAGAAATATGGAATGTGACCTCTTGAGTTCTGAGTAGTTTCAAAACCCAAAAATACAAATGTTTGGCATTGTGTCATTATAAGGTGAAGTGTATTTTGGAATGAAACACTGATGTTCAGAATTGACTTCTTGGTGACAATGTTTACATTTTTAAACCCCTCACAAATGTGTTTTCCTTTCCTGGGATAAATTAACATTTTACCGTTTTTAACATCGATGCACTACTTCACAAATGGTTTTCTGTTCTTTCCCTTTTGTAGTGATGAGGTTTTGATAACATGCTGAACTTAAAAACTGTTTATTGCAACTGTAACAGGTGATGGAGTGTTTGGGAAAACATTTTGATGGAACACAGCAAACACAACCAAATTTATACAAGTGTTGTTCCTTAGACCGATACCCTTGATTGATTACAAAGTTCACAATAATATTCATAAACCTAAAATCCTGTTTTGCTGGTAATGGTGTCAAAGTGCTGGCGATGGTGGTATTAATGTATAACTTTGCTATCCTCTGTAGTTTTTGGAGATTTAAATAAGAAACCAGATTCATACTGGATATGAATTTTGATGACAATGTCTGGGAAAAGCAGATCTTTTATTTTGTAATTCGCCACAAGGAGTGTTATCATCAACCCCTGCTTTGTCCATCGATGTCTTAGCTTCAATTTCTTGAAACTTCATTCTTGAATCAGGAATTGTTTTTCATTTCTTTTGTCACAGTTCTGATCCATATTTATCAACATCACACTTTCCTACCACAATGGCCTGTGCGAGACGCATGGAATCATTAACATTTTTAATTTCAACAATACTTTGTTTCATTACCAACCATTTTACCATTATATTCAAATGAAGGAGGTGGACGACGTCGCCCAGACCCTTGTGGTAAGGAAGTGCGTGCTGCTTCCATAGATAATTTCCCATCATGGATAGTAAAGTAATCATTTGATTTTACAGCTTTTTCAATTACATCTAACACTGTATTACCAGTGATAGAAGATGCTTTGTTAAATGGAATAAATATACTTATACTCAAGCTAGAGTGATTCACGGACACTCTCATGTGGTCATTCTCTTCTACCATACTTTCATCTTTAATATCTGCTAGCATGCTGTTAAAAATACTTTTGATAGGTTTTAAAATGGATTGGGCCGACAAATATCCATTTCTAATTTATTTATAGAACACGTTGAATGCTGTGCACAGAAATTATTTCTGTTTTTTTTTAAAACATTATCTGATTCCCGTATGAAAATCTTTAAACGCTGTTTACGAAAATCCATTTCTGATTTCTTTAAAGATATTTTGCTCCCGAAAATAAGTCTCCATAAATTCTCTTTCTATATTATTTAGTTCTCACATTTTGACCATTTTCATCCAGATTCGAATATACTGTTCGCGGTTAATTCTCTATTTCTCTAGTATTTTTTTTTTATTTCTTTTGTTTGTTGTAACCTATATATACACATTTTTTGATAATTAAATGAAATCCACGTAATATTCGGTGATACTAAAAGCCGAACACATTTAACCGATTATAACCGAACACCGAACCGAATAAAATAATGTGACAAGTGTCAAATAAAGTTAGTAATTAGTAGATTGGGCATAAATATCATATATTTTAAGTGTCAAGTGGATATGTTCACTCAAAGTGATTTTATTATTATTTTATAACATTTTTATTCAAATGTTCGGCTAAGGGTTCAGCGAGATTCTTGTCTTCGGTGTTTAGTAGCTTTCACTCCTCTCAGTAATATTCAGCAACGGATTAACCCTTTATGCAACGTAACGCAAAAACCGGCCAGCACTGTTCTCAAAAATCGCCAACTAATTTTCATTATTTCTTCATTTTTTGTCTTAAAAGCATAGGTAATGAAAAAAAAATGAAAAAATTAGTTATCCAAGAATTTTTTTGGCTAGTGTCGTCTGATTTTCATGTTAGGTAAAGGGTTAAGATAATGACAATCGAATTATCGTCGCCGCATGCTGAATGCTTCCATCATCTTGTGCTTTACGGTTCTCCGTCCAGTTCAAAGACAAATCCCATCACCATTTACTCGGGATGTGCATTGCGGAGCACAGGGACAATCAAGGTCTCCTCACCTGATAACTGCGACGAATCAGAGACCGGCCAAAGTGTTATGAAAGTAAAGAATAAACTAAAATTTAATTTCGTCATGTTATTTTCACTTATGTACTTGAAACAAATGATTAGCAAGCTTTTAGTGCATTAAATGAGCAGCAATTATACCCGCAAAATGGGGATGGCATTGATGAAAATAAATATAGAAAATAAAAGACAGTTTTACACCACCCATTAGTGTAGACGACAGTCAAATTCAGTTTGACAGCTAACTCATTACCCGCCGCTGTTGCCTCTTATGTTTGTTATTTAGTAGGGCCGGTCAACAGCGGCGGGCTGACCAGTACAAATTCCGAGCTACGCTATACATTTTAAATCCTCTTAATCATCAATAGTGGATACAATTTTATGCATGAGTAATATATACACAATACACACGCCCTCTACCCTTTTAAAACTTTTATTAACTTAGCCCCCCCCCCCCCCCCCCCCCCCGCCCATTTTACTTCTGTCCGTGTGTGTTCGTTCTTTAGTAGGACCGGTTATCACTGCATTCTTCTTCCATTATTTCTACAGTTTGATTTAAGTTTTTAATAAGATTCTGTAAGTTATGAAATAACAGAAACTAGAGAATCTTTTCAAAAACTTAGTTTGGAGATTTCGACATTTTTTTAGTCCGAAAGTTTTTAACTGTTATGAAAGATTCGAAACATTTGTCACAGATTGTGAGAGAAAAGGGAGTCTCTTCCACCAGTGTCTGTCCGTGATTAAAAAAAATAATGAACATTTTGAGACTCCATTTGTAAAACATTGGAAACTCGCTTCGATTGCTCATTCGACTACACTTCATAGTTTGAGAGCTTTCATACCGAACATTTGAGGATTTCTGGATACTTTTAGAGATTTTCAGACAGAAAACTAGAAGGCTTCACGACTATAAGGGGTTTGATGATTTCTGGATAGTTTAGAGATTTTCAGACAGAAAACTAGGCTTCACGACTATAAGGGGCTTGCTGTCCGATGATTTCTGGATAGTTATAGAGATTTTCAAACTGAAAACTAGAAGATTTCCTGACTATAAGGGATTTGCTGTCCGAACTTTGAACCCTCAATATAATCGGCCTTAGAGACCTTGCTTGGATGTGTTTGTGGTAGATGAGGTGAAATTTGATTTTCATACCATCTGAATGTGTAATGCCAGTAGTTTAGCAGATTTCAGTCGATGGAGGGACACTTTCGGAATCACCCCAAACCCGCAGGCCACGTCTATTGCTTCGTAAAGAAAAAATCACTGTGTGATATCAGCCAAGTGATATTACACCAACCATGAACCGATTCGAGATTTTTAAATGCAGAGATTAGGTGGGTACAGAATTAAGCGAAAAACTGAATGGCTTCCATTTTTGTACATGCACATACATCACAATGTGAAGATGTTTCCAGTATTTTCCCATACCCGATTTTTGGTGTCTAAATATACAGATATTAACTAGAAGGAACTGTTTTAGTGAACTAAAACACATGTCTCCCCTTCGATTAGTTCCATGCTTCCAACTTACGACTAGCAAAGATTAAACTAGGTCAAATGTCAAGATCATGGAAGTTCAAGACAGAATTTGACACATCAGCCTGGCTGAAAAATTTAATAATTTGACCTTGATGTCAAAGGTCAAGGTCATATGTAGGTCATGGTGGTATGCGACACATCATCCTTTGGTGATACACTCGCATGCCAAAAATCATAAGCCTAGGTCAAAAGATTAAGAAAAGAGTCAGTAATGTGACTTTGAGGTTAATGGTCAAGGTCACGTGTGAATCAGGATGGTACGCTACACATCATATCATGGTGATACAACCACATGCCTAATATCATAAACTGAGGTGAAAAAGATAAAAAGCTCTGGCCCAGACAAGCCTACTTGCAAAAAATCAGTAATTTGACCTCAAGGTCAAAGCTCAATGTCATATATGGGTCATGATGATACGCGACACATCGTTTTATGGTGATACACTCGCATGTCAAATATCATAAGCCAAGGTGAAAAGGTAAATAAGTTCTTGCCAACAAAGCTTACTAGCGAAAAAAAAAATCAGTAATTTGACCTTGAGGTTAAAGGTCAATGTCATCTGTGAGTCATAATGGTACATCGTCTCATGGTGATACACCCACATGAAAAATTTCATAAGCCTAGGTCAAAAGATAAAAAAATCAATAATTTGACCTTGAGGTCAAAGGTCAAGGTCATATGTGGGTCATGAATATACACGACACATCGTCTCATGGTGATACACCCACATGCCTAATATCATAAGCCAAGGTGAAAAGGTAAATAAATTATTGCCCGAAGAAGCTTACTTGCAAAAAAATCAGAAATTTGACCTTGAGGTCAAAGGTCAATGTCATGTGTGGGTCGTGATGTTATGCGACACATCGTCTCATGGTGATACACCCACATACCAAATATCATAAGCCGACGTGAAAAGGTAAATAAGCCCGGACAAGCTTACTTGCCAAAAAATCAGTAATTTGACCTGGAGGTCAAAGGTCAAGATCATATGTGGGTCATGATGGTACGTGACACATCGTCTCATGATGATACACCAACATGCTAAATATCATAAGCCTAGGTTAAAAGATAAAAAAGTTCTGGCCCAGACACGGTTGCATGAGAAGAAGAAGAAGAAGAAGAAGAAGAAGAAGAAGAAGAACAACAACAACAACAACAACAACAACAACAACAACAACAACAACAACAACAACAACAACAACGAGAAGGAGAAGAATTCAGGGTAAAACAATATGTCTCCCTTCGGTGAAGGGAGACATAATAAGAGGTCACACATAACATGAAAAAGTAGACATTATGTATGTTCTATTAATAGTAGTTTATATATATATATATATATATATATATATATATATATATATATATATATATATATATATATATATATATATATATATATATATATATATATTCAGTTAGTGTCAATACTCAAATATCGCTCTGGAGCCGGGCTGTAGTTGTAAACTGACATAGTGGCTGAGTTAATAATGACCTTTTTGGTTTGCCGTTAGCTCAGTTATGGTGGAAGAGCATTTACGACAAGGCGACTGGGTGCCAAAGACCCGAGATCGACTGTCGAATTCCTGCTTGACAAAGATGATATATATCGTCCCTTGTCACTTTAGAGAAACAAGAGGTTCTCCACCAGAAACGCACAGAACCCCCACCCTCCCAGAACCACACAGACCCCTCTCACGTTCCCACCACCACCACCACTAAATTACATTTGATCAGTGTTGTACGGTGAAATATGTTTGTGTTATGTAAAAATCCTTACAGGAAAGAAGAACAGCAGGGGGGTGGGGGGGGGGGTGGGGGGCGCGAACGCACCAACTTGAAGGACCCCTGGTCCGTCCCATCAGCCTCACCGAGCCCCCCCCCCCCACCCCACCCCCAGCACCAATTGGTGGCCAGTAGGCATACTCACCCGTTCTATATCTTCACTATCTAACATGGCATCAGTGCAGATACAAAATAAATCCATTCTAGAGAGCCCCTTAGGCACGGCCCATCACCCTAACCGGTCCGGGGGCTTGAGTAGACATAGACCTCCTTTCGTGGTGAAGCGTATTAGACATATCCGTGATAATGGATACCCGATCAGGTGCACAATGCAGATAGGTAAAAACACATGTCAGTGGCTTACATAGGGCTCTACGGAGCTCTGTGGCCGGCGCTGTATGGGGGAGTGCTGTGGGGTACATATGGTCAAACTGCGAAATGGATCGTGTACAAAATCTTGACGTGTTTGTGGCAAGTGGGTAACGAATCAATTATCGCTCTGCCTGAAGTGTGGTTATAAGAACGAACATATGAAATTACTGCACCGAGAGCAGAGGGCCGCGGCAAAGGAATTTACCCGACTGTCGGCCCTCGGAATTCCCATTTAGAGATGTGGTGGCAACAGACATAGTTATTCAGCATGGCTCCCCGCGGCAACTCCGGGATGTGAAGCAGTAAAATAGGACCCAGTCACCACTGATTGGGAGGAACAAACCCTCTCTAAAATGGGCAACATGGCTTATTAACGCTCACCCCTGGTCAGATCTTGAGTTGATACTCATGTTGTGGTCATGATTAGCCATTGTGCAAAAATATGTGACCTTAAACACCAGTAAATAAACAATAATAATAATTCAACATGGCAAGTATGGACAAACACATTGATCAGCTGTTGGCAGAAAAGCCAGACCCGGTTCCAGAGGGACAACAATTCATCGACTTGAATGACCGGGTCCCTGTCCCCATAAGGCCCCCAGCCGATGAGCCGTGGGTTGAGAGATCTTGAACAGCGCCAAAGACGAGTTTGAAGTTGATGGCTCCGCAGTGGTCTTCTCTACATAGAGGGTAGAGTCAAAGGACCCGCTTGACACTGATGACATTGAGATTGCAGATGGTATTGAAGCGAAGGCCGGCCGCATTGCCCTGGATGCCCACATGAAAGATGTGACGGCTCCTTACAGCCCTTCCAGAGGGCGCGTTCATCCTGAAAATGAAGTTCTTGTGCGAGCATGACGAAGGAGACTGGGTAGTCGAAGACACGTTTGACCCTGTGAAAGCAGAAAGGATGAAAGCCAGGGCGTTGTAGAAATCACACAAAACACCAAACCAGGCGCCCTGACGGGGATCGACCAGATGTTCTCCCAGAATGCTTACCCTGTCACCGCGGTCGTTTACGGGCTCTGCCCTCTCAGAGACGTAGACCCTGCCAACCTAGCTCCAATGCGTATCGGCGATGACATGCGTGCGTCGCCCATGGAATGGTTGAGCACTTTGATGGCGCTCTCAGAGGACAGGGCCTAACCCCAACCAGGCGCCAGAAAATACAGAGTCCACGGCGCTGGTGCAACGGTCGACGATGTGGCTGAGCTCGCGAAAATCCTCAAACGAGCGAGCATCGTGAAAGACATAACTGGTGTGGATATCTACAGCAGTGACAAGTATCAGTTTGGAGGAAATGGTGTGAGAGGGAAAGTAGAGCTCATCTGCCATAACGGCCACGCCTGGTCCAAAGACCTCTATTTCCCCCATTCCAGACAGGTCCACATATATGAGGGTGACGTCTGGGAAGCCATCAGACAGGCCACCCAAAATGAGCCAATCGCTGTCTGGCTACTCGGAAGTGTCCAGGATAGATAGCTCAACGTCGACCAGTTCGTCCTCCAAGACGACCGCACCTACAGGACACATGAGACTCATCAAACCCTCCAAGCAGCCTTTGGGAGATGAGTCTATTGCTGACAGGGTCTTCGGAGTGAACCAGGCAGCGAGCATCGTCGCAAAGGAAAGGAATGGCTGGAATCCGACCCCAACATCTTTCCTGGCTGACATCCAAAGGGCTTGTGTCGAATATGGCCACGATGGTCTCTGGAACGCAGAACGGTATCACGGCAATGACATCATAAGCATTGACATGAAGGCATGCTATCCCTCAAACTTCCCATTTCTGGGTGAGGCTCGGCCCTACTTCGAACGTTTCGGTCACCCAAAAGGCTAACCCGGCCCGTGTGGCAATCAATGGTGCTTTGCCCAAAGACATAGGTACCGGTTTCGCCCAAATACGCAAGTGGGCTTTCGACCCAAGTGTCCACCCTGTCATCCCTGCATGGTCCGGAAGGCATTTAGAGGAGCAGGGCGTGCTCCGACGGTCCTCCTCTCATGGATTCCGGCATTCTAACCAAACTAGAGGTATGAGAAGCCATCGTCGCTTTCGAAAAGAAGAATGTAGTATGACTCCCCGAAGATAAAGATCAGAGCTGCAGCATCATCGGGAAGTTCACTCAGGGCACAAAAGCCGATGGTAAACGATTGACTCGATGCCTCGTCACGGATCGCGGTGAACTAGCTTATCTTGTGAGAGATACTCGCCAAAGTGGCACTCTAGTCGGAGCACCAGAACGGTGCCCCCTAGATCATGTGCTAACTTACTATGATGGTAGCCAGCCCCAGTACGCCCACCTAAGGGCGTCTATGTTAGCATACGCCCATATTTACCTTCTCAGTATGTTACAGCGTTTCGATAAAGAAGATGCTGTTCGGGTGGCGACAGACAGCATATATGTCAAGAAAACAATACTCTACAAACTCAACGTTGTCCAATCCTATGTACCACCATAAGTCCACCCTGGGGGCTATTGCACAATGTGCTGCCTCTATCATGACGAACCCACCCTACAGCCCAACGAAAAGTGTAATGTCCTGCCGCTCAGTGGCGCGACAAGGGTGAGCAGCTATACATGCCACAGGAACACGCCGACTACCTCCCCAAGCCAGCGTATTGTGGCGCCACGAAAGACCTCCATCCCAGCACTTCTTCGAGGTATAATGACCCAGTGACCCACCATCGGCGGTGTTACCTCAACGGTGGAGGTCGTAGCGGCAAGACAACGAGAGCGATCGAGCTCTTCAGGGTGCGAGATCCACTTGTCTTTACCCCAACCCACCGCCTAGTCAAAGAGATGCGAGGTAGGGGGGTCACGGCCCAGGCCTACCATGTGGAGCGGCTAGAGCGACTGGACGCCAGACCGCATGGGTAGGAAGTTCATGCCCCGTGTCATCATCTGGGATGAGGTCTGCACTGTGCCCCGGCCTATCCTAGAAATGTTCTTTGACTGGCTGGACTAGCGTGGGGTCCAGATTATCGGCTGTGTGATCAAGGCCAGCCACCACCAATCGCAGGTGAGATGCCCCATGACTAGTTACGTCTAGCAGTGGATTATTACGAAGAGGTCAAGGCAGACCACCGGGCAAAAGATGATGCGCTCAAGGCCGTGAAAAGGCACAACCGCCTCCAGGCTGATAAGGTCCAGTGTCAGGAGATGCGGAAGGCTCTCCCCAGCTGTCTCGGATGGGTGCGCTTCATGGAGCAATGGAGGCCAGGTGATCTGATCCTCGCTAGCCGGTAGAAGGTTCTCGACCGGGCACAAGAGCTGTTGCTCCAAAGACACAAGGTGTACTTTCCAGACACCCAAGTTCCACTGCTGTACCACCCCAAGGACAGCCGAAAACAGAACATTATGGTTCACATCCCGGGCATAGACCGCGAAGAAGAGCTTGTCCTCAATGACATCGCTGAAGTCGCCATTGATGCCGCTGAAAGGCTATCAAGGCCGATGATTGGCGCCTCGGGTATACCATCACAGTCCAGTTAAGCCAGGGTCTCACTATCCACGACTCACATAAGTTTTGGATCATAGACGACTTCCTACATTGGTCCAACCTCGCCCACCTCTCCGTTTCCCGCGTGGAGTATATGCAGCAGCTCGAACGGGTGACCTATCCACCAGATGAGGGTACTAAGGTCAGGCAGACCACAGAGCAGCAGCTCCGCAAAAGCATTGAGAGGAAGCTTGTCGTCCACAAGCGCCAGGACCACGTCAAAGGACGAGCTGGTCCATCCAACAAATAGTGGAGGACAGGTTCGCTGGGTTTGTGACCGAGCGTCCAAGCCGGTACACTTGGCGGGACCACACAGGGTCATTTGCGCAACGGTGACCCCCTTCCAGCTCGTCTGCCTGGTAGAGATAGCGACCACCCACAGTGGAGGGGAGCGTCTGCTTCTTGAGGCCAACAAGGCGACCAGAAATCACAGAGGGGGCTTTTGTGTCACAACCTTTGCCTTGACGGCGTCAGATGGCCTCTCTTTAGTTAAGCGAGTCACCTCACCATTCAGCGCCGCAACAAAGGCGGGTAGCTGAGCGATCCATTCACTTGACCTCTCACCTGACGCTAACCTCATCTCCTGGGCGTATTGGTGCCCGAACAGTCGCTCTGCCAGGGTACGGTTGAACCGCTCCACAATTCCCTGGTCCCGGTGGTCATCCACACGGCCACGCCGGGCTTCTGTCTCGTGTTTCGCCAGCAGCTGATTCACCGCGCCCATGAACGACCTGAAGGAGCTTGGGCCACCGCAGTGGTCCACGCCTGTATATCTTTTCTAGGGCGGCCGCGACATCTTTGGCCTCTTTTGTGGCCAGGGGCTCTGCTTCTTTATAGTGGGAGGCTACATCAACGACCGTGAGCGCATACTTGTAGGTTTTGCGTGCCACTCGGTCGTGTTGCAGAAAGAGGAGGTCGGCCTAGTGGGCCTCAATCAGCGTCCGCACATCGAACTTGGGTCGTGGTATGTGTGTGCTTCGCACAGCTGGTAGGTATATCTGCCAGATGGCTTGTTTCTTAAGCCATGGCCGAGCCAAATCTTCAGAGACCTTGGCCGTGGAAGCAAGGTTTGTGATGGCCTTGAGTCCCTTCCAGTTTCCCTTGGGGCTGTAGAAGATTGAAGCCAACTTTGTTGCAAGCTTGCTGTCCATTCTTGGGTATTCCAGCATCCTTTGGACCTCTAAAAGCCATATTAGAGGAGTTTTATAATGATAATATACAATTATGTACGTGACACTATCCGACGTTCAAACCGTGAACCAACCAAGGGCGCTCCCTGCCGAAGAGCAATTTGAGTGTGCCCTTGCTGAAGTTACCTACTTTGGTACAACATTAGTTCGAGGCTACGCGACAATAGTCGTGAATGAGAAAAATGACACAGTTGAGGGGAAGATAAAAATCCCAGATGGCAATTACAATGTATGCAAGCTAAATGATGAGGTGTTTAGTCAGGCTGTACTGGATCTTCACAAACCTTCTGGTCGTCTGCGACTCAGGTCAGATAAGTCTCTGAAACTGGGAAAGTCGGCACGCACCTTGCGATTTGCAGCAACCAAAACTCCTCGGGGGGGGGGGGGGGGGGTAGCTGTTGATGGGGATGAGTTACCTGAACTTGCGGCTCACCGTGAGCTCTATGTTCATCTGCCAGAAGTCAGCACCACGGACAATGTTTACAACGGGCAACCCAGCAAACTACTCAGAACAGTACCTGTAGCAAATGAAAAATGTGCCAGTGGCAGAACAGTAGCTTTCTCTCATTTGCAATACAAAAAAAACTTGTCCCAGGCTCTATAGGCAATGTTACAGTCCACGTTTTAGATAGCATGGATGGCCATATTGAATTGCAGCACCTATCCGTAACATTACATACTCGAAATATACCTATTCCTACGGAACAACAGTAGAAGCTGAAACAAGTGTAAAGACATGGTGAATGGCGGAGGACCAGGAGCACATGATGCATTGTCGTGCACGACCCTTCAGCTGGCTGATCTCGGGAACACGCAGGGCTTTGGAGAACCAAGGATGAAGGACAAATTGTATGTATTTCAGCTCTCCGAGGGGCTATGCAGGAGAAAAGAGCTGCCCGTTGTTGATCCTTCGGAACCGCAAAACTACATTTACCGAGCTGTGTGGTTTGAACCCGGAAGGCTCAGCCTGTATGGGACGCTCTTCCATAGTACAAATCCACGACTTCCGTAATACAGTGCGCAATGCGTCAATTCGTCATTCTTTTGATTCCGAACAACACAGGAGTTATGTGATCAGCGGGGAGGAAGGATTCATACCCGAATAAGAAGACGGGAGGGCCTCCATGTAAACAATTTCGGTAGGTGTAATAAGAAAGAAAATTTACTATAAAATTTACACTTCTTATCAACCTACCTCAATTGTTTACTACAGGCTGAATAGACAAAAGGCTGGAGGGAATCACATAACCAACCCACACATAACTCAATAGCACTAGGACCGTGGACAGAGGAAGAGATCCCTAGGCCTATCAAACCATAGCATCACAAACATTAGAAAAGACAATGAAAGGTGAGGCGTATGGTGAAGTGCGACGCACAGACAGAAAGGGGCAGTAACAGCACAAAGCTGGAACTGACCCTGAAAAAAAGCTGAAAGGCTGGGATAGACAACAGCCTGAGCCGAAGAAAGAGGGCCCCAAGGTACTCTGTCGGCTCCTGCAACTGTCGCAGATAAAAGGAGAATGTAGCATTTCTCCAGAAGGCTGCCAGTATCAGTCATCCGACAACATGACAGAGTTATTAAAAGAGGAAGACAATGCACGCACCTCGTGGCAGAAAAAACAATTGGTAATACAATCACCAGTAGCTAGACGAGCGGAAGCTGCACGAATAGCAAGACAAGCCCATCAAGTCCATCAAGAAATGGATGCAGGAGAGATCTGGCATGTGGGAAAACGCATATTCATCCAGGATAAAGGCATGAACGCCCCCCACCCCCACCCCCAAGCAGAGCAGCGCCCAAGAAAGTGACCATCTTGGAGTAAACTGCAAAGTCCTAGGCCTTTTCAAGGAAAAGAGCTGAACAAGCTTGGAGAGGCAAGGATGAGTGTCGAAACAATGCGGTATCACATAGGAAAAAATGTCTCCGAAGCATGGACATGTACCCATTGCTGGAGACCCCCATAAACAAACATATACCAGAAACTCCGCAAGCGGTGTGATCGAAGGAGTGACAGAAGCAACAGAGTGATCGCACACCATCGACAGAAGAAGCCACTTAGCCACAGAGGCTAAACCAGTGGAGTGAGTGCCTCCTTGAAGAAGAAAAGCAACTCCACTGCGTGTCTCGAAAAACCACTACGGAGGAGACAGTACCCGATAAAAGACATGTGCGAAGGCACAATGAAGTCGGTCAACTTGAAAACCTCCTCGGGCGACTTTGGCAAAGAAAGTCGCGAGGTAGAGGGAGACATGCCGGAACCGCCGCTAACAGAGAGCGGAGCAGATTGATCCACACCCACTGAGGCGACGGGTGTGATCTAAAGGATTCGACGACTGCAGGTTCATATCTGGGTGAGAACCTGAGGCGGAATTGGAACCGGTAGGAATGCGTAGCCGACAAGACCATCCCAAAGGAGGGCCAGAGCGTCCACGGCGAAAGCCAGAGCATCTGGACACGGGGACACGAAAGTGTCCACCGGATGGTTCCAACGAGTCACAAGAGATCGATGGAACCCGCCATGTGGAGCATCCACCTGGTGGAAATGACCCTGCCCCGACGGGACAGGGAGTCGGCTAGGACGTTCAGGCGACCGGGAATGTGACGAACAGCCACCCCGGCGTGGACATCCTGGGCGAGCAGTATAAGATCCCAAGCCAATTCGTACATTGAACAGAGTGCGTGCCGCCCTGGTTCCGAATGTAAGCAACCACCGTCGAATGGTCGGACAACAGAAGGACCTGGCGATTCGACAGGTGAGGGATCCACTGCCTGAAACGCAGAAGAAGAGCAAGAAGCTCCTTCTGGTTGATGTGTAGAGCTGCATGATCCTGGTCCCACATCCCGTGAATGGAAAGACCTAGAGGATCCAACGTCGCACCCCATCCGAGATCGCTGGCATCTGCCGTCAGAACGCGATCGAACGTGGGTAAGTCCAACGGAACACCCTGCGAAAGCCACTGGACATCCGCCCAGAGGAGAAGGTGAGGATAAAGATATTCTGGAAACTGAAGCACCAGATCCAGAAAATCTACATTCGGCCTCCAACGACTGAGCAGAGAGTGTTGGAGAGGTCTGACACGCAGCCGACCTAGAGGACTGAGATCCGTCACCGAACAGCAGAGACCGATTAGCCGGAGAATACTCCGAGCCGTCGCGGATGTGGATTGGGACAGAGTCGGAGCAAAAGCTGAGAGAATCACAGCCTTGGCCTGGGGAACTGCCACCAAATTGAATTGTGAGCGGAAAGCCATCCCCAGATGATAAAACGACGGAGAAGGGACCAGGTCCGACTTCTCCTCGTTGACTCTGAAACCTAGCGACGTGAGCAAGCTCAACAGAGTGGCGACATCCGACTCCAGTAAGGCAACATTGGAATGCCCCTGGAGGATATCGTTCAGATATGCCGAAGTAGTCACCCTGGACTGTGTGCGATGGAAAGCTATCACATGCGACATCAGTCTGATGAAGGCCCAAGGAACCAGATTGAGGCCGAAAGGCATGGCCTTGAACTGGTAAACTCGCCCCAGAAAAACGAACCTGAGATACTTCCGTAACGCCCAATGAATCGGAACGTGAAAGTAAGCGTCTCGCAGGTCGAAGCTGGAAGCGAAATCTCCCTGGTGAATTGAACGGAGGACCGACCTGAAAGTCTCCATGCTGAACTTGGGAGCAATGATAGACTGGTTCAGTAAACTCAGATCGATAACCGGTCGGAGTCGGTCGTCCTTCTTCGGCACCAAGAACAGGCGGGAATAGAAACCCACTGACCTAATGTTCTTGATGACCTCAATCGCCCCCTTTGTCAGGAGACTGTCTATCTCCGTGAACAAAAGTTCCCGACGTAAAATGTCTGAAGGAACTGTGGTTGGAAGAGGCACCCTGGACAGCCAGTGGGGTGCCGTCCGAAGGATATTCGCATCTAACATCCAAGGATCGGATGTGAAGGTGGCCCAACGGTCTGCGAACTCTGCTATCCTTCCTCCAACCTGGGACGAGTCGAGGTGAGGACCTTCATTCCGAACCCCGACGAGGCTCGCGAGAGGAGAAAACACCTCCTCTACTGAATGAAGAATCCTGGGACTTCCCTCAAGACTGCCGACGCTTACCCTTACCCCTTGAGTAAAAAGTAGAAGCGGTGGCAGAAGGATCAGCCCCTTTGCTTCGCAGAGGAAGCAGAGGGTACTTGTTAGGCTTGGAACGGCCCGTGCCTACCCTAGAAGGCTGATCAAGCTGAAGAAACAGCAGCTGATCGTTGGAATGACGTAGGACGTCATCCCGGACCGTCAACACAGAACCATGGAAAAGTTGCGGACCTACCAAAAAAGCAGATCGAAGAGTAGCGCACTGCTCCTCAGGAAGGGATCGGCCTGTGTCCAGCACAGAGTCCCTTCGAACTAATTCCAGATTAGCCGTGTTACAGGCATGCATGTGAGAAGATGAATGAGCGCCTTGGACCTCACAGGCAAAGGAGCCTGTACCTCGTCAAACTTATCTGGAGGCAGATAAGCAGCTAAAGCTGAGACGACGTGATCGGAGAGAGAAAGCATACCAAGCATCTCTCTCGATAAGCCCAATGTGGACTCCAGAGTCGTCATCGGAATGACGGCAGACTTGGACTTGGAAAGCCCGAGGGAATTGGAGTCCTGATCCAAAACCGTCAAAGTCTGGTAGGAACGATAACGCGCCGGAGGCAAAAAGGTGTCAACCCTGGTGAAGAACGGAGCCTTCATAGCCTTGGAACTTAGCTTAAAGTCCAAGGCTGAAAATGCTTCAACCAACTGTACCGACGGGCACGGTCGAAGACGCCCAGAAGCGGGTTGCTCCATAGGCTGTTGGCGCGCGACCGATGATCGCGGCCTGGTTGACACTGTCGACTGGTTAGATGGTTTGAGATCCGGAAGGAACCCAAACACGAAATCAAGAGCTGCCCCCAAGTCCGAAGACTGCTGGCTCTCAAAATCAAGCATGTCTGACTCTTCCCCGGAGTCGGAAGACACATAGCCCATCGTGGGCAAACCAGCCGACTCCTCCCATGGTGTCGGAACACCGGGGGGATCAGAAAGCGGCCTGTTTCCAATCCCGGGAGGCGGCGCCATAGGGGGCGCCTGGAAACCACTCGCTGCCTCGCTGGAAGCAACGGGAAAGCTCTTTGACAGAACCTGAGTGAGTAAGGAGAGGGCCTCCCTAAGCTCACTGCCCGTACTGGCCGGTTCGACAGGGGAACGAACCGGCAAAGTGGCTTCACCTCTGACCCTCTTAACCAGCGAAGGGTCACGATCCTCCAAAACACCCGACGTGGGACGACGAGCGGCAGCCGAAACGTCTGAAGGCAGACGTGTATAGGGGTGTGACACACCCCGAGGATCACCATAGCGGGAACTCATGAGAGTCACCGCGGACCTCTGCAGGGCAGAAGGTCCAGGCTGCACAAAACAGGTCCCCCAAAACTGGTCGTGTGGCCAGAATGAGTGGACGGAAACGTCACGGAGTTCAAAGTGTCCCACTAAGAACAACCGAATCCAATGACAACGGTGGTGCTCGACGGCGCAGAGACCACAGGAGAGGGTCCGGCCAGAAGCCACTTCCAACTTCGCCGAGTTGAAGTCAGGGAAGGCTGAGGCCGATACCCCCACGTCTACACAACCAGACACCGCAGCAAACCACTGCAGGTATAAAACTACTGTGTTCAATGACTGAGAGGACACAGTAGGGGGTTCAGTCGGCAGCCCCATCTGACTTCGCCGAGTGGAAGTCTGGGAAGGCTGAGGCCGAAACCCCACAACCACACTGCAGAAATCCCTGCAGACCCTGGCAGGGAGAAGCCGAGGCCGGCTAAAAACGGTGCCCAATGACGTTGTAGACGGAACAGCAGTAGCAGCAGATACGACGGGAGCTGTTGGAACTGGCGGAAAAGCCGAGAGAGCCACCAAGCTCGGCCTCCAAAGGAGGAGTCACAACCCTAGTGACAGCCTCAGATGTCGACTGGAGAGGGCGCATAGTCCCGGAACCAGGCATCTCTACACCAGAAATCCAACAGCTCCCGCAGTATCCACCACGGTAAAACACTGCACATTCCCCAACGGAAGGGGAATAACTCTCACCAGACATGATCGAATCGGGAAGCCCCGAAACGACAGCGGTCCCCACCCCCCGCTGGTGCGGGAGGAGCTGCACATCCCCCACGGAGGGGGAGCAATTCTCACCAGACGTGGTCGAATTGGGCGACCCCGAAACGATAGCGTTCCCCACCTCCCGCGGGAGCGGGAGGAGCTGCACATCCCCCACGGAGGGGGTCAAACTCACACCAGACGTGGTCGAGTCGGGGGGCCCGAAACGACAGTGTCCCCCCCCCCCCCGCGGGGACGGGAGGAGCTGCACATCCCCCACGGAGGGGGGTTAAACTCACATCAGACGTGGTCGAGTCGGGAGGCTCCCAAAAACGACAGCGTTCCACACCACCCGCGGGTGCGGACGAAACGGACACGAGAACGCACCAATGGCGAGGGCAAAAGGAACTGCCCTAAAGGAACCGAACTGGAAAGAACAGAGGTGAGAGCAGTAGAAGAAAAAGGTGAACGCAACAGAAACAGAAAGTAGAAGAACACCCTCAACTACGAGAGAAGGTGGCAGAACCCAGACGGCCGACACCTAACTCCAATAACAATTAAATTTTTATTAACCGAAAAATTCATTGTCGAATCGCGATGACACGATGTCGCAAACAAAACATTCGCGAAAACGGAATAGTAAATAATATACAATGAGAATGTGGTTGAAAATATAAACGAGAATATATAAAACACAGTCCTGTTATTATACGATCTTCAGATCCATAAATCCAGTCACAGGAAAACCATTATCGACGAATTAAAATATCACTGTTACTTTAGCAAAGATGGCACACACACATCCACCACGTGTGCGGATAATCAAAAGAATGACGAATTGACGCATTGCGCACTGTGTTACGGAAGTCGTGGATTTGCACTATGGAAGAGCGTCCCATACTGGGTGTGCGCCGATGGCGCTCAACCCAGTTTTGGCTTATTTTTTCGTGGTGCTTTTACACCACTTTTCTTTCCCAAATCTTGGGAAAGATTAAAATAGAGAGTATTTTATCCGAGTTAGGCTCTTCCACTGTAGTGCAAGCCTGTAGTAAACAATTGAGGTAGGTTGATAAGAAATAGGTCATTAATAAACTGTGTTGGTGAACCGGACATATTCACTATTAAGCTGCGCATCCATGAGAAGGTTCAGATATACGTTCAATGAACCACTCGCCTCTGCTGCCTTTGTGATCTGGATAGTGATACCTTCACTGGCGTTTTCTATTTTCCGGCCACTGCTGTGTAGTCCGCCATCATCCGAGGTCCGCAGGTCGAGCCATAGTGCATACAAGAACTCTCCCAATGGGACATCAGCCAGAGATAGCTCTTTTGCGACCAGAGCCACCTCATGATCTCTTTTGCTGCTGGGGCAAGCTCCAAAGTCCCGAGTGGCTTCGTTCCATTTCTGGTAGGCACGCAATCCATGGGAGTACAGCTAGTTGGGCACCCCTTCGATGATAACCTCAACTTTGGTGATCTTGGGGTTATAAAAGACCTCAGTCTTCCTACCGGAAGCTGCACCAGCCGCAGCAGGATCCTCGAACAGCAGCAGGATCCCTTTCATGCTCTTTGCGGCAACGTTGAGGTTGATGTTCCACAGAGAGTCGCTCTTGTCTTTGGTCATTTTTTCAAAGGACGCGATCGTATAGGATTGCGAGACGACCAGCATACTGGGTGCGGACGATGCGAGCAGGTTCAGATTCGGTGACCATTTCATATTCCAGGCTGATATTATCAATGGTGTAATTGGCAGTGGCATCGCCTGCAGCCAAGACCACTCGATTGTAATCATTAAATGTCAGCTCGTACTCGAGGCGATCCCCAAGCGCACTCTGGTAGAAAGGCATATGAGCCCCGAGGAGTTCAAAGTCCGGCGGATACAGACCGATTGCAGTAGGCATCAGCGATAGCCTTGTCTACAACAACAGCGTCAGTCTTGTCTTCTGCGCCGACCCGCAGCTTAGTAGCATTTCCACTCCTGCAGGTATCAATGCCCTGGTAGTGCGCATAAGGTCATGGGGCCCGAGGTTTGGGAACCGGATATGGAGCTGTTGGTTCGGGCCATTCAAAACCGTGTTAAAAGTTGATTGGAGTTTTATTTTTATCAAATATTGCAGTGATCTGTCTTCTGATACCCAATTAGCACTTACGCACTTCATCCAGACACCGAGGAAGCCTATTAATTACAACGCTACCTACTAAATACCGAGGGACAGTTTTCGGCGGCATTTACTGGAATAAATCAACGGTTATATCACATAGTTTGCTTCAATAGAGTAAATTATATGTCTGCACATATATTTAAACCTTTAAACAACTCGTACTAACATATTTTCCTTCACCTCGTTATCCCTCGGTATAGCTCGGTATAGCTCAGTATCCATCGGTATTTAGTAGGGCCCATCAAAGGGTTTTACTGGACCATTCGTTGTGATTGAAGATTCGTCGAGATTGAATCGTCCAAATTACGATCACGACGAATCGTCTTTTAGGTTTTCGACGAAACATCCAATGCATGAATCTGTAAAACTGAGTTATTTTTAAATTTTTGGCCGGTTGATTTCATTGAAGTTTCAGGATCTTTTGAAGTAACATCAAAAAGTGTTAAAAAAACAAGCTCAGGCTTATTGTTTTGAGTAGAATAAGACATGTATGCTGATGAGTTTTTAATACCTCTTTGATGTGACATCAAAAGGGTTTACAAAAACAAGATTTGTGAATATATACCCGCAAATTTCCACCGAATGTCATTTCAGTTATTTCTTACAGTGGTAGAAACAATAATGAAACGACGACGCGCCAATAATGGGTATGAATAATAGCAAATTCCTTCTTTTTTCTTGACATTTCTCGTTTCAGAAATGCATTTTATGACCCCTATGTGAGGCGTGATAAACTATATTTTTTAGACCAGAAGTAAAAAAAATGAATAGAACAGAAACAAGACTTTTTGGCGATTAATATCTGAGCTGTGTGACAAAGGATGGAAATATATAGATTTTATGGACGTTTCTTGTCTCAAAAATGTAATTTATGACCCCTCCTTAAGGCGAGATAAGTTATATTTTTCAGATCAGAAACAAGATATTTGGGGCGTCTTATAACAGAGCTGTGCGACGGGGGGGGGGGGGGGGGGGATGTATATAGGATTTATATACGTTTCTTGTCTCAAAATATAATTATGACCTCTCCTTAAGTTATATTTTTCAGATCAGAAACAAGATATTTGGGGCGTCTTATAACAGAGCTGTGCGACGAGGGGGTGGGGGGAATATATAGGATTTATGTACGTTTCTTGTCTCAAAAATATAATTTATGACCCCTCCTTGAGGCGTTATAAGATATATTTTTCAGATCAGAAACAAAATATTTGGAGCGTCTTATAACAGAGCTGTGCGACGAAGGGTAGAAATCTATAGGTTTTATGTACGTTTCTGGTCTCAAAATGGGGGGGGGGGGGGGCGGGGGGGGGTATAGGATTTATGTACGTTTCTATTGACTGGTCCTGTGTAGAGTGCAGTACAGCTCCTACAGCGCCAACACATTCAACGCCGATTCATTCTACGTCACAGAGTATCACACCGTCAACATCCGCTTTATCAAATATGCAAACATTTCGTTTAGTATCATCGATGTATGACTCTCCATATGCAGAATCTCCAAAATCTTCACCTGTGCGTCTGCAGCCAGCGCCTCGGAATCAAAGTGCTTCTTCCGTCTGTACATTTGTTGTTGCAGTCACTAAAAAGGACCTTTACGCACTCACCTCAAACCACATCGCCAGATATAAGTTTTTTACAGAATAGAAGTGAAGTATCATTCGAAGAACGACATGATCTAAATGAGCCAAACCTTCAAAAAATTCAATTCCAGAATCAGACTACGATACGTCAGATCTTAGTGCAGAAGTGACTGTAGACACTCCACAATTAACGACTGTCCAAGGTGGCTCAAAACATGGCTCTAACATATTGGTGGGTGAGGGTTACTGCTATATATTCTAGAGATAAAACAGTTAATAAAAAGGGGCAACAGAGATGGAAGTATACAGTGAGGAACAGCAGAATTAACTGTTTGACATCAGTTAAGAAGACAGGAGACTTATTTACGAAAGGACCACGTCCACCTTCGTGCACTCCAAAGGACACTGCTCTTCCTACAGTTAATGTTAGGGGTTACATTAGGAATGAGGACCATAATCGCCCATATACATCAGGATGTTCTCTTGTTAAGTAAGGAAGCACTGCAACAGCATCTTCGTTGCAATGTACCAACGACATCGTTACCCAGTTTGCCAAACTTAGTGCGTGCAACAAACCGTTTGCGACAAAAACGGCGTCCAACTGAAAACACCCAAAAGATCTCGCTTTTGAGTGGATCAATGAAGCTGTGCAAGACAATTTTATTCAGAAAGACATGAGACTTGGACATCATTTTGTTTACAGCAGTAATGATAAGTTTACTCTTCTTAACTATGTAGAAAATACAATGGGTACAAGGAAATGTTTGGACAACGAATGACTGGAGTGTGTTCGGTATGGCAGTCCGTGCAAATAACGATGTCGAAGGGTGACATCACTATACCATAACCAATTATGTGAAAAAGTTGGGCACAATAATGTCAACTTGTATAAACTTATAGAGGTGTTGAACAAAGAGAGTTTACTAGTAGAATTCAGTGCCACTTGGCGTCTGAAGAGAAACTCTAAAGGTATAAAAAAAACCCACTTTTAAAAGCTATCAGATGGAAATTTTTAATATATGGGAGCATTACGAACAGAAAATTATAACCCCAAAGGTATTACTGCAACGCGTTGCAACGCTTCACAACCCCCAACAAACAACATTAGTAGACAATGAATTTCCTTATCAAGTTCTTATTATTAAGTTTGTATCAAATATGGCTACTTAGAAGATTATTGATAATTGACATTTGCTAATTAGGGGATTATCGATAATTTAATCAATTGTATTAGTGTCTGTCATAATAATATCCACTTGAGGTGTGAATGTCAATCAATTTGATTGTTCATTCTATTTTTTTCTGTATTTTTATTTGTCCTCAATATTGCATTTGGGGGAAGGGAGGGGGAAGGAATGGGGTTTACATTTTTCGCACGTTACTTTATATTGTGCTGTTGGTGGGAGGGGGATATTTCGCTTATTAATTTACATTGTGTCCATGTGCTATTGTTCCGATTTATTTCAAAATATAATAAAAATTAAATATTAAATCTTATTTGTTGTCACAACCAGCTCAACTTGGTCGACAATCCCGAGGCACAACAAATTAGCGTTAAAGACTCAAAATCGTTATCTTCGAAGAATCATCCAAAGAACAACGGAAATTACCGACGAATCGTCCATTTGACGATTCGTCGGCACTTTCCGTTCACGACGAATCGTCCAGATTCAACGACGAATGTGCAATCACGACGAATCAACCTGTAACCATAGCTATAAACTAACACTAAAAGATTTTGCAACCACACACCTCAAGGATAGTATACTACTATTCTAAACAGAATATGTAGTGGATTTTTTGCACAATGAGGTTTCCAGAAGAAATTATTCTTGACATGGGAAATGAATTTGTTTCTGGACTCATGTCTGACGTGTTGTGATCGGTACCCCCACACGGCTCACGACAAAACCATATCAGCCGCCGTGTAACGGGCATAGTAGAGCGCTTTAATAACGGGACTTTAAAGGAAATGTTAGGTCGTCACACGCACAGATCCACTAGATGATTAGGATAAGTATTTTAGGGCTAGCACTATCTTCCTATCACGATGTACTTCAGAAGAGTTTGGAATCTCCAACCGCCCAATTTAAACTGCTCTATGGTTGGCTAGGAAAGAGACCAGCGTCTGTTCTTCAGAAACTTTGTACAGGTGACACTGGAAGTTATGAACTTAAAGCAGTTTTGCAACATGTGACTTACCTCCGAGATCTTCTTAAGTCACTCAGTGAGTTGGTTAAATCGAATTTATGAAATACTTACAGGGGGTAATCAAAGGCCTAAAAACATTCAGAATTGATGAAATCGAAGGTGGGTGTTAATATATCTGTGTCCCTGCCATTTATATTCAATAAATTACTCGTGTAATGGGGGGGGGGGGCATTTAACCCTTTACCCCATACAGCTACAAACTGTCTTTTATTATTGGTCTGAAAAAGTTGTCCCATGTCTATTCTTCCCAGGGAATTCTACTGGTACCGGTAGGACACAAATATCTTGATAGCGTATTTTACATCATTGTTGGTTGCCCGAGTTATTTACGTAAAATTAATCTCTGGACTTAAAGGTTAATAAAGTTGAGAAAGCCAGTGATTACAGAATTGAAACGCATTTCACATAAATTTGTTGAAATAATTTGTTGAACCCCTACAGTTGTAGCTTGCAAATAAAGTGAAAGGTTTCCTAACAAAATAACAGTTTAAGTGATCGATTTGGCAGATATGGAAGAAGATTAATTGAGAGATTCGTCGGAGATGATTTATTCATCTGTGGACAGTAAAGAACACACAGATGACATTAATAGTTGCCCTAATCTGGAGGAAAGTTAGGCGGGCGATATACACTCGGTGTTGGCTATAAGAGTGTTTTAGCTGTGACAATTTGAACATGAGATGAAATTAGTCTCCTGAACACTGATGTCAAAATACTTATATTTCAAGATAAAGTTTCCCAAATAGGAAGACATCCCTTTAACCAATGTAATGTCCAAAACCGACTAACATTACTAAAATCACCATTCACTTTTCATTATTTTTTTCATTTTTTGTCTCAAAAACATAGCTTTTGACCCCTCATTGGAACAAGCTCATTGAACTCACACCAATGAGGGTCATAACCTATGATTTTGATGTAAAAAATGAAGAAAATTGCTATTCAAAACTTTTGTTGCCAACTGCCATCTGCCATTCATGTTAGGTAAAGGGTTAAATAATCCAAATTTCTTTGACAGAACTCAAAAAGTCAAATGATAATTTCCGCCAATAAAAATGGAATAAAAAATCCACAAAAAGAAATAATGATGTATCAGCCAGTTTCCTCTATCATAATGATGTCACACACAAGCCTGGAAATTAGCAGCCTGTCATCTGCATAATGAGGTCCACAGAGGGTGAATATGGTGATGCAGGGTAGCATTACTAAATTTACTCTCTGTGAACCTTAATCTGTGGTCATGCTTAAACAGAAAGAGGTACCCAGTGGATAAATTGGCGAATTCCAGTCAGCGGTATAGGATGGCATTGACAAATTCCCCCCTCTGGTGATCTCATTCTGAAAATGACAGATTGCTTATTTCCAGGCTTGGTCACACACCAGTTTCATAGCATCAAGAACTTTATAGCGTTTTTCGGATTCTCATTTCGTGCTCAAGATGGACAAATGTTACATTTTTGTGATTTCAGCATATGAAAAATAGAACAATGTGGCTCCTTTGGCCCTTGAAATATAGTTGCATCAGAAATTTTAGACTCTGGATCAGATGTCATATACTATAGGACCTGAAAAAAGTCATTTCTGATTGACTGTATCTCATACCACTTTTCTAGTGAACACAGGTTTGAATGTTCACATATTGAGAAATATGAAATGGGCACTTTCCACACCATACCACTAACAGTGATTTTTTGGCCAATTTTACGAGGAATCCTGAACCACTCAGTGTCTACTTAATTATCACTAAGTGCTTCTCAAAATATTTTGGGCAAAAAAAACTAGAAAAAGGTGGATGTCAAAATCAGTTGTCTCTGATCCTGTACGATATATGGACATTTCATTTGACAGTGGTGCATTTGGTCTCTTATAATTGGTAACCATCCATGAGAATCTGTACCGACATTGCCATATTGGTTTACTGTCGGTAACCTTTCGATGTCATGTGGAAAACTTCCAGAATGGCCTATGATAGGATAACCAGCTTTTCAAAAGAAAAAAAAAAGAGAAAAGATACAGATGTTGCATGGAAAGGCATAAAATAATTACAACAACGAGACAAATGTCAGTGGTTTGCTCAGAGGAAGCATGTTCTTCTTCTTCTTCTTCTTCTCTATTTCTGCCCGCAGTCAATTCTGACTATTAAGGGCAGTCTGGAGGACTAAAGAAAGTAAGCTCAGGTGTTAGTCAGCCGACTTTGAAGAAAATAAGGATGATGGTTGTTAATGACATAGGAACATTTAACCGAGATGGAGTTTTTTTTATTTATTTTTTTTTCTTTTTATTTTAGTTAAAACTATATACAAGTCTGAGACAGTTATTTATTTCGTGTTTTTTTTGTGGCCAGCAGTATGTTGTTAAGTACTGAAGGCTTGAGCTAGGTTTTAAAATTATCCAGGTTGTTGGACTGAAGAGCAGATTTAGGTAGGAGGTTGTATTGGGTTATTGTCCGTGGGTAGAATGAGAATTTGTATGTATCTGATACGGTAGAGATAGTGTGGTATGTTGTTGCTTTGTTTTGTCTTGTAGCAATAGTTTTCTCATGGAGGATATTTTCAGGGTTTAGGGCTATGTCACCGTGTTTGATTTTATGGAGGACAGATAATCTAGTTCTAAGTCGCCTTGCTGTAGACTTGGCCAATCCAGGGAGTTAATCATTTCTGTTGGTGAGCTAGTATTATGGTATCGGTTTTTGACATACCTAGCTGCCCTGCGCTGTACATTTTCAAGTTTTTTAATTTGTTGATCATGATGGGGGTCCCAAATGGATGATGTATATTCCATTTGTGGTCGAAGTATGGACTGGTAGGCTCTTTCTTTTATGATTTCGTTTGTAATTTTTAGATTTCTTTTGAGGAAGCCTAATGTACGATTTGCCTTGGAGGAAATGGTTGCAATGTGTTTGTCCAATTTTAGGTCACTCTGGATGGTTACACCTAGGTATTTCGCAGAGTTGACTTTTTCGAGTGGGTGGCCTTTCAGATGGTAGGTTGCAATTGTGGGATTTTTTTCCTCGTGATACTTAAGAGATTGCATTTGTCAGGGTGGAAGGACATAAGTCAACCTTCTTCCCACTTCGTTGCCATGTTTAGATCGTCTTGAAGCTTGGTTGTATCGTCTTTACATTTAATAGTGCGGTAGATGATACTGTCATCGGCAAAGAGACGAAGTGTGCTATGGTTTAAGTATTGTTGGAAGTCGTTTATATATAGGAGAAAGAGAATGGGGCAAGGACGGAGCCTTGTGGTACCCCGGAAGAGACAGGTATCGATGAGGATTGTATGCCGTCAAGGAGGACAGTTTGTGTTCTATTTGACTGGAAATGTGAGATCCATTGTAAGGTCAAATGGTCGATTCCGTAATATGACAACTTATACAATAGTCGTTTGTGTGGGACTTTATCAAAGGCCTTTGCAAAGTCCATGATGATGATGTCAGTTTGGATATTTTTATTTAAGTTTTCGGCTATTTCGTGAGTGAAGTCAATAAGTTGGGATTCACAGGAACGGTTGCGCCGGAAGCCATGCTGCTTGTCGTCTAAACTGGTATTTAGTTCCAAATGGTCCATGATGTTGCGTGAGATGCTATGTTCTAAAAGTTTGCAGCAAATACATGTTAAAGATATTGGGCGATAGTTGATGGGGTTTTGCTTGTCGCCTTTTTTGAATACAGGACAGACATGGGCCATTCTCCAATCGTCGGGGACTGAGCCTGTTTCCAGGGAGATGGTAAAATGTGTGTTAAGATGGGAGCTATAATGTGGCTCAGTTCTTTGAGAATCATCCCATGTATACCATCTGGCCCCATAGCTATGTGTGGTTTGATGTTGGACAACAATTTTTCAACTCCCTTTACATTTATTTTAATTGTATCCATGGTTGGATGTGGACTTGGGCTTTTTTCAGGAATAGGTATATCTTGTTCTTTGGAGAAGGCTTTTTGGAACTGTGAATTCAACAGGTTGGCTTTTTCTAGAGGGTCAGTGATCAGGGTGCCGTCTTTCAGGAGTGGGGGATGGATTTATTTTCAACTTTCTTAGATTTCAGGAATGAGAAGAGCAGTTGTTTCGAACTAGCTGTCTTGTCACTTTCCCAGTGAATGATATGAAATCATGCTAAGTGTCCTAAATTCGAGGCAAAACATTTGTTAAGAACTATATTTCAGTGTTACTGTGTATCTCTCCAGGGGGAAACGAGACAAAACGTCCACATCCAGTCAAAAAAAGTTCAATCGATTCAAGACACAGTATTTGACCTAAGCTCTCAGACCACCAGTTTAATTTTGTAAGGAATTTGGGCTGTTTGTTTACCCACTTTTCATAAGTTAACACACAGACTACCATTGATTTATTGTGACGGCCATTTACCACAAAGATATACAATATCCTGTCATGCTTCATTTATAGATAATCCAATATTTATTTATTGGTGTTTTTAGGCCACATACTTATGCACAATGGCTAATCGTGACTGTGACAGTTTTAGGGGTGGAGGAAGCCGGAGTACCCGGAGAGAACAACCGAGCATTAACGAGCAACTGTCAGCTCCTCAACATTCTAACGCTATTCAAGCTTGGCTCAAGCAGGGTTACAGTGGTTGAAGACCTGTGCACCATCGATGTGCAGTATGCCTTAGTACACGGCGTCATCATGCCCCTATGTAGGCAACTGGGATAAAGTGCCTTGCCCAAGGATACAATGCAGATCGTCCCAGACAGGGATCAAACTCGGGACCTCTAGGATAGAAGTTCAACAGTCTACCACTGAAACACCGCGATTCCAGATAACCCAATCAATATGTATTTAAATCACCTTCAAACATGAAGATATTGACAGAATATGGAACTAGGGTATGCGGTGTAATCATAAAATTAGAGGTGTGATGAGTCTTCTTTCATGCGTATTTAGTTTCAAACTTGGCTATTAGTATTGTACTGTCATTAACCCATTAACCAATACAGACGATATAAAAATTTATTATTTTAATTTTTGTTTTTTCAAAGAAATTCAACAAAACCATATCATGTGACCCCTCATTGGAATGAGCTCAACAAGCTCGTTCCAATGAGAGGTCACATGATATGTTTTTGTTGAAATTCTTTTTAAAATATATTTTTTTCAACAGCTTAATTTTTTGCGGTTCCAACCGATTCATTAGGTAAAGGGTTAAAGACTCGGTTAAAACAATTCTCAATTGGGAAACATTTCTTGTGTCAATTCTAGAGCTGCACGATATTCAAAACAGAATACCGGTATCGGTATTCAAAAAAATATCACGGTATACCGGTATATCGAAAACCTGTTCAGATATCTGAGCATAAGTACCACAATCGACACTTGAGGCATCACAGTCGGAATGAATCAGCATGCTTTGATGATGCGGTTCGAAAAACCCTTACACAATGCAGACGATATCAAAATTTATTATTTTAAATCAAATTTTTCCAAAAATTTCTTCAAAACAATATCATGTGACCCCCTCATTGGAACGAGCTCGTTGAGCTCGTTCCAATGAGGGGGTCACATGATATAGTTTTGTTGACATTTTTGAAAAATATTTTTTCAAATGCTGAATTGGTATATTACGTGGGCACATGTGGACGATTCCTTGGGTAAAGCGATATATTATTCATTCTGAACTACAGTTAAAAAACTCAAGACATCTTGAAAATTAAATTGTGGGTAAATTAATAATGACGTAATGTAATTACACCGGTATTTAATCAATATTGGTTTGAATACCGGTATATATCGGTTTATCGAAATACCATGCAGCCCTAGTCGATTCAAACAAAATTAATGTTTATGGTGCTTTTAAATTCAATAGCCTGGGATATTTCAGTAGTTCGGAAATACTAACTATAGGTTTGTTTTTCCTACCAAATGAAATATACCATACTATTGAATCCAGTTAGTTGAGTACACAAACAATCAATGGTTGAAGAATGAAGTATTTAACCCTTTACTCAATGCAGACGATATCAAAATTTGTAATTTTAATTTTTGTTTTTTCATATATTTCAAAAATTTTAACAAAACAATATCAGGTAACCGCTCATTGGAACGAGCTCACTGAGCTCATTCCAATGAGGGGTCACATGATATGGTTTTGTTGAAATGTTTTGAAAAAAATTTTTTTTTCAACTGCTCAATTTGTAAATTTCGTGGGTGGATGTGGCCGATTCGTCAGGTAAAGGGTTAAAGTGGAAGGCTGGATTATATATGATCACTCAGTGAGGACCATTAATGATCTAGAGTGTTAGTTACTGTTCACTGTTGTTCATCATTGTATTATGCTATGTATAGATGACACGGAACTAAATACAATTAATTTATAATTTCAGGCTGGCACAGGTGTATAAATTCAAAAGCAGGCCAGAATCTGAGTTTTTGCAATAAATGAATGGAGGTTGTGAAGATACACGTTGTTTCTACAGGTCTTGAAACAGATAGAAGTAAGTATTCAAAGATCAGCAAGAAATTATAGGAAACATGGAAACAATATGCCGACGGTGAAATAACAACAAGACTTCTATGACTGCTCAATGATTTATTCATTGTAAACTAGTGACTGTCACATCCTTTGTACAGAGTATAACTTTTCTCTTGTACTGTTTGTAACTTGTTCTTTGAGGCTGTTTTAATCTGAAATATAAAAATACATTGTAATATTTTATGTTTAACATTCAAATGCTATAATATCTTATATATTATACTGTTTACAAGTTACACATAAAATAATATATTATATTTTATTTATTTTAGAAATCTATGTATTCTAATTTTGTAATTTGAATACCTTGAAGTGCTGAATGTGTTGTAAATAATATATGTGCTGAGTTAATTGATGGGTTGTATGTGTTGTAAATAATATATGTGTAGAGTTAACTGATGTTAAATATAATAAATAATGAAAATGTCAATGACACTGTAGCTCAACTTGACAAACTTGAACTTGTTAAGTTATAAATGAAATGGCAAAATTGAAGATCATTGGAACCAATGTTATTTGATGATATTTCAACATAACAGCATTGTGTGTGCACAACGTCAGAATAATCCATGCATTTTTAAATGTAAACTGTAAGACTGGCTAAAGGAAGAATGTTGATACACAAATGCAGTATGTTCAGAGGTTATTGTAAATGGCAACTTTTTTCACAGAAATGAATGCTAATCAACAGCTCTTATCTCGAGTTCTTGACAAATGAGCACACCAAGTTCAAAAACAATCCTATGATAAATGTGGCCTGTAGGCCACGTCAAAGAATGTTGATGCACAAATGCAATAAATTCAAAGATTGTTGCTAACAGCAACAGTTTTTGATGGAAATGAAAAGAAAATCAATAGCTCCTATCTTTGTCACCCTGCATAAGCATACAAAGTTTCAAAACAACCTTATAATGAAGGTGCCCTCTAAGGCATGCCAAAGGAAGATGTTAATGCACAAATGCACAAAGTAGAAGGTCATTGCTTTGTGGCAATGGGTTTTTGGGTTTTTTTTATGGAAATTCATAAATATACCCTGCAGAGAGTGCAAAAGGGATAAGTTGATGCACAAATCAGTAAGTTCAAAGGCTGGTGATAACGGAAATAATTTTTTATGGAAATTAAAAAAAGCAACAGCTCACATCTAGAGATCACCCCAAACACATATACCAAGTTTCAAAGTGATCCAATCATAAATGTGCCCTGAAGGGTGTGTTAAATGGAAATATTGAGGTCTAACTAAACAAAGTTCAGAGGTCAGCGGCAACATTTTTGACAGAAATGGAAGAAAATCGACAGCTCCCATATAGATGTCACCCCACACAAGCACACCAAGTTTGCAAGCAATCCAATCTTAAATGTGCCCTGCAGGGTGTGTCAAATGGAAATATTGATGCTTAACTACACTAACCTTTTACTAAGTTTATCGTAGGTCATTGCCAGTGGCAACATTTTTTGACAGAAATTGAAGAAAATCAATAGCACCCATCTAGAGGTCACCCCAAACAAGCACACAAAGTTTCAAACCGATCTGATCATAAATGCGACCTGAGAGGTGTGCCAAAGGAAATTGTGGACATACGTACATACTAATGTACGTACGTACGCCGACGGACGAGAAGTGATGGCAATAGCTCAGCTTGACTTTGTCAAGTTGAGCTACAAATTGGTTCTGGAGTTAATAAAATAATGTTTAGTACTTTCATTGCTTTCCATGTATTGTAATTTTGTATCCTGAAGTGGTGAATGTGTTGTAAATTTATAAGTGTTGTAAATAATATAAATGCAAACAATACAGTAAAAAATGGTTTGTAAATTAATAACATTATGTTTAACACTTTCATCATTCGTTTCTCATTAATAACTAACACATCTCAATTTCGTAATCAATTTTCAATAAAAATTGGAAAACGGGCCGACTTGTCCCAAGTCAAATTGTCCAAGGCCTCCCAAGTTGTCCCATTCCCCAATTAATGATCAATGCAATTATAAATAATAGATTATTCATTTATAAATGCTTCTTTTTGTCTTCTACTTTACTTTTCAACTAGATTGCTCAAAATGAATATTACACTGGTCTCTACACAAGTGGATTAGTTTAATATCAGCGAAAAACATTGCCACTCAAACTGCCTCCTTAGGTGATGTGACGTCAAGTCAATTAACACGGTAACTCCTCCCAAACCATGACATTTGAATATGTGAAAACTGTTATGTCAAAGCGTTTTTATTACAAGCCTTTTCTATGAAATCCATATCTACAGTAAACCATGCAGAAAATGAAAATCTGTTCCACACATATGAGTGGAATGGACATCTTTGAAGAACTATTTTTAAATAGAAACGAAATTTCACTGGAATTTTCTACAAATCATGCATCACAATTACAATTTGAATTGCTGGCGGTAGCTAAATATCATCTCCTGAGTTCCAATGTGTGATATGTGCCAGTAGGCACACAGAACACATTGGAACTCAGGGGATGAAATAGTAATTCGGGTTCCCCTTGCAAATTTGGTTGGCAATAAAATGTGTTTTTTTTTGTTGATAGTTGTCAAATGAATTGTTGAGTATCTTTCTAATAATTGTTTTCAGGAATGGGAAGGCATGTAATAAACACAGAACAAAATGCGCATGTGAATTGGTTAATCGATATGGCACTTGTGCAATTGTGGAAGGATAAAACTTGAGGCCTGTGGCCTCTTGTTTTATCCTTCCTGCACTGGCACTCTTGCCATATCGATTAACACATTCACACACGTGTGTCATTCTGATTCTGTGTACACCTTGCACGTAAACTATTAACACTGTATCAACTTTCCAGTCTAGGAACTCCTTTTTGTCAAAAATAGGTAAAATATGTTGTAAATATCTTTAGCCCCATGATAACTCGAATAAAAATCCTATCTCTTTGCTTTTTGGCATACCGATAGACAGTCACTAGTACTCAGCCACTAATGTTTTCAGCTTCATGGGGCATTGGGGGGGGGGGTGTCCCTAGGAGTATTTTGAAAGTAGGACATGCTCATATCGCAGCCATGGTGTGATCTGGACCTGAGACCAACATCAAATGAGTCAAAAATCCAAGGAGGTTCCAAATACGGTTCGAGGTCACTATGGCCACTCAGGGGTCATTGGGTGCATTTTTCATAATTGTTGGAAATCACATTTTTGACCCTCTAATGCATTCCTGATGTTCATACATGCATTTTCACACTCAAAAAAATAGACAAGGTAAAGAGTTCGAAAGTGGGTCATGCTCATATCTCAAGCATGGTATGACCTATGGATTTGGTACCAACACCTAATGAGTCAAAAGTCAATAGAGGTTCAAAATATGGTTCAAGGTCACTGAGGTCACCCAGGGGTCAATGAGTTCATTTTTCAGAATTGCTGAAAATCGCATTTTTTTGCCCTCCAAATGCACTCCTGACCTTCATACATGTGTGGGCGTGGTGGAGACCATGGAACACTTTCTTCTAGAATGCCGAAAATACCAGTCTAAAAGAACAAGATTCACTGCTGAGTACAATGGGGATGTGGGATGGGTGAATGAAGGACATGTGGTTAGTGGGCGACTCAAAGGAGAGGGTTAATATGCTAATCGGAGAGATTGGGAAGAAGGGGGCAAGGGATGTCATCAAGCAGTTCATCTCCGAGTGTTGGGAGGAGAGAAGAAGCGAGGGAATAGGGAGGCAGTTGGGAGTACAGGGGTAACCATGGCCTTCTCATACGAGAACCATGACAAATCAGCGGCCGGCCAAAGTGTTATTATTATTATGTATTTCAGAACTCTGAATAGTGGGCAGAGCTAAACATTTTGAAAGTAGGACATACTCATACCCTAAACATAGTATGGCCTATGGACCTGGGACCAACACCAAATAAGTTGAAATTCAATGTAGGTTCAAAATATGGGTTAATGGCACGGAGGTGGCCCAGGTGCCATTGTGTGCATTTTCCAAATTGCTGGAAATCACATTTTATAACCTCCAATGCATTTCTGAAGTTCATACATGTATTTCTTGACTCCAAAAAGTGGGCAGTGTCAAAGGTGTCCATTTCAGACTGACTTCTTTATAGAACATGTTGAATGCTATGCACAAAAGTTATTTCCGATTTCTTGAGAGATTTGATCTCATTGCTGTATGAAAATCTTTAAAAGCTGTTTATGAAAATCTCTTTCTGATTTCTTTAAAAGTATTTTACTCCTGAAATAAGCCTCTAATCTCATTCAGTATAGTTTAATTCTTATGCATTCACGATTTTCACATAGACTCAAATTTGCTGATCCAGTAAATTCTCTTTCTCTACTTACTCTCAGCTTTTGTTAGTTATTTGCATGTGAGAAAACTATTTATACGATGCTCACCTATGTTACTATCTGCAAAAAGCCTGTATGTTAAGGTTTAGCGTTTAACCCCATTGCAGGTGTAAAGCTTCTGTGGTTAAAAAAATTTACAACTAGAGTTGGAAGTTCATCCAACTTGACCTTTGACATGACACAATTTGCCAACTTCAATACATTCCCACTTCGCAACGTTTCATTCAAAAACATACAATGTACTGCAGTACCGCTGATGACATGCAATGACTTATTAAGTTTAAAACACCTACAATGAATTATTAGAAATAAAATTTAAAAATTGTTAATACTAATTTGACTGAAAAAGCAAGGTGAATTCAATCAACTTTGACCATGTGTCTAGCAATAAATCAAGCATTCATGTGCAGCTGGTAGTACTGCCGACCAGTGCAGATGTAAACCAAGCAAACATGTGTGTTTGCGATACAAAGTGTCGTTTTTTCTCCATTTTAAGTAACAAAGTTGATTATTTATTAAGAGCACAGTATAAATAAAACAAATGGGTACTCGGACCAGCAATCAGATTTAAACCTCTTGTAGAATAAGGATTTTAACCTCTAGCCAAGCCGAGTGGTTAAAACCCTTATCCTACTCATGGTTTAAATCCGATTACCAGCCCTGGTACCTATTTATTCTATATATAATGGAGTAAACACGCTAAAGCCTATTATTCATACTTCTCCTTCCGGACCACTTTTCCTTGTATTCAGTTGACTTCCCCCTAAAGTCTGTTGAGAGAGAAGTGAGGGAGAAGTGACTTCTCCCTCAATTTCCCACCAAGGCTTGTCTCTGGGCACACAATATCAAAAAGTTTTCTTTTTAGCATTTATTTCTATTTTTTCAAAAAAAAATTAAACAAAACTAGATCACATGAACCCTAATTCTAATGTGCTCAATGTTCTCATTCCAGTGATGAAATCGCATATGTTTTAGAAGATTTTTTTTTTTAATTGATCAGTTTGTAAATTAAATGTGGCCAATTCGTTAGGTGATGGGTTAATCATGTTTTGTTGCATTCACATGCAAATAAGTATAAATCACACAAAAAGATACAGTGCTAACCCTTTACTTGGCATAGCAGCAAAAAAAAGGCCAGGAAATTGACCAAAATAAGCCTACCACAGCCTAAAATATCTTACAAATGTCTCGTTAAAATCATACAAATATAGTTATCATAAGAATTGGCTCATCGAGCCGGTTCTAATGACATCCATATTTGTATGGTTTTATTGAAAAATTGTGAGAATTTTTTCGGAAATGTGAAATAAATTTATTTTTTAAAAAGCTGTGTTAGGTAAAGGGTTAATTTACTTTCATGAAAAATTCAAAGGACACTGCTATCTGATTACCAGCCCTAGTACCTATTTATTCTATATATAATGGAGTAAACATGCTAAAGCCTATTATTCATACTTCTCCTTCCGGACCACTTTTCCTTGTATTCAGTTGACTTCTCCCCAAAGTCTGTTGAGGGAGAAGTAAGGGAGAAGTGACTTCTCCCTCAATTTCCCACCAAGGCTTGTCTCTGGGCACACAATATCAAAAAGTTTTCTTTTTAGCATTTATTTCTATTTTTTCCCCCAAAAATTAAACAAAACTAGATCACATGAACCCTAATTCTAATGTGCTCAATGTTCTCATTCCAGTGATGAAATTGCATATGGTTTAGTAGAATTTTTTTTTTCAGTTGATCAGTTTGTAAATTAAATGTGGCCGATTCGTTAGGTGATGGGTTAATCATGTTTTGTTGCATTCACATGCAAATAAGATACAGTGCTAGCCCTTTACTTGGCATAGCAGCAAAAAAACGGCCAGGGAATTGACCAAAATAAGCCTACCACAGCCTAAAATATCTTACAAATGTCTCGATAAAATCATACAAATATAGTTACCATTAGAATCGGCTCATCGAGCCGTTCTAATGACATCCATATTTGTATGGTTTTATTGAAAAATTGTGAGAATTTTTTCGGAAATGTGAAATAAATTTATTTTTTAAAAAGCTGTGTTAGGTAAAGGGTTATTTTACTTTCATGAAAAATTCAAAAGACATT
This sequence comes from Pictodentalium vernedei, assembly GCA_031216915.1. Classification (NCBI taxonomy): domain Eukaryota; kingdom Metazoa; phylum Mollusca; class Scaphopoda; order Dentaliida; family Dentaliidae; genus Pictodentalium; species Pictodentalium vernedei. The sequence goes on from CM062288.1 coordinate 214,483,359, forward strand.
GCAAGGCAATAAAAATGCCCAATGATGGAGTTATTCAATGTCAGTGGAGGATTGCCTGTGAACCCAAGACCTTTTTTTCAGGCAAAATTATTGTAAACCTCCCAACATAAAGACATAAATATTGATCTTCCATACATGGTAAAAGTGGGCATGGCAGAAAAAGGGGTAAAGGTTCCAGCATTTGTTATGGACTCCAAAACCTGAAAATGTCAATAGAGGAAACAATTGCATTTTATTATAGGTGTGTGGGGGAGCAAAATGTTTGATGTGCAAAATCCAGCTGCCTGTAAATCTTATGATGGATGAAGGCGTGAAGCTTTCCGACAATGATGGGAGGAGTAGAGATTTTGGTGTTTCCCACAGAAACTGATGACATTTTAATTTTAATGCTTTAACATGTCATTTACTGGCACTTGGTGAAGTGTCTTGACAATACTGTCTCAAATGAATACTTTTGATTTGGATTCTCTAGAAAACTTCATGCTGTGTTCGATCTGGTTAGCGGTTTCTGTTGACATTTTGACATGTTTGGATAAAATAATTAAGTCACCTACAATTTTAGGGAACAGTACAGTGCCCGTGAAGTGGTTGTAATCCACGCTTGGGCAGTGATGGTAATAAAAATCATCATCAGCAAAATTTTAATTAATAAAGCACCAGGTTATATCTGGTGCTTCATTAACTGGTAGAGTGCTGAATTATTTTTGGTCATCAAAATTTGTTCACATATATTTGCCTTGTAACAAATTTATGGGAGAGTGCCAAAAGGCACTCTCCCATAAATTGTAACAATGCAAATCCAAACAGTCTAAATAATTTCACTTCAAAGGTGATATGAACAACATCCACAGAGTATGAAGCCTTTTAAGTTGTGGTACCGACACTTCAGAATAAAGCCCAAATATGGGCTTCCAGCACTCTACCAGTTAATTAAAGTTTTGATGAGTATTCCTACATTTAGTGTTTGGAATCTAATATTATTGCATCCGTGGAAATATTGCCCACACGTAGGAAGTGATCAATCCACAGCAGCCATACTGTAGGGAGTAAGTGCTCCCTTTTGACACCTGACTCCTACCCCTGTAAATCGGAAAATGGCATAATATCCTTATCTTACCTCGTTTCATAACATGACGATGTATTCCTCGCATGTTTGTCTTTCGAATACCTAGAATGATAAAAGTAAAATGATGTCTAGCGACATATATTATGTCCCGAAACATATTCATGATATTTGATTTGAGGAACATTCATCGGTGAACATTCTTATGCCCCCGATAGGGAGGCATCTTAAATCTGGGTTGTCCATTCATATGACCATCTGTCCATCTGTCCATTTGTCTGTCCAGCTGTCCGCTTTTATTTGTCTGTCCAGAGCCATAACTCTATAATGCTTTGTTAGATTTCTATGAAACGTTACACAAGTGTAAAGGCAAGGGTTAAGACAAATAGAAGGTCTTTTGCACAGCAACACCATGCTTGAGTGACAAAGGTGAAGGTCACAGGAATGGGAAAAGTTAATTCTCTCACAGACTGTATTTGTCCATCCGGAGCCATAATTCTATAATGCTTGGCTGACAATGTTGTCACCTGCTTACACATTTTAGTCATTTACAATCCCTCTGTGTAGGGTTTCATTGTTTAAAGGGTTAATCTATATCAGTTAACCTTTTATCCAAAAAAGAGTTGTTTTTTTTTTAAAATAAACAAAATTTGACTCATGGGGGGAAATTTTATCTCTATTTTCCAATAAAATCCTTTAAATACTGTTGTCAAAAGAACTTGCACATTACAGTACAAGTCGAAATAAGTTGTAACATAACTGCAATAAACTAACTATACTAACCATTGAACACTGATAAGACCAGAATCTGACATCATTCTTTTCCATCAAGCTTTCCAGAAAATGATGTTAGTTTCTGGTCTTTTCAGCGTAGGAAGAGAAAGGTTTATAGTAGTTATCCTACAACTTTATTTTGACTTCTATTGTATGCCAATTCAAGTGACATCCATATGTGTATAGTTCTGTTGAGAAAGTTCCAACATGTTAATGGCTGTATTGACCTTATGGAAATAAGGTCAATACAGCTTTTGGCTGCTGTGTTCAAATGTATTTTATTAAATTCTAAACCTTATGGACTATAGTGAGTACCAAATTCAACATAAAACTTTTCATTCCAGTATTATAGGTCATTTGGCCATAGTTGAGGGGCACCGTGGCCAGGCGGTCACCGCTAATCTTGTTTCTTCTACACTGTTAGTCTTGGGTCTTGTACTGGGCCAATCCTATGAATGTTTTACAACTGCATTTTATAGAATTGTATTTTCCATCTGTGACTATCTGACTAGAAATGGTTGAAATGAGTCATTGGCTCTTTAACACTTAGCCTGCTGAGCAATTTTTCTTGAATTTTTCATCAAATCTAATCATGGCTGCTGTAAAGCAGCCATGACTAGATTTGATGAAAAATTCAAGAAAAATTGACTAAATAAACTGCTAGTGAAAATGTTGATACAATTTGTAGGGTTGGTTAAATATGCTCAGATTGTACTTATTATGTAATGGCAAGATAGTTCCTGTCCTGAGTGTGAATATCTGCCATGCAAGGGGTTGAATGGGATTAACTCCAGTTAAGTAAAAGAGACACTTGTCTCACCTGCCACCAAGATCTCAGAGTTAGGAGGGGATAACACAGGGTACAAAAATTACAAGAGAGAGTTGTGGAGGATTGTAAACAAAATTGGCAAGAATGAGTCAGAGCAAAAACCTCTGGGTGGTCTGCATGAAAAAGAAAAGCCACGATTTAAGTTGTACCTTGATGGCACCTATTTTTATTGGGGGGGGGGGGGGGGGGGGAGGGGCACTGCTGTTCAAAATGAGGTTGAGGTCACTGGATCTTCGGGGGGAAATTGGGAAAGACCATGAAAAGGAGTGCCAAATGTGTAATTTGGGAGTAATGGGGACCTTGTAATATTTTCTCCAAGAATGTTCACAAGATTGGCCTAGAAGATAAGCTTCATTGAGAGTATAAATGGGAAACTGGGGGGGGGGGGGATGAAGAATATGTGGGTATTGGGTGACACAAAGGTGAGGATTAATATTCTCATCGGCGAAATTGGGAAGAGTGAGATATGAGATAGGTAGGTGGAATCTGAAAGCATATGTTAATGAAGATACTCTTATCGAGAACTGTGACAAATATTATTATTACAGTGGAGCCTACTTACAGTACGTGGAGAGTGTATTATCACTAAATCACCCGCAGAGTGGAGATTCCACCCAAGAAATAATTGCAAATTCGTTGCAAAGCATAACAAGCACAAGCAAAGTTTCAGCCAATGGACTTTCATGTAAAACCTGGAGGTCCATTGGCTGAAACATTGCTTGTGTTTTTAGTTGATATATACAAAATTTGAAAGTTATAGTATGGGTGATAACTCCACTCTGCGGGTGATTTAGTTACAATCCACTCTCCACATATTGTAATTGGATAGCTCTTAACTGAATAACCCTGTTAATTGAATACAATTTCCCAACACAAAACCATTTACCATACCTCTAGTACACATTTGACCTGTTAATTGAATATAGGTTATAGAAAAAACTTCTGTTAATTGAATAAAAAATCTCATAACCTTTCGAGAAATTACCCTGATTCTCCCCAGTTTTTCTTTGTTTATAGGCCTATTTGGCCTTAGTACATCCAATACGGGCATTTAATCTAATTAATCTCATGGAGCTCTGTCAAACAAGATATAATAGAATAAATGATAAGTTTATCTCTGGAATACAGAAAAGTGAGATAATCCCTGTTAACTGAATACTCCTGTTAATTGAATAATTTTCATTGGCAAAGTGGCTATTCAATTAATAGGGTTCCACTATATTATTATTGTGACAATCTTGTGAGAATGGTGTCCTGAGGTCAGGTACAGCTCACAGTCTATAGGTAAGATTCTGCTCCATAGTTGCACACATTTAAGCAGGGGGAAAGTCTCTACAGAGAGTTCATGTTGAAACTAATGTCATGTAAATTGGAGATTACTTTTAGTATCGGGTATACATATAACTGCATTGAATTCCTTACAGAATTAGACTGGTGACCTGAGAGCTTGAAACAGTTCACTAGTTGGTAGAGTGCTGGAAGCCGATATTTAGGCTTTATTCTGGAATGCAGGTAAAGCAAACTTAAAGGCTTCACATTCTTCATGTAAATTGGAGATTACTTTTAGTATTGGGTATACATGTATGATGGCATGAGGCTATTTGTTGGACAACAAGATTGAACATTCTGGTCCATGATTTGAAGCCTAAGTTGGAGTTGTTCTGAAGCATTGGCTAAAAAATGAGACGCAAAATAGTTTTTTCACAATTTAGAAAAAGCGGACGAAGTGTCCTAGGGGTGCATAGATAAGGTACTGGCAAAATTCTTCTTTTGGGGCTACTTGGTGGCTGTTAATAGCTGGTTTCATCATTTTTTCATGCAGTTTTTCAGGTTGAAGCTCTGCATTTGGCAGTGAATTATTTCTTATCAACCTACTCACAATTGTTTACTACAGGCTTGCACTACAGTGGAAGTCCCTAACTCGGATAAAATACTCTCTATTTTTGTCTTTCCCAAGCAAGTTGGGAAAGAAAATTGGTGCAAAAGCACCAATAAAAATAAGCCAAAACTGGGTCGAGTGCAACCGGCGCAGACCCAGTACGGGACGCTCTCTCCCAAGTACAACTCCACGACTTCCGTTGCCAGTGCGCATATACCGTCTCTAAAGACTCATTCTTTTTAAAATCCGCTTCGTGTTGAGATGTTTTTGCACGCTTATCAGTGTTCCACTAGCTCGATGTTTGATGATTCCTGATTCATTATACCACAGTGTATCCTTTGTATTCTCAGGAACAGTGTTTTATATTCTCTTTTTTCTATTATAAGTCCATAATGTATATTTATTTGCTCTCTCTTGGGTCGCGCGCGATTTTCGCGGGCCACGCGGTTCGGACTTAGATTTTCACAATTATTGTTCATGCTTTTTTTGCAAATTTTTCTAATTGTGTTAGAGTTAGGTGTCAGCGGGGTACCACTCCTACAGTGTTTCTTCTTTCTGTTGAGAGTAGTCTTCCTGTTGGGTGGTTCCCGGTCGACCGTCTGGGGTCTTTGTTTCTGTCACCTTTCTCTCTTTGGGGGTGTTCTGTTTTCTGATCTCACCTTCTCTGCTCCTCTCAACTCTTTCATGCCTAGGACAATTCCTTGTGGGCAGTGTCTGCTGCCTAAGCATGTGGACGATGTACATTCGTCGTGTTCCTCCTGTAATGGGTGTTCAGCCGAGCGGCCGTGTGGTGTCTGTGGAACATGGTCTTCCACCTTTTGGGCGTCAGTAAATCGTGTCGTTCGTTCTCGTGGCCGTGCCTCCCGCTCCCGCGGGAAAGGAGAACGTGGTCGTTCGGGGCCTCCCGAGCCGACTTTGTCTGGTGAGAGTTATTCCTCCTCCGTGGGGGATGTGCAGTCTTTTCCTGTGGTGGATACTGCGGGAGCCGTTGAGTGTTCTGGTGTAGAGATGCCTGGTTCCGGGACTACGGTCCCCCTCCAGTCGACATCTGAGGCTGTCACTAGGGTTGTGACTCCTCCTTCGGAGCCGAGCCGGTGTGCTCTCTCCACTTTTTCACCAGCCTCAACGACTCTCGACGTATCTACTACTGCTGCTGGTCCGTCTGCTTCGTTGTCTGTTTCAGCCGGCCTCGGCTTTTCGCTGCAGGGGACTGCAGAACTGTCCGATACTGTAGACGTGGGATATCGGCCCCAGCCTTCCCTGACTTCAACTCGGCGAAGTCGGAAGGGGCTGCCGGCCGAGCCCATCGCTGTGGTCTCATCGCCGTCGAGTACCACAGTTGTGTCTTTGGATTCAGATGTTCGTAGTGGAAACACTCTGAACTCCGTGGCGTTTCCGTCCACTCACTCTGGTCACACGACCAGTTTTGGGGGACCAACGCCTTTTGTGCAGCCTGGACCTTCTGCCCCGCAGAGGTCCGCGGTGACTCTCATGAGTTCTCGCAATATTGATCCTCGGGGTGCATCGTACCCCTATACACGTCTGCCTTCAGATGTTTCGGCTGCCGCCCGTCGTCCCGCGTCGGGTGTTTTGGAGGATCGTGACCCTTCGCTGGTTAAGAGGGTCAGAGGTGAAGCCACTTTGCCGGTTCGCTCCCCTGTCGAACCGGTCGGTACAGGCAGTGAGCTTAGGGAGGCCCTCTCCTTACTCACTCAGGTTCTCTCAAAGAGCCTTCCTGTTGCTTCCAGCGAGGCTATGGGTGGTTTCCAGGCGCCTCCTATGGCGCCGCCTCCCGGGATTGGAAACAGGCCGGTTTCCGATTCCTCTGGTGTCCCGACACCATGGGAGGCGTCGGCTGGTTTGCCCACGATGGGCTATGTGTCTTCCGACTCTGGGGAGGAGTCCGACATGCTTGAGGTCGAGGGCCAGCAGTCTTCGGACTTGGGGGCGGCTCTTGACTTTGTGTTTGGGTTTCTGCCTGAGCTCAAACCTGCTAACCAGCCGACAGTGTCAGCCTGGCCGCGATCATCGGTCGCGTGCCAACAGCCTATGGAGCAACCTGCTTCTGGGCGCCTTCGACCATGCCAGTCGGTACAGGTGGTTGAGACTTTTTCAGCATTGGACTGCGCATATCCTTGCGACGGCACCCCACTCTGTCAAGGGTGCCTCTTCCAACCACAGTTCCTTCAGACGTTTTACGTCGGGAACTTTTGTCCACGGAGATTGCCAATCTCCTGGCAAAGGGGGCGATCGAGGTCGTCAAGAACGTTCAGTCAGTGGGTTTCTATTCCCGCCTGTTCTTGGTGCCGAAGAAGGACGGCCGACTCCGACCGGTTATCGATCTGAGCATCCTGAACCAGTCTATCATTGCTCCCAAGTTCAGCATGGAGACTTTCAGGTCGGTCTGCCAATCAATTCACCAGGGAGATTTCGCAGCCAGCATCGACCTGCGAGACGCTTACTTCCACGTTCCGATGCATCGGGCGTCATGGAAGTATCTCAGGTTCGCTTTTCTGGGGCGAGTTTACCAGTTCAAGACCATGCCTTTCGGCCTCAACCTGGCTCCTTGGGCATTCACCAGACTGATGTCGCATGTGATAGCGTTCCATCGCACACAGTCCAGGGTGACTACTTCGGCATATCTGGACGATATCCTCCAGAGGCATTCCAATGCTGCCTTACTGGAATCGGATGTCGCCACTATGTTGAGCTTGCTCACGTCGCTAGGATTCAGAGTTAACAAGGAGAAGTCGGACCTGGTCCCTTCTCAGTCGTTTTGTCATCTGGGGATGTCTTTCCAAACCAAATTCAACTTGGTGGCTGTTCCCCAGGCCAAGGCTGTGATTCTCTCAGCTTTTGCTCTGACTCTGTCCCAGTCCAGGTCCGCGACCACTCGGAGTTTTCTCCGGCTGATCGGTCTCTGCGGTTCGGTGACGGATCTCATTCCTCTAGATTGGCTGCGTGTCAGACCTCTCCAACACTTTCTGCTCAGTCGTTGGAGACCGAATGTAGATTCTCTGGATCAGGTGCTTCCGTTTCCGAACTCTCTGTATCCTCACCTTCTTCCCTGGACAGATGTTCAGTGGATTACGCAGGGTGTTCCGCTGGACTTACCCACGTCCGATCGCATTCTGACGGCAGATGCCAGCGATCTCGGATGGGGTGCGACGTTGGATCCTCTCGGTCTTTCCCTACACGGGATGTGGGACCAGGATCAAGCAGCTCTACACATCAACCAGAAGGAGCTTCTTGCTCTTCTTCTGAGTTTCAGGCAGTGGATCCCTCACCTGTCGAATCGCCAGGTCCTTCTACTATCCGACAATTCGACAGTGGTTGCTTACATTCGGAACCAGGGCGGCACGCACTCGCTTCCGATGTACGAGTTAGCTCGGGATCTTTTACTGCTCGCTCAGGAGGTTCACGCCGGAGTGGTTGTTCGTCACATTCCCGGTCGTCTGAACGTCCTAGCCGACTCCCTGTCCCGACAGGGCAGGGTTATTTCCACCGAGTGGATGCTTCACAGGGCAGTGTTCCAGTCGCTTTGCGATCTCTGGGGACGTCCCCACATCGATCTCTTTGCGACTCGTTGGAACCATCAGGTGGACACTTTCGTGTCCCCGTGTCCAGATCCTCTGGCTTTTGCCGTGGACGCTCTGTCACTCGATTGGAACAGTCTAGTCGGCTACGCCTTCCCGCCGGTTCCGATTCTTCCTCAGGTTCTCGCCAAAATTCGAACCTGCAGTTGTCGAATCATTCTGATCGCTCCCCTATCGCCTCAGCGGGTGTGGATCAATCAGCTCCGCTCGCTGATGGCGGCGGTTCCGGCACGTCTCCCGCTACGTCGCGACCTTCTTTGTCAAGGTCGCCCGAGGAGGTTTCACGTCGACCCGACTTCATTGTGCCTTCACGCATATCTTTTGTCAGGTCCTGTCTCCTCCGTAGAGGTTTTTCGAGACGAGCAGTGGAGTGCATTTCTTCTTCAAGGAGGCACTCCACTGGTTTAGCTTATGCAGCTAAATGGAAGGTCTTCTGTCGATGGTGTGCTGATCACTCTGTTGATTATGCCAATCCTTCGATTTCACAGATTGCGGAGTTTCTGGTATATCTGTTTGATTCTCGGGGTCTCCAGCCTGTTACCATCAAGGGTTACAGGTCTATGCTTTCAGAGACTTTTTCTTATGTGGGGAAGCGTCGTATTGGCACTAATCCTTACCTCTCCAAGCTTGTTCGGCACTTTTCTTTGCAAAGGCCTCGGACTTTGCAGCTTACTCCACGATGGAATCTTTCGTGGGTGCTGCTTTGCTTGGGGGGGGGGGGGGGGGGGGGCGCCGTTCGAACCTTTATCCCAGGTGGATATGCAATTTCTCACATACAAGACGGCTTTTCTGATGGCATTTGCTTCGGCCAGACGGGTTAGTGAGCTTCACGCCCTCTCGGTTGACCCGGCCTTTTTTAGGAGTTCTCCCAACAGTGTTACTTTTACCACTGATTGCTCCTTTTTGGCTAAGAATCAGTTACCAGATACTACTCCTCCTCCTATCTGTATCAGGGCTCTTCCCTCTGTTGAGGGTACTCGCCCTTTGCTCTGTCCGGTCCGTGCTATTCGCATTTATCTTGATCGGACACGCTTCATACGGAAGGGCAGAAAATGGTTTTTTCTGTCTCTCATTCCGGGTCGACAGAAGATCTCTCCTCAATCCATTTCTCGATGGATTTGTCTTGCTATTCGTACGGCTTATAGTCGTTTAGCAGCTGGCGATTGTATTACCAATCGTATTTCTGCCCACGAGGTGCGGGCACTGTCTACCTCTTGGGCTTATTCTAACTCCGTCAAGTTGTCGAATGTTATGCAGGCAGCCTACTGGAGAAATGCTTCTACTTTCTCCACCTTTTATTTACGCCAGTTGCAGGAGCAGTCGGAGGACCTTTTTGCCTTGGGTCCTCTTTCTTCTGCTCAGGCTGTTGTCTGCCATAGCCATTAGGCTTCTTGAAGGTCAGTTTCAGCCTTGTGCTGTTACTGCCCTTTTTTCTGTCTGTGTGTCACACAGGCTCATATGTCTCTTTTCATTGTCCTTTACCAATGATTGCGACATTATGGTTGATAAGCCTCGGGACCTCTTCCTTCTGCTTCACGGTTCCAGTGCACTAGGGTTATGTGGGGGTTGGTTATGCGATTCCCTCCAGCCTTTTGTCTATTCAGCCTGTAGTAAACAATTGTGAGTAGGTTGATAAGAAATCTAAATTTTATAGTAAATTTCCTTTCTTATTATACCTACCACAATTGTTTACATGGAGGCCCTCCCGTCTTCTTTACGGGTAAAGAATCTTTCCTCCCCGCTGATCACATAACTCTAACGTTTACGGATTCAAAAAGAATGAGTCTTTAGAGACGGTATATGCGCACTGGCAACGGAAGTCGTGGAGTTGTACTTGGGAGAGAGCGTCCCGTACTGGGTCTGCGCCGGTTGCACTCGACCCAGTTTTGGCTTATTTTTATTGGTGCTTTTGCACCACTTTTCTTTCCCAACTTGCTTGGGAAAGACAAAAATAGAGAGTATTTTATCCGAGTTAGGGACTTCCACTGTAGTGCAAGCCTGTAGTAAACAATTGTGGTAGGTATAATAAGAAAGGAAATTTACTATAAAATTTAGATTTCTCCCACATACAGTTTATGTGTGTCTTCTTTATCAGAGAGCATTCATTGTTTTTAATGGAGTTGGAAAATGCAATACATGTCATGGGTTAGACAAATAAGTTTGATGATAAGGGTGTCATTTTAGGAGATGTCTCGAAAATTGTGGAGTGAAAGGTAATGAACAGACAATTCATATCCGGGTTCAAAGCTTCTTCAGGAAAGGGTTAAACACGGATAAAAACCTAGCAAATGTAAATAACATTTGAGACCATGGTGACAACCTCTCGATATTGGTATGATGGGATGTAGTATTGCTACCAATGCTACAGGTCTATTTGTGCAGGTGCATTGCCAAAAGAGGCTAATTCCCCCACCACCCAAAAGGGGAGGGGGGAGGGAGGGTTGACATATGTGTTTTTTCCCACATAAATTCACTTTAAATCTGGTATAAAAACATCTTGAAGCCAAAAAACCAAAATGTTTTGGCCTAACTGACTGGGGAGGGGAGGAGAGTCATAGGACTCAAATTATTAAATTTTTTTGGCATAAAATCACTTGAGGGCCTTAAATATGCATTTTTGAGCAAAAAATATTTTTACGCTTAACTGACCCCAGGGGAGGAAAGGAGGGATGTGGGAATGGGGGAGGGGGGGGGGGGGGGTTGCTAAGCGTGCAATTTTTTTTTTTTTTTGCATTCCGACCAAATGCATATTGGATCACAAAAAACCAGCACTACACAATATTTTTTTAATAAAAGGCATTAACTGTTATAATTTTTATCGGATAATGGTGGTCATCACACTTGAGGTAGACATTGTTGCTATAGACACATATACTGAAAAGAATTGGAATCCAGTTACTATTGTTAAAGTTATGCCATAAACAAGCATTACACAATATTTTTTAAACAAAAGGAAATAACTCCCATAATTTTCATTGGATAGTGGTGGTCATCGAACTTGACAAAGACATTGTTGCTATAGAGAGATATACTGAAAGAATTGAAATCTGTTAACTATTGTTCAAGTTATGCAATAAACAAAGTTCGGATGGATGGACAGATGGATGGATGGATGGATTGACAGAGGACTTTGATATATCCCTCCCTAGGTGGATGGATGGATGGATGGATGGATGGATGGATGGATGGATGTGGATGGATGGATGGATGGATGGATGGATAGATGGATTGACAGAGGTCTTTGATATATCCCTCCCTTGTGGGGGGATAATAACATGACTTTGAAGGGCATTACGGTTTATTGGCAGTCCAACAGGAATGATCAGTAGCCTGACATGATATTGGGGCCTGAGATGAATAATAAAAATGGAGGAATGCTATCATTCCTATTCCTGAAGGGATGCTACAATACAGTTGCCATGGATTGGTCATAATCCACACATGGGCAGTGAAGTCCATGTATGTGTTTACCAAGTAATAAAAGTCATCAATAGCAAAATTTTAATTAATGACGAACTGGATTGTACTGGGTGCTTTAGTAGTTATATTTTTTATGATTATTCCTATAATTAGTGTTTTGAATCTACTATTATTGCGTTCATGGAAATATTTTTTTTTAGCATATTTTATTTTGAAATCAAAATGATTTGGTAGACAGGTTAAGCCTATTTAGATACCTCACCATTACATTTTAGAAATTACCAACAATAATGTGCCTGAATTGGAGCATTGAGCCAACTGTCTGTTGTGATTGCTTGATGTATGATTCATTTGTGACTGTATAAACTTATCTTTACATGAAGTGAGCTGCATCCTCATAATTGTTTCTGCACATACATTTAGGGTCATTTGTTAAAAAGCATTCGAATGTATGAGCATTCGGGTCACTGCATTTCATTCTAAGTTTGCTATGCAGTATTTGATCCCCCTACAACCAGCATATAGTACTCTGGAACCACCCTGTCATTTCTTCGAAGAGAACTTTTCAGAGACTCCAGGGAATCACAGCATTACATGTCTGCACCCAGACTGCTCCACAATTTCACGGCCGAAGGCAGAAATGAATTAGAAAAGAGTCTGGTGCAACACTATATTTCATTATATCTGAAGAACATAAGTGATAAGTTGTGAAGTCAGTAATCTGTTGGGGTACCAGAAACATAACATATGATGGAGAATTTCCAGATGTGAGTTTATACAACATGATTATTTTATGTCTTTTCCTTCTTTCTTTAAAAGTGATAAATCCTGTCTCTTCATAAATTGTGTTATGACAGGTGCCTCTAGGTACACCACAAATTGTATGGAGAGCATCTAGTTGTAAGTTTTCCAGTATCGTAGTTGATGTTTCCATACAGTTGTCCCAAATAATATCTGTATAGTCAGTGGGATGATAAAGCTGGTATACAGAGTTTCCAATGCAGATCTTGATAATCTGTATTTTAAACTCTGAAGATAATTTATTATCAGACAGATTTTTGCAACTAGACTCCCTACCTGAGTGTTCCAAATACCAGAAATCTGGAAGTGTAGACCTAGGTGTTTATTGGTGTCACCATCTTCAACTGGGTGATCTAACAGATATAGAGTGGGGCTGGCAGTTGGATTTTTTTTTATTTAGATTGAAGCACAGCCGAACTGTTTTTAGGGAATTGAAGTTAACTTTCCATTTTCTAGCCCATTCACCCATATTCTTCAATTCTTCGTTTAGATTCTTTGCAGCTAAGTTTGCATCCTCAACAATTAAAAACAATGAAGTGTCATCTGTATATAATCTAATGTTGGGATGAATGTTATTTACGATATCTTTTGTATAAATTTTGAAGAGAAGGGAACCCCAAACAGACCCTTGAGGAACCCCTATGGAATCCCTCTGAATTTTTCCCACTGATTACGACTGGCTGCAAACGTTCACTTAGATAGTTCTTGAACCAAGACAGTAAATTTCCTCAATTGTAAATACCTCAATTGCATTAGGTTTATGCAGAAGACCTGCATGTCAGACTCCATCAAATGCTTTACTTATATCACAGAATACAGAATATATACTACTCAAAGTTTGCTAAGCACCAAGTATATCCAAATACCTGTTTTACATTTTAGTTGAAATATTGTTATGAAAAGTGTATATATTTTTTATTTAATTATATCTTTAATGATTTTAGCACAGAAATTAAGATTTTGTTTGTGTTTGACATTATTTTGTAGCTTTTGAATACAATAACCATGGAAAATGGATATTATTGGAAAAAGAGGAAATTTTTCAAATTTGCCAAAAAGTTGACGGAGCAAACTGATATGGGTTCAATATCGAGTATGAGACCCATTATTGTTAATTACAGCTTGACAACACCTTCTCATGCTCCCAATCAGGTTCCAGATGGTCCTTTGTGGGATGTTGTTCCATTTTTGGATCAGCATGGCACCAAGCTCCTGGACACTTCTTGGTTGGACTGGACTGGACGGACTGAAATTGCAAGCTGCAACTCATTCCAGACATGTTAGATTGGATTGAGGTCAGGGGATCTTGCTGGCCAGTCCATATGCTCAATCCCCTTCCTCTGTCGGTACTCCCAGACAGCATGGGCAACCTGAGGATGGGCAGTATCGTCCATCAGAATGAATCTATCACCCACTGCACCTGCATACAATCTGACGTGGGCATCCAGGATCTCATCAATATACTGCTGTGCAGTCAATGCACCTTGGTCAAGGACACAGAGTTCTGTACGTCCATCCCAGCTGATGCTGGCACAGACTATTATTGACCCTCCACCATAGCAGTCATGCTCAGCAATGTTGGCTGCTGGTCTTCTCCATACCCAAGAATGCCTACCCGTGTTGTCGAGGCAGTGCCTTGACTCATCTGTAAAAAGGACAGGTCACCAATCTTCTCTGGTCCATCCAACATGATCCATGGCCCATTCATATCGTGCCTGGTGGTGGTTCTGGGACAGCTGAATGCGAATGCATGGTCTTCTCGATCGAAGACCACCTTCATGCAACCTTGCCCGGATAGTCTGCATCGAAACATTTACCCCGGATGCATTCTGAAGGTCACTGCGAAGCTGGGTTGCTGTGTCAAAGCGGTTCCTATGGGCCTGAATGATCAAAAACTGGTCTTCAGCTGCAGATGTTGCCCTGTCTCTACCACCACCATGTCGTCTGACTGGTGTGCCATACTGCTGAAATCTTGCCCAGGCTCTGGTGATCACTGTATGGTGCACACCAAGGTCTTCACCAACCTGATGATGGGTAGCCCCTTGTTCCCCCATCCCTACAGCCTGCCACATTTCTGCTTCAGACAAATGTCTTCTTACTTTTACATTTGCCATATTCAATCATTAAATCACAAGGGTTTGTGTTGAAATGAAGATTGAATACCAAAACATGTCATGTACATGTCGACAGAACATGAAAACATCATGAAAATCAAGGGTTACATGCTTTCTATGACTGTCACGAAAGGTCTGCCTGTCAAGAGAGCTAATCTAAACACTGGGGCCCATCTCAATACATTCCTCAATCATATCCACCAAAAATATCACAAATGTGTCACAAGAAAATTTCACAGTGATGTGTCAAATATGTGGTGCTTAGCAAACATTGAGTAGCATATACAAACCAGACTTCTGTACCATCGTCAAGTGCCTATATAAGGTAGTTGTCAAGAAATACCAACTGATACACTGTCCCATACGCTAGTTTAAAACCTGACTGTAAGTTTGTTAAATGGTTATTTTCAATTAAAAACATATAGTCACTATTAAAAACTATATTTCAGGAACCTTTCTGAGACAACTAGTCAGTGAGATGGGGTGATAATTTTTCTTTTTGTTGCGGGATACTTTCTTTTGAACTGGCATAACATTTGCCAGTTTCCAAATGTGAGAAATTTTGCCATTTGTTAATGATAAGCTAAACAACCTACTCAAGAGAAATCACAATTGTTGTGAAAATTGCTTCAAAATTACATTATTAATTCCATCCAGCCCACAGGCTTTTTTGGTGTCTAATTTCGATAAAGGTCTTTCAACCTCTGAAGTGGTTGTTTCTACATTATCAATTGAATTCTCATTAAACTATTGTCATCAACCATTTTGCACTGGCTGATAAAGTAGTCATTGAAAAGTTGTGCAATTTTGGGTCACTGACAACATTTTCCCTTTAAGCAATGATGGACATTACACTGTTCTTTCAAAAAGTTTTTTAGACATTTTCAACACTGCTTGGAGGATGAAATTCTTGTTGATGCAAATTGCTCAATTTTTACATCTAAGTCTTCTTAAGCCTGTCTTTGTGGAAATATTGCCCACCTGGAAAGTGACCAGCCCACAGCAGCTGTATTGTAATAACCCACAGTGCCCAACAAAGTCATGTTATTTCTACTACTGGTAGTATCACTTACTGTGTCCCTCCATTTTTTGCATGAATTTGTTGAATTGCCAATTGAGAGGACTGATAATTTCTTAAGTTCTCAAACCACGTTTCTGAAGACTCATATTTACAAGAGCCTAAGTCTTTGTAGGATTCCTCAAGACATCAGACCACCTAGGGAGTTTTACAGAAATTAATTAACCCTGTACTTTGTATTGAATTTGAATTTATTGAGCTTATACTAACACTTATTTTATTACATGCCTGTTCTATGTAATCCCCATCTACAGCAACACTAAACCATGAGGAAAATGAAAATCTGTTCCGCACATATGTGCGGAACGGAATTCATTGACAGACTACATTTTAAATGGAAGTGAAATATCACTGGAATTTTCTACAAAATCATGCAATGCAATGACAGTTTGAATTGCTAGCGGTAGCTAAAAATTGTCCTCCAAGTTCCACTTTGTTCTATGTGCCAGTTGGCACATAGAACACACTGGAACTCAGGGTACAATATAGTAACATCTCTCGCAAATTTGGTTTGTGATAAAATGTGTTCTTTTTGTTGATAATTGACAAATGAATTGCAGAGCATCCTTCTAATAATTTTTTATACATGTGACGGCATGTAATAAACACAGAATGACCCACATGTGTGAATAGGTTATTAGATATGGCATTCGTGCCATTGCTGAAGGATAAAACTCGAAGCCTGTGGCCTCTTGCTCTATCCTTTCACGCTGGCACTCATACCATATCGATTAACCCATTCACACACACTTGTCATTCTGTGTATATATTTTGCTCTACAAATATAAAACGTACAAATACAATGTGAGTTACAACTGATTGATAAGAAATGGTTGATGAAGCAAATGGTTGAATGAAAGTGAGAAAGTGTAAAGGAGGATGATCAGATGTGATATACTTACAAATGATAATGATGTAATGATGAAGATGAAAATGAAGAATGCAGCTAGTGATGAGATGAAATGATAACCAATTGACTTGATTCAAAATTCAACCTGAAAAAACAATGATAAAAAACTGATATGAAATTTGTAACGGAGACACTATAGCAAAATGTAATTGTCTCAACATACAGAGTTACAAATAAATTTAAATTCTTCCCAGCCCCTACACCTTAAATTTGCAAGTGTTATGTTCTTCGGAACTTCTTCCTTTATACATAATAATTATATTTTCAGTTGGAGTCACTTGTAAGGATACTGAATTATCATTCCATTACACTCTATTTGATGGGACCTTTGGACACTCCCCAATAAATCATAATGAAACTACCAATCAGCAAGCCCCCATCTATGCTCCTAACCTCATCCTTTAAAAAGTTTTCATAATCTGTTGAGTGATATGTCATGAAGGGTTGCAGGTACAAAATGAAACAAGTTTTTCATTGGTGCCCACAGCCCAACGGCCCAAAATGTCACATCACTTGCTGTCCTTTGCTGAAGTTTAGCGTGTCACTAAACTTATTTTAATACACAAGAGAATGCTCTATTAAGTTATTTAAGAAATAACTGTTGTTTTCCTTCGGTTTATGTGATATAAACCAAAAATTTTCAGCACAAGCTTCATAACTCACGTAGCGAGTTATGATTAAGCTTGTGCTGAAAATTTTTGGTTTATATCGCATAAACCAATGGAAAACAACAGTTATTTCTTATAATTTAATCCGGCTGTAATATTAAAATATAAAAACTATGTGTACGTGAACGAAAAACTTTTTAATTTTCGCAAAATACAACAGTCAAACTCAGGAAAGTGTGCCACAAACAGGTTACGTCAATCATTGTCAAATTGTTTGTTGTTTTGATTTTCAATCGCAGATGACAGATATTTAGCAAGTCACGTAACAACATCATTAAAAACAATTTTTTTTAAGTTCCCCCAAAATCATGTTTGGATGTATGATCATTTATTCGTCTCCCATTTTGGTATATTTTATTAAATTCAATTGTTCCCGAGAAATTATCATTATATTCTCGCTGACTGGAGGTGATGAAAAATCGATCATTGATCTTTGTTTACAAGCTTGTCTATCAGTCTGCCATCACGCCCTCACGGTGACAATTGGATTGAGTGGGCAGGGCTTCCAGAGTCTTGAAACGGGTTCAGATGTGCGAACGTGTAGCGACATTCCATATCATGATGTTATTTGGTTTATACGATTTTACGACTTTCATGCTGTATGCTTTCAACCAATCAAATGCAGAGCTGGGGCAAATGATTAAATTATAATACTAATAGGTATTATTTGAAATCATTTGAATTCAAACGATGTAATTGTCAACTGTGGTACCAGAATTGTAGGTGCTCAATGCATGTTGTCTTCTGATGTATCACTACACTGCATTTCATTGGAGATCATATCCTTAGTTACAATACACTAATTAGTGCCATCTGGCTGAGTTTATTCACTTCTTGAAACTTGTTGATTGGGACTGGTTGACTCAGATTGAATTGAACTTTTTCTAAATACCCACCCACCCTAACCCCAAAAATGGTCTTACTTTATTTTAGTTAATGCTAGTTTTTCTTGGTAATTTTAATTTATGTAGAGACAGTTGAGAAATTCACATTATTAAATGTGAAATTTCTGGTATACAATTGACTTCAATTTCAATCAAACTGTATTCCGATGTCATTTCTGGTATAGAGTGGACTTCAGTGTATTAACTGGACCAGATTCTGGTCCAATCAATATTGAGGGGATGCCTCTTGTAATTTAAAGATACTCCTCCAAATTTAATACTCCATGATTTTGGTTCTCTCTTCCAAATTTAAGACATTCTGTTATTTCCCTGAATTCTATATTTGTGAATAGCTATACTTGTAGTAAAACACCGACCTCATCGGCAATTTTGTGTCAAATTTAATTGGTGAATGTGAAAGTTTATGTGATATGTGTTGTTATATTTCAGTCATCGTCATGTTTTGTGTACATTATATGTTTATACTCAATCAAGCAAGTTTCATGCCTAAATAAATTTATATTACCGTTCATTGTTTTGTGATTTTGGTCTTAGTTGACAATTATGATTTATCAAATGATACAACAAAAATAAACTGAATTTGAAAAGAGAAGGACAAAAAGGGAACACTTTTTTCATTACATGAAGGATGTGCTTGAATTATCTTGGTTTGCTATTTTATCAGACCAGGAGACTAAAATACAGTCAGAAAAGTCTCAAAACAACTGCCTTGAAAGTTCTTTACAAACTGCAAAGTGATTTTTCAAAAGCCTATGTTCTGCAAGTAAGGACATATATCAACCTATTCAATATGCTTGTGAAGCCCATTCTACCATATGGCTGTGAAGTATGGTTTTTCGATGGGTTGCAATCCGGTTGAAATTCTATGTCCATTTTTGCTACCAACAACACAAGTATCCCACCCAACAAAAACAAGAAAATTGATGACATAGCACCTCAGGCACTAATTTCATTTCTTTTTGATGATTCAGTCTTGACTGTTGCAATATTCTATCTGATAAATCTCTGTCCACCAGTGTAAACAAGGGCATCTCGAAAATGCCCAATTAGGAAGGGATTGTCACCACTCAAGTTTTGACTGATAAAATATTCCAACTACATTAGTTTAAACAATATTTATTCAGAATTGAACATGATATAATACATACAATAGATTGATAATATTACATTAATTGTACAGAATTTATAATAGAAAGTATGCATTATAGCAAGACATATAGAAATAGCTGACAATATCAAAGGAGAGGATTCAGCAGAAAGCACTTAGCTTATATAAGCTGTCTCCCAGAACATTTAAAAAATAACAAAGTATATAGGTGGTTGCTATAACTGAGTAAAATATTGTTTGAACTCATCATCGTTGTTGGCTAGGAAGAGAAAAATAAGAGAACTAGGGAAAAAAGAGGAAAAAAAGAGGAAAAGAAGAACAAAAACTAAAAAAAAACCTTACAAAAAAAACACAAGAAAAAAAACACAAAAAAAACCAAACAAACCAGAACACAAAAACGAAAAAAAAAAAAAACTAATGGAAAAGAGACGTAGATTAAGCTGCAGATGAAACCAACTTAAAAGCAGTATTACATACCAGTAGCGATCACATGAGTGTAGTCTATGACTCTATTAATGAACAGTACCATCATTGCTAACAGAGAAGAGCCCATGCCTGCACTGTTCCAGCTCTCAGTAGTTAACAATTAGTTTCAACAGTTTGCCGTATACTTCCCCAGGAAGGCTAATGTCCAAGATGCTTACTGTAATGTATTTACTGATGCATATACACCTGTCGATATACCAGGATGGAATAAATCTACATGCACCTCCATACAATAACTTTCACATGGACAGGTTACATGTATACTGCAACTGAGTGAAAGCGCCCACTTTGTATGATATATTCTTGCATGACTCTGAACACAAGAGAGTTTTCAGTGATGCTCAGCCTCTCAGACCCAAACAAGAGCACATAAAGATCAAAGGTAAACGGCAATGTATTAATTGTTAGATTACTTACATCTGTATAGTTTGAACAGTACAGAAGAAAGTGTTCAGTTGTTTCTATGCCACCACAGTGGCAAAGAGGTGAAGTCGAGAGGTGTTATCAAACAAATGGGCATTAATACCGCTACAGTGCAGATGCAACCTACAATGATAATCTGATCTGCTCGGGATTTGGCCCCAGCATAGAATGTGGGTGGACGTTGATTCCCACCATTTAGGTACTTTCTGAAATTTATAATGGAACAATTTCCCCTAACCAAGAGGGGCAACACATTCCACTGTTTGGTAACATCTAGAACAAAGACTGGTACAAACTGCTATGACAAAACGTAACTTGGTGGTTCAGTATTGTGGTGACGACTGATGGACGAAGTAACTGGTGGTACCTTGTTTGAAAGGTATGCAGGAACAAGATTATGATACATCTTGAAGAATTGAAATTGTTTGTGCTTTCGGCGCCTTTCCTGTAGTGAATCCCATTGAGTTTTCAAGAAGAGTAAGCTTTTACTGGCACTCATTGTAGCACCAGTAACTATTCTCACTGCAACTACTTGAATTTTTTCTAGATTTGCAGTCTGTGTACCTGAACAGTTGTCTCAAACACAGTCTGCATATTCCAGGAGAGGCCTAATAAATGCGAAGTATATCTTTTCTAAGAATTTGTGGTCAAGAGTGAACTTGTGAGCTCTCAACATGTCTATGTGAGTCCAAGCCTTAGCACAAATATGATCACTATACTCATTCCAAGTACAAGCTTTATTTAGGGTCACACTCAAATGCTTGTGAGTAGTTACTTCGGTAATTCGAGTTCCACTTAGATATAAAGATGGGCGCGTAGGAGCACTGACCTTATGCGAAAGTAACATGGGCTCTGCTTTTTGAGGATTAAACTCAATCAACCCTGGCCCAATGTTCTATTGTGGCCAAATCATGATTGATTAATTCTTGCAAGAAGGACAGCTGATAAGGGTGACCTATTTCTTACTGTTCAATGATGAATTAGGCACAAGGTTCAAAGAGGTGACTGGCCAAGGAGCACCAATTGGCAAACAACAGAGAGTAATGTCGAATTAGTATTCTTCACATTCCAATCAACACAAGCAATCCACAGCTACCTACTGTTATTTGGTACCCGTACTTTCAAGATGTAAGGTTGACCAAAAATATCAGATTTTCAGACTTCAAGAGTAATTTAAGGGCTGCTATCATCTTGCCACAGATAAACAAACATCCATTAATAATATATATAAAACACATCCATATGTGCAAACCATATAATCGGGGGTCAATAGAGGTGTAAGCTTTTTCGGTAACTCATCATGATGGATAGGTAATAAATATTATCCTCACCAAAATTTTAATTAATAAAGCACCAGGTCGTACACAGTGCTTCATTAATAAAATGTTTGATGATTATTCCAATAATGAATGTTTGGAATCTAATATTATTGTGGACGTATTGCACACCCTGTGGAAAGTGATCGCTCCACAACAGCCGTAGTGTACTAAACCATGGAGTATGAAAAGATTAATACACTGAATGAATGAATGAATGAATGAATGAATGAATGAATGAATGAATGAATGAATGAATGAATGAATGAATGAATGAATGAATGAATGAAACTTTCAGCTTGCCAAAGGTGCACAGGGACAATGTGGGATTTGAAATCCCTTGCGACTCGAATAATTTTATTTGCCTATGAAGCTGCAACACATGGAAGTGAGGACCAAGAATCTTATTTAATCTATTTGATGTTGTACATGTATATACAGTAGTATAGACTATAAATAAACAAAAGTTGTCATCACATGTCAAATTCAAATGCAAAGTTTGCTATCAGTAAAATATGAGGTGAAATTGATTCACTATTGCGATTTTCACAACAGTTCAGTGTTCACGCCAATCAACGGTCAAAACACAAAATCAAAATTCAATGCAATTAGTTTTCCAAGTTTATATAATTAAAAACAAAATAAATCGCTTGTTATGTACCTTTTCTCAGCACTTTGGCTATGCTCTTTCTGGCTTTCTTTTTAAGGAATTGTTTAGTCTTCAAGTACTTCCACTGAACTGCAAGACAAACATTCATAACATAGACATAAACTGATTGATCACCCTTAACAAATCTAGAATGAATGTTTCCACAGGAAACTAATGCCTCCACCCATGGAGGGCAGAAACCTCAAAATGATTCAACTTCTGTACACTCGAGGACCAATACTAATGTATTATGAAGATGAAAAAGTGAAAAAATAATTTAGCCACCACTCCGTAATAAGTGAAATTTTGAAATTTCATAACCTCACTCCAAACAAAAACACTAATTGTATTGTGTGTAAACCTCTATGCAACTAATGTTTTGTACAATAAAGGACATAACTACTGATTTACAATGACAAAAGATGGAAATCAAACTTTGCCTGACTTTTTTGAACGCAATGAAAATGTTTACATTTCCAATCATTATATCAACAAACCCACAATTACAGTACAGGAATCAAACGTTGTTGACCCTTATTGCATAATCAAGGCACCAGGACCATAATAATTTGAATTGTCCCACCAGAGAAAAGTGCAATTATTATGCCGACAGAAAAAATGACATTTCCAGTGATGATATGGTTTTTACAACCCATGTCACAGTTTTTTACCCAAATCCCCATTCAGGTATAGCAAGTCCAGATGCTCCTCAAAGTGAAAGGATTTGAAAATGCACAAAACAAAAGTGATGTATGTAAAACATGATCATATCTATTATAATTAATTGTATGGACTGGTATCTGAAAACCTTTTAACCCTTTACATAACGAATCGCCCACATAATTTGCAAATATTATCAAATACACAACAGCAAAGCGAGCTACTGAACATGAAAGCCTATTCTCCTGACCTCCTTTCTACAATACAGACATCATCAATTGGTCGCAATCCACACATGGACAGTGATGTCCACACATGCATTTACCAGGTAATAAAAATCACCATCAGCAAAATTTTAATTAATGAAGCACTGGGTTGTACCCAGTGCTTCATCAATTAAACTTTTTATGATTATTCCTATAATTAGTGTTTGTAGTACTATTGCGTCCATGGAAATATTGCCCATCTGTAGTGACCAGTCCATGGCAGCTGTACTGCATATAAACATATAAACATCTTATTTTCGCAAGCTGCATTTTGTCTCACAAACCACAACTTGGTTGATAGAATATTTCTCAGTTTAATCTCTCTAAGCACTTTCACTGTGACAACAATAAGGACTAGAACCATGCACAAGAAGTGAGGTCTTTCATCACAAACATTAAACTGGGGTCATCTTTTGATCCTTTGATCCTCCACCCCTCCCACACACACAAACATATTTGTCAGTATAGGCAGACTGGCAGTATGGTCCACCGGGAGGAAAATTTTGCAGTGCGACCCCTATTGTGGGCCCCTGTGGCCTCCAAAATTGATGCAGTCCAACACCAGTCCTATTGGTGCACAGGCACTGGCAGTCCACACCAGACATGTTAAGTCTCACGGATTCACCGAGAGACTCCCAGATGGGGTCATGATCTCCTGCACTCATGGTAGCACCATAAATCTCCCGGCATCGTCAAAATTTATCAAGTAAAAAAAATGAAATCAGCCATTTCTTTATTGTGTACAATTTACTTCACGTTTGCAAATGGTAATCCATGAGATCTGCTCAGTGACCTGGATATTTAAGTAAGCTTCAGAAATTTAGTCTCTTTTTTTTTTCTTCCCTTTTTTCCAAATTGTGTTTAATTAAAATAAATTAATACAAGAATGGACTGTTTGATATTATTCTTTCATTAAATGGTGATAGAAGACCAAACAATATAGCTTGGTGCAACAATGTTTTCACAACAAAAACACCAACCTTTTTTCTTAGTACTTAGGTGACTTTGCCCCAGTTTTCACAACATAAACACAGCCGCATGTGAAGGAACAACAGCTGATTACTGTTTGAAACCATACTGATTTCGGGTCATCAGAGATCGGCTTTTTAATTGAAAAATAATTTTGTTTTCAAAACATTCTATGATGAATGGATCACAGGTAACTGTAGTTGTGTTTATATATCAGGCGATGTATACCGGTAAGTACCATTTGTAATCGAATTTGCAATGTCCGAAAATCCATCCAAACATTGAAAGAAACGTTGCTACAATTCCAAATTTAAAGAATCATGGAAGAAGGAAATGACCTGAAATTTATACATGCATAAAGTAAGAGAAGGGAGGGGGGTAGCATGGGATAAATTAATGTGAAGAGTGGTGGGGGGGCTATTTCACTAGGTTTGGAATATAATATGTTGGGATGGGGAGGGATAGTAGTGGGTAAATTAATGGAGATAAAGTGTGTGGGTGAGGGGGGGGGGATTAAACTATATAAACTGTATAAATTTACACCACTTACAATTACAAAGTGTGTGTGTGGTCCCTTAACTAAAAGTTTGATGGCAGGGATGAGGTGAGAGGTACCTGCAAATTGATAGAGACGCATGTAGATAACTTAATAAATTTTTGTTCTCTGAACAAAAGTCTTGTTATAATATTCACACGCAAAAATCTCCCTGATAGTCATTTTCAAAACTTAACATGTCTGGTCCACATTGAGGGCATTTCGATAAACCAGCAATCTCATTTGACATGGATCGCTCAGATACAAGAAACAACATTTCTTCAGTTCGAAAAATAAGAATTTTCTCCCATTTGTCCAAACTATAGTCGGCCCGAAGGATCCAGGGCCCCTTTGTAGCAACCATTTTTGTCAATTGCGAGACAAAAATAATACAGGAAATGTGACCAAAATGCCATCCATGTGGACTGCCACTGATTGATGAGATGCAAGGAAGCAGAATTCTTTTTGTTCAAAGAATCTAAATTTTATACGGGTCCAAGCTCCCCTTGGTGTATTTCCGGTAACTTTATGTCTGCCCCTGTTTGTAAGTTAATCATCATAAGCAAACAACTGCCAAGACAAAAACATATAATGCACAAAAATGCATGCAGATCTTCAGTTGGAAGAGAGCTGTGTGTTAAAATTCTTAAAACCTGATGCTCGATTCTGACCGATTTCGCTTTCTGAACCAGAGCATAATAACAATGAAAAGCCTGTTCGACTCTCTTGCCAGGAGTTGCTTACTGATGGAATTTATTCCCAGCTATATTTTTCCATTCATAAGATGATAATTGTTCCAGTTTTATATTGTATCTATGCTTAAATAAAACACAACATGCTCTTTGTTCAATTTTTTCTATTTAACTATGTGTAAATGCAACAATCTGAACAGATAAACTTGATGTAGACCAACTTTTCTACACTTCTAGGGTACAAGTGAATGAACCTTGACAGAACACTAAATAAGTGGTAATATACCCTGGCACTGAAAAACAGAACAGTAGAAACCTTAGGTTGCATAAAGAAGATTTAATTGGATCACAGACAGAAGAACAGATGGACAAATCTACAGAGAATCCTTTTGGAGGCAGATAGAAATTAAATTTATCGAAACATTGTCGTTTTGGTCTATATTTCCCCAAAAGAGGGTTTGTTTCATTATTTATCTTTTGTGGTTTCCTGACACTTTCAACAGACAAGGTCACATTGTGTTGGGTAATCTTAGGGGTGAAAGAAGCCAGAGTACCTGGAGAGAAGCAGTAAGAAAATGTCACACTCCCCAACTTTCTAACTCTGCCCAAGCAGAGTAAGGGCCAGTTGAAAGCACCATCAATGTATTGTACACAATAGTACGCAACACGGCATCATGCCCATGCCAAAACAATCAGGATTAAGAGTCTTGCCAAAGGACACAATGCTGTTATATTATTTTTGGTTATTACAAAGACTCCCCCATTTGGTGTCTCATCACATTATGGGAAAGGATGGGAATTCTTACAGGGACTTGTACAGTACGTACTGACAATATTTTATAGCAACCCTTCCCCAGAAATGACAGAGAATGACAATAACAAACATAGGCATAGCCATCGGCGATTAGGGAGAAGCGCCCTCACCTACCCCTCACACACACACTTTTCATGAAAAATGTCAGTCGGTCATATATTCATGCCTGAGATAAGATACCTTAAACTGATTCATGTGCTCTCACTCAGTATTTCTTTGCTCATTTCGCTACAGTTAAACCTTGACTTTGTGGGTATTAGAGCCTTTAAAAAATACTTAGGGTGCCCTGTTGTCATGAAATGTTTGCTTTATGTTCTAGGGATGACCCTGACCCGTCACCTATGGAGATATACACTCAACACAGCATGAGGTAAAATGAAAAATTATCTGACGCCATTAGCAGCAGAAAAAATATGTAGCATCTCCCCCACCCCACGCTTAAATTAACCTAGAAGCAACCAAAATTCTGAACATTCTCATTTGTTGCCTTGAAAACATAGTGCATGACCACAGGTCAAAAAGTATGTATTTGAGGTTAAAGTTTCAAAGACAATAGAATTTGGCAGGCAATTTTATTATGACCATTATGTCAGGTCAAGGAAAAACTAAATATTTGCTTCTGGCTAAATGTGAAGGACATGTAAACAATATGAGTACAATATGTCACTCTTTTAAATGTACAAAAGCAGACATCTACCACTGAACTAGTCAATGGTCAGGAGAATTAGCATAGGTGGCAAAACTCATAAATTTATTTGGAAAATATATAAAAAATCAGTCTTTACCCAGTCGTCTCTCCTTGACTGTTTCTGGAAACAAGTGTAGGCATTATAGTATTAATAAGTTGTACTGAACATAGAGATATTCAGGGTATTGTATTTGCTAATTTGAAATATCAATATATTTATATTTTACTTTGAACTTTTGAAAAATTATTTTTTAACACTTTACCCAACGTAACGGCCAAAACCGGCCAGCGCTATTCACAAAAGTCGCCAATTAATTTTTATTATTTTTTTCATTTTTTGTCTCAAAAACATAGATTATGACCCCTCTTTGGAACAAGCTCAACGAGCTTGTTCCAAAGAGGGGTCATAATCTATGTTTTTGAGACAAAAAATGAAAAAAATTAGTTATTCAAGAATTTTGTTTGCAAGTGTCGTCTGCTTTTCGTGTTAGGTAAAGGGTTAATAGAATCAAGCAGCTTCATAAAAATGTTGGATTTCTTATGTTAATAACATGGTTCTGGAGTGTTATTAAGTCTTATAAGACAGCCTGTTAGGCTGTGCAATCCTTGCCATATGATGATTGTTAACATCGTTTGATTAATGGTATTTACTTTATAAGCTAAAGGAAAGTGTTTATGTCCTCTTTTGAAGATAACTGCAGCTGTATGACATGATATGAATGTCAAATAAGGTCAGGATGTCAAATAATTTGCACAGATTCCAAGGAACGTATCAGAATTGGCCAATTGCTGCTGGTGCCTGTAGGGAAAGAAGAAAGCATTTTTTTCCAAATTTGAGAGTGCTAGGAGAGAGCGAAACATAACTCACTCACAAGTGTATACCGGTAAGTATTTTGCTGTATTTACGAAGCATAATTCAGGTTCTAATTCGATTTCCATCGGTACCTTCATTTTTCAGGCTTGTTTCATTTACGAGTGTTTGATGTTCCTCAAGAAAAGCTGGTATGGTAATTGAAAGTTCAAAAGCTTTGGTCAAAGGTCACAGTTTTATATATAGAATGGGGACCTTTGTTCCAATTTGGGTTCAAATAATCATTTCCAGAAAAAAGTTTGTGGTTAAATTCAGTTTAAATCTGGCAGTACACAAGGTTGAAGTTTGCTGATATGGTATTGGGGGAAATACATTGCAAAACATGCGTGGTTATGATAAAGCATTTTTGGGTGTCGTTTCCATATATCATCATTTTACAAGTTGGGAAAAATGACTTAACACTGGTGATGCTGACTGGACTGGACAGTATAGGGTGGTATGATCCACTGATAAAGCAGTGCAGTCCAATATGGTCCAGCCCTTAACAGTCCAGTACAGCAGTCTGGACCAGTCTCAAGCAGTCCGGTCTGATTAAAATGCAAGATACCCAGCTTCTTATGTATATATCTTTTATAACTTGTTCAAAATGAACCTGAAACTCTGGCATTTTAATTGAAGGAAAATTCTACAATAACTTTTTGTTTTTTTTCAGAATCTATTATTCTGTAATCTTCATCAATGAGAGATTTTTGAAAGGGCTAACCAAAATTCCGGCATTCCAAATGGACTTACTTTCAGAGCTCACAACAGCATAAAAGATTTGAAATGTAACCAACTCACACATTATTCGAAAAAAGATGCTCATATTCAGTACTACTGCTTTTCATTTTGTGCTCAAAATGAGTTAGCTATGTACGTGAAAATAAACAAAGAGACAAACAACCCCCCCCCCCCCCCCCCCCGCCCCACATCCCATCAAAAAACCACTAAAAACAGACTGATTTCATCCAGAACAGCCTGAAATAAATTGAAATGCTTTTTCATTTTTTCCTCAACTCACAAGGAGCACCGTTTGATCAAATCAGAAGACCAGAATATGAGAGGAGAATATTGTAGACGAAGATGTTGGTTGGAAAAATAATCTTGATAATGAATCTGGCCTGGGACTCAAACTTTCACAGTATTATATCACTGGTAAACATAATTGACTTTGGTCCATGATTCCCACAGTGACAAAAAAAGCACAGGAAGGCTGAGCCCATCTGAGGCTGGAAACAAATGATCATTCTAATTCCTTGAATTCATCTGAAAACTGATCACATTCTCTCATTTGCTAGGCTACATAGTACATAGATCTGTCAAGTGGAAGATAGATGTCACATGTCATTTTCTTACCCAGATGTAAAGCACACATGTATATGTAGAACTCACAGAGAAACAAAGAACATGCTAGACCAAGACCTAGCAAGACATGATGCCATGTCTCTAGCAGTGGCATGGCCATGGGGGGGGGGGGGGATTGGAGGGATGCATCCCCCCACTTTCCTTCAAAGTTGGTCCTCGAAATATGTCCCAAAATGGCATGGGGGGTAAGGTCCATGAGGGTTAGGTTGCAGATTTATAGATTGCTTGTCCTAATATCTGCGTCAGTGAAAAGGTAGACAGCCATCAATACATGAAAAGCCTCAAAATATTCATTCATATGCAAGGAGATGAATTCCAGGGTTCAAAAACCCCCATTGACGACCCTTGGCCACCCCATATCCCTCTAGTGGAAACCCTAATTATTGTTACCTTGGTTATCTAGCTCAAACTTTAGGGACACCAAATTCTGAGTGGTAAAGGCTTGGAAAGCTTTTCCCGCACCCCCTCCCCCCTCCCCCCCCCCCCCCCCCATTAAAGTGGAGCTAAGCCAGGCTCCGCGAGTTTGTCCCCCAATTGCTTTGGGCTGGCGATGCCACTGGTCAGCTAGATAATTGCTTTGATTTTGCTAACTTTAGAATACATCTGGTCAAAAGTGTGATGGTGACAAATCTATAAAATCATAGTTCTACCACTAGTCTTGTAACATTGTTGAATTGGTATAGAGAGAAGTGGACCAGACCAGAAATTACAAGAAGAGGGTGGGTGGATTGGTCTGAGGCAGTCCAGCATTGGTGGTCTGGTCCATCCCTGCATGGGCGCAGATCTCTTCCAAAAAGTGGGGGGGGGGACGGGGAGATGCCAAAGGCATCTGCAGCGAGTGCCGCAGGCACGAGCCGGCAGAGGGGGGTTTTGGGGGGTTCTCCCCCCAAGAAAATTTTTAAATTGCGCTATCAAATGGTGCATTCTGGTGGCCTCTGGGGTATAATTTCTCT
The DNA here is from genome assembly GCA_031216915.1 of Pictodentalium vernedei. Taxonomy (NCBI): domain Eukaryota; kingdom Metazoa; phylum Mollusca; class Scaphopoda; order Dentaliida; family Dentaliidae; genus Pictodentalium; species Pictodentalium vernedei. The sequence goes on from CM062288.1 coordinate 214,513,170, forward strand.
TAATTATTTAGTAGAAAAAAATATGTTTTTCAACAGCCTGTTGTAATTTTGTCAAAATGCTTAACCATAATTGTTCCCGCTTTACCGAGCGTTCACTATTAGATTAACACAATTCAACTGTGCGGTGGATTAGCATAAGGGCCCAACAGATGGAGCGACGACGTATGTGTCGGGCCCGTTAATGGATTAACAGATCCAATAACAGCCCGACACATACGTCATCAACAAGTTGTGTGAATTGAATGAATTCGATCGATAAATTTCGTTTTCAAAATGTAAACAAAGCAGACGATACTGTCTTGCACATTTTCACGAGCTCAGTACCGGCCTATTACTCTCTCTGCATAAGAATTCTGTCTGCAACATTGATATTCCAATATCAAATAGTTATGCTGCTTATGCATTCGTGCAACCCACAGCTGTGTCTGGCTGAGTAACAACTTATTTGAAGGCGCAGTGTTGAACAACTGTTCGTTGAACGTTACGTCAGTCCAAACATGGACCCACAGACATAGTCCGTAATATAATTTTTGTGGTTGATACGGCTACAGTACAGGCCATACCAACCCCAAAATTATATTACGAACTGTGGGTCCAAGTTTGGACTAGTTGAACTCACAGAGCACCATTTTGTGTATCAGAAGTGAATCTCGCATTGACATTCTACTAAGTTTATTAAAATTGATGTATTATCAATTGTAACTTTTTCACTGTAACATTATAATTTATCTAGTTACGACTGCCCCACCCCCATATCCGTAGTTGATTGACTCTGTTTTATTCAAATTGGACTTAGTTGTGGATATTTAACATCGGTTGCTCCCAGCGTGGATAAACTAACAATGACACAAGAGCAAATTATTGGGGTGGCTGCAGTCCCCCCCCGGTTCCGACGGGCCTGGTTAACCCACAATGGGCTAACAAGCGATTCACACGTGTTCTGAGTCTCCACATCTCAAAATTATTCAAACAAAATTGATGAGAGGGTGCAGCAGTGGGGGAGCATAGTGGGGGACATGTCATACCATGTCCCCCCCCCCCCCCCTTGATGAGATCTGGGGGGGACATGTCCCCCCCCCCCCCCCCCCCCCCCCCCCCATGATCTGCGCCCATGCATCCTTGGACCATGGACTGAACTGGTCCTATCAGTCCCATATACATCACCACTTACCTGGCATGGCATAAGACCATGTGGTTCTGGGGAGAGAGGGAGAGGAATTGTTTGTATTCACAAACTGCAAAATAAACTCACTTACTTACTGGCTTGGCTTGACTGGAATCACACAACCAAAATAAGTTTACAACCGTTAAACTGAAGCCAGTTTAGCTGAATGTTATGTACCTTTTTTCAACATCTTGGCTACCTTCTTTGCAGCTTTCTTTTTAAAGACATGTTTCCTCTTCCAGTACTTTCTCTTAACTGTAAAACAGAATTCCTGACGTTGTAATGATAACAGTATTTCTATAATTTGAGTTGTTTGTCAAGATGTACCCTATTTCCACAGCCAATACAGGCCCAACTGACTTCAAACCCAGCAGGTGAATGTACTGCAATATGATATAGCTAAACTAACATGTTTAGTGGCAATAGTTGCATTATTCCTGAAAACCGACAATCGTTTTGTGTTATTCTGTATACAGACATCAGTCTCCATTAAAAAAAAAATGGTGTATCGCAGGTCCACATCCACTAGTGAAAAAAATAGAATGAACATGTCCTCTGGACACTAATGCCTCCACCTGCCTTTGTGTAGGTACCTCAAAATTATTAAACTTCTGCACACCCAAGAGCCATCACTACTGCATTGCTGAGATGAAGCAGCTGGAAATTGAAGTTGGGCACCATTTTGTGATAAGTGATATTTTGAAATTTCAGATCCTTAACTTCATACGAATCCAAAATGTATTGTGTGCAAACCTCCAAGCAAATAAGCTGTGCAAAATAGAAGACATAAGTCCCGATCTACAAGAACAAGAACTTGGCCTTACATTTTAATCATAATGAAAACATTAGATTTCCAATCATTATGTCAAGAAACCCTGTCAGTACCATGCAGTGATAAAAAAGTAATGGTTTTTTTGCATAATGAAGATCAATAACTGGAAATGTAACAGGGTGGAATGAATGCCTCCCCTGGGGCTAGAACCCTGGCCAAAATCTCCCTGTTGGTCTTCAGGTTCGTAAGGATCTTGGTCAACTAGCAAACCATGGATAAAATATAACTCAACTCTAGAGGTAGAATAATCATTAAGTTATGTGTTGTGATCTGGATGAATTTACAATAAGATAGGAACAACAGTTTATATATGGTTTATTAAGAAGCCAAAAATAGTATGATATGAAATGGACATGAATATGAATGACGGATTAAAAACCACGGGCCCGACTACACTTTCACCCAAAAGAGGTTTAAATTCCACCCAACATATGTTCAGTAAATGTGGATGGTTCCCAGAGAACTCAGACCTGGAGAGAATCACTGTCACAAATGTTGATTCTCACTAGGGCCAAGTTGAATGGGTCCCAAAATTATGGCATCCAATATGGTTAACCTTTTACAGGTTATGAAGTGTCCCCATAACTAACCTAGTGTATAGATTTAAGTTTGGCCAGCTAAATCAAAGCTTTATTGCCAAACACAAAGTGGACGACGAATTATGAGGGAGAACGCTCTTATATAGGATAATTTTGCAGGTTAAGATTTAGAATATTGGAATCTGATTGATCCCTCACTTTCTCCTCAATGAATGAAACAGCAGCACAATGCACTACAGCATGAACCAATAAGTTACACTGACTCATTTTAACATGGAAATAACTAGAAGCCAAGAAAAACTGAATTAAACTTCTGTTATGAGAAGACAAATAATAAGAGAGTAATTTAGAACTTTTGTTGTATATTATATTTCAACTGCTGTTATCAAATCTGTTACAGAAAATTACAGTGAGAATCTAAAAATTATAATTATCCTTTGATTAGGCCTAAAAAAGTAAAACATTTGTTTCTAAGACCCTCCCGGGTGGTCCTTTTGACTGCTGCATGCTCTCCTTTTATAACCAATGCAAACCTTAAAAAATTAAAATATTTCACCGAAGTTTGAATAAAATTGATAAATTTGTCCCTTGAGTGCTAGAAGGCTTTGCAACGCTTTAGCATTGCAAAGCCTTCTTGCACTCAAGGGACGAAATACACCACCACCCATGCTTTTCTGTAGATTATGAGGCCTAAAACATAAAACAAACTATGAACTTTTGACAGCAAAGAAATAATTACAAAAGTAAGAAATAAAATTAAAAAAATGCCTGCCTGCATCCAATTTTACAAAAAATGGCTGAGAAGCAGAAGATCTATTTTGTGAAGCCTTAATGATCATAAGAAAGAACTTCAAATTTGAAAAAATTGTTCTTCCAGAGAAAAGCAAAATTATCATGGAGATACAACAAATGACAGACATCTACCAACAAATTATTCAATGGTCAGGTGAATAAATAAAAATTTAATGGAACTTTTAAGAGCTCTCTAAGTATTTTGCTGTATTTATGTAATGTAATTAATACTCTAATTCAATTTCCATCATCTACTTTCATTTCTGAGGGTCATTTCATTTGTGGCTTTTTGATTTTCCTGTAAAAAAAGACAAAATATCAATTGAAAGTTTGAAAATGTTCGTGTGGGGTTGCAATTGTATAAATCGATCAGGAACCAACCTTTGTCCCAATTCAGGTCTAAATAATCATTTCCAGATACAATCACATGCCACAAAAATAAATTTAAATCTTCAGTCCACAAGGTCAACATGGTTACAATGAAGGGTTTTATTGCATCATTTCATCCCCATATTGTTGTTCTACAGGTCGGGGAAACTACTTAGAAGACCCTGATTCAGACTCTGTAGCCCTGGGGAGATAGATATTTAAATTTTATAGTAAATTTCCTTTCTTATTATACCTACCACAATTGTTTACTACAGGCTTGCACTACAGTGGAAGACCCTAACTTGGAAAATATACTCTCTATTTTGATCTTTCCCAAGCAATTTGGGAAAGAAAAGTGGTGCAAAAGCACCAAGAAAAAATAAGCCAAAACTGGGTCGAGTGCTACCGGCGTAGACCCAGTAGGGGACGCTCTCCTACAAGTACAGCTCCATGACTTCTGTTGCCAGTGCGCATATACGTCGCTAATGACTCATTCTTTTGAATACGCCAATGTTAGAGTTATGTGATCAGCGGGGAGGAAGGATTCTTACCCGTATAAGAAGACGGGAGGGCCTCCATGTAAACAATTGTGGTAGGTATAATAAGAAAGGAAATTTACTATAAAATTTAAATTTCTTATCAACCTACCTACAATTGTTTACTACAGGCTGAATAGACAATAGGCTGGAAGGAATCGCATAACCAACCCACACATAACCCAACTGCACTGGAACCGTGGACAGAGGAAGAGGTCCTGAGGCCTATCAAACCATAGCATCACAATCATTAGTAAGAGACAATGAGAGATGAGGCTTATGGGTCTGTGTGACACACAGACAGAAAAGGGCAGTTACAGCACAGAGCTGGAACTGACCTTCAAGAAGCCTAATGGCTAGGGTAGACAACAGCCTGAGCAGAAGAAAGAGGGCCCAATGCAAAAAGATCCCCCGACTGCTTATGCAACTGACGCAGATAGAAGGTGGAGAAAGTAGAGGCATTTCTCCAGTAGGCTGCCTGCATAACATCCGACAACTTGACGGAGTTAGAATAAGCCCAAGAGGTAGACAGTGCACGCACCTCGTGGGCAGAAATACGATTGGTAATACAATTGCCATTTGCTAGATGAGCGTAAGCCATGCGAATAGCAAGACAAATCCATTGAGAAATGGATTGAGGAGAGATCTTCTGTCGACCAAGAATAAGAGACAGAAAAAAATGTTTCCTACCTTTCCGTATGAATTGTGTGCGATTGAGATAAATGCGAATAGCACGAACCGGAGAGAGCAAAGGGCGATTACCCTCAACAGAAGGAAGAGCCCTGATACAGATAGGAGGTGGTGTAGTTTCTGGTATCTGATTTTTGGCCAGAAAGGAGCATTCAGTGGTAAAAGTAACACTGTTGAGAGAGCTCCTGAAAAAGGCCGGGTCAACTGAAAGGACGTGAAGCTCACTAACCCGTCGGGCAGAAGCAAAAACCATCAGAAAAGCTGTCTTATATGTGAGAAAACGCATATCCACCGGGGATAAAGGTTCGAACGGCGCACCCCCCTCCCCCCCCCCCAAGTAAAGCAACACCCAAAAAAGATTCTATCTTGGGGTAAGCTGCAAAGTCTGAGGCCTTTTCAAAGAAAAGTGCCGAACAAGCTTGGAGAGGTAAGGATTAGTGCCGATACGACGCTTCCCCACATATGAAATGGTCTCTGAAAGCATGGACCAGTACCCCTTGATGGTAACAGGCTGCAGATCCCAAGAATCAAACAGGTATACCAGAAACTCCGCAATCTGTGAAATCAAAGGATTGGCATAATCAACAGAGTGATCGGCACACCATCGATAGACCTTCCACTTAGCCACATAAGCTAAACCAGTGGAGTGCCTCCTTGAAGAAGAAATGCACTTCACTGCTCGTCTCGAAAAACCTCTATGGAGGAGACAGGACCTGACAAAAGATATGCATGAAGGCACAATGAAGTCGGGTCGACGTGAAACCTCCTCGGGTGACCTTGGCAAAGAAGGTCGCGACATAGAGGGAGACGTGCCGGAACGGCCGCCATCAGAGAGCAGAGCTGATTGACCCACACCCACTGAGGCGACAGGGGAGCGATCAGAATGATTCAACAACTGCAGGTTCGAATTTTGGCTAGAACCTGAGGCAGAATTGGAACCAGCGGGAAGGCATAGCCAGCTAGACCATTCCAATCGAGTGTCCACGGCAAAAGCCAGAGGATCTGGACATGGGAACACGAAAGTGTCCACCTGATGGTTCCAACGAGTCGCAAAGAGATCGATGTGGGGATGCAAAGAGACTGGAACACTGCCCTGTGAAGCATCCACTTGGTGGAGATGACTCTGCCTCGTCGGGACAGGGAGTTGGCTAGGACGTTCAGACGACCGGAAATGTGATGAACCACCACCCCGGCGTTGACATCCTGAGCGAGCAGTAGAAGATCCCGAGCCAATTCATACATTGGAACCGAGTGCATGCCGCCCTGGTTCCGAATGTAAGCAACCACTGTCGAATTGTTGAACAACAGAAGGACCTGGCGATTCAACAGGTGAGGGATTCACTGCCTGAAACTCAGAAGAAGAGCAAGAAGCTCCTTCTGGTTGATGTGTAGAGCGAGCTGCCTGATCCTGGTCCCACACCCCGTGAAGGGAAAGACCTAGAGGATCCAACATCGCACCCCATCCGAGATCGCTGGCATCTGCCATCAGAACATGATCGGACGACGTGGGTAAGTCCAACGGGACATCCTGCGTAATCCACTGAATATCCGTCCAGGGCAGAAGGTGAGGATGAAGAGAGTCTGGTAACAGAAGCACCAGATCCAGAGGATCGACATTCGGCCTCCAGCGACTGAGCAGAAAGTGTTGGAGAGGTCTGACATGCAGCCAACCTGGAAGAATGAGATCCGTCACTGAACCACAGAGAGCGAGCAGCCGGAGTATACTCCGTGCTGTCGCGGACGTGGACTGGGACAGAGTCAGAGCAAAAGCTGAGAGAATCACAGCCCTGGCCTGGGGAACCGCCACCACATTAAACTGAGTATGGAAGGCCATCCCCAGATGACAAAATGACTGAGAAGGGACTAGATCCGACTTCTCCTCGTTGACTCTGAATCCTAGCGATGTGAGCAGGCTCAACAGAGTGTCGACATCCGACTCCAGTAAGGCAGCATTGGAATGCCTCTGGAGGATATCGTCAAGATATGTCGAAGTTGTCCCCCTGGACTGTGTGCGATGGAAGGCTATCACATGCGACATCAGTCGGGTGAAGGCCCAAGGAGCCAGGTTGAGGCTGAAAGGCATGGCCTTGAACTGGTTAACTCGCCCCAGCAACGCGAACCTGAGATACTTTCACGACGTCCGATGAATCGGAACGTGAAAGTAAGCATCTCGCAGGTCAATGCTGGAAGCGAAATCTCCCTGGTGAATGGAACGGTGAACCAACCTGAAAGTCTCCATGCTGAACTTGGGAGCAATGAAAACCCCACTGACTGAATGTTCTTGACGACCTCGATCGCCACCTTTGCCAGGAGATTGTCTATCTCCGAGGACAAAAGCTCCCGACATAAAATGTCTGAAGGAACTGTAGTTGGAAGAGGCACTCTTGACAGAGTGGAGTGAAGGATATTCGCAGTCCGGACTGAACAACATCTTACACCCAAGGATTGGATGTGATGGTGGTCCTATGGTCTGCAAACTCTGCTATCCTTCCTCCAACCTGGGACGAATCGAGGTGACGATCTTCATTTCGAGCCCCGACGAGGCCCGCGAGAGGAGAAACCACCTCCTCTGCTATATGAAGAATCCTGAGACTTCCCTCTAGCCTGCCGACGCTTACCCTTGCCCCGTGAGTAAGAAGTAGTAGTGGTGGCAGAAGGATCAGCATTTTGCTTTGCAGCGGAAACAGAAGGGTAATTGTTAGGCTTTGAACTGCCCCTCCCTCCAAAGCTGGCAAAGCAGCAACTGATCTTTGGAATGACATAGGACGTCATCCCGGAACCATGGAACAATTGCGGACCTGCCAAAGAAGCAGATCGAAGAGCAGCGCGCTGCCCCTCAGGAAGGGAATGGCCTGTGTCCAGCACAGAGTCCCTTCCATCTAGTTACAAATTAGCTGTGTTACAGGTATGCGTGTGAGTAAGATGCATGAGTGCCTTGGACACCACACCAAAGGAACCTGTACATCATCAAACTTATCTGGGGGCAGATACACAGCTAAGGCAGAGACGACGTGATCTGAGAGAGAAAGCATGCCCAGCATTTCTCTCGATAAGCCCAACACAGACTCCAGAGTCGCCATAGGAATGATGGCAGACTTGGGCTTGGAAAGCCCGAGGGAGTTGGAGTCCTGATCCAAGACCATCAGAGTCTGGCAGATTGGCGGCTTGTAGGAATGATAACGCGCCGGAGGCAAAAAGGTGTCAACCATGGTGAAGAACGGAGCCTTCATAGCCTTGGAACTCAGCTTAGAGTCCAAAGCTGAAAATGCTTCAACCACCTGTACTGACTGGTATGGTCGAAGACGCCCAGAAGCAGGTTGCTCCACAGGCTGTAGGCGTGCAACCGATGCTCGTGGCCTGGCTGACACTGTCGTCTGGTTTGAGATCCAGAAGGAATCCAAACACAAAGTCAAGAGCTGCCCCAAGTCAGAAGACTGTTGGCTCTCAGGTATGTCTGACTCCTCCCCTGAGTTGGAAGACACATAGCCCATCGCGGGAAAACCAGCCGATGCCTCCCACCACTCGCTGCTTCACTGGAAGCAATGGGAATGCTCTTGTACAGAACCTGAGTGATCAAAGAGAGGGCCTCCCTAAGCTCACTGCCCGTGTCGGCCGGTTCGAAATGTGGATGAACCGGCAAAGTGGCTTCACACCTGACCCTCTTAACCAGCAAAGGGTCACGATCCTCAAATACACCCAAAGCGGGGCGATGGGCGGCAGCCGAAACATCTGAGGGCAGACATGTATAGGGTTACCACACACCCTGAGGATCAACATAGCGGGAACTCAGGAGAGTCGCAGCAGACCTCTGCAGGAAAGAAGGTTCAGGCTGCACAGAAGGCGTTGATCCCGCAAAACTGGCCGTGTGACCAGAATGCATGGACGGAAATGCCACGGAGTTCATAGTGGCCCCACCATGAACATCTGAATCCAATGACAAAACTGTGGTGCTCGATGGAGGAGAGACCACAGTAGAGGGTTCGGCCGGCAGTCCCTTCCAACTTCGCCGCACTGAATATACAGGCATTTTCCAAAGCAGTTTTCTCTGGATAACCATATAACATTAGAATGATGTTAGTGGTGTGGCCCAATTTTGTTAGAAGTGAATTTCTTTGTTCTGTATATAGAGGACACAATAATAAATAGTGTTCAGTGTCTTCATATAAATGGCCACAGCTACAAGAAGCATTATAACTTATAAATCTATCAAATTTATGTCCGTTTAAATCACTACAATTTAAATGCAGCTTCTGCCACCAACATAATAAAACCCAGGAACGACATTGTCGCTAATTGCAAGTTTCTTCTTGAATAGGTCTACGGAAGTACAGTTCTGCAGATCTGCATGTAGGCCATTCTAAAGTTTTACCGCTGATGGCAGAAACGAGTTGGAGAATCTATTAGTGTTACACTTAATTTCCCTTAGTGAGTTTGAAGATCTTAGCGGGAAAAAGGTCAGTTCTGATACAGGTCACGGAATGAGCAGCCTAATGTAGTTTGGCACATTTGTGAACATGATTTTATATGAAGTTACTAATTTGTGACGGAGTCTGCGCTCTTTGAGAGGGATGAAATCCTGATTCCCTATAAATAAGGTGATGACTTGTTCCCCTAGTTACCCCTATTGCCTACCCCTAGGCAAAAAATTCCAGATACAAGATGGAAATTTTTACATTTTCAATTTTAGGTACCCACCACCCCCGGAATGCAAATTTTTGCCAAACATGTCTTGGACACCCACCCCTCCAGCACATTTTTTCCTCAAAGACAATTGGGGACCCACCCCCAAGTTATAAAATCTGTTTAACAAAGTATTCAAATTACCTAAATAACAAAAAAATAAATAAATACTTTTCCCAAACTTGATAGGTGCCGCAAACCAACTTGTCCGATATCCCAGCCCTGCTCTTGGGCATCCAAGGCATCCCTAGCCACAGATGGCCCCAAAACAAGCTCTCTGCATATAAAGCCACAACGGAAATGCAGCATCAGACCCACAGGTAACCACTGGAACCCGCCTCCACCAACTGAATTGCAGATATACACCCATTCATGTTCCAAGCAATACAACCCTTACCCTGATGTACAACATGCCTATGCTGTTCACACACCAGTCAAATCCCACCACCAAGCAGCCCTTCCCAAAATATATTGTTCCCACCTGGATATCTTCAACTGTCCACAAGAAATAGTTGTTTTTCATTTCATTACTTTTCGGTTAAAAGTTTAGTTTGTACAGCTGGTCTGAGAGAGACCTAATACTGATGTTCTTTGACCCATGCCAGGGTGGCTTGTCTGAGATGACTTGCCTCTTTATTTTTTTATGTTAGTGTCACTAGAATCATATTTTCCTTGAAATTATACACATTTTCCACAATCAAGATTTTTATTCTATCAATCTTTCCAATTATTCCATACATGGAAGCACAGGCCAATGGCATAAGGCACCCTGAGGCTTACAGAAGAATCAAATAATAGGAGCTACAAAGCACTAATAAGAGGCAGACTGCCTCAGTAGAAATATAAAGGAGTCAAAATCATGACCAAATAGCTGGGAATCACTTTTTGGTTTTGCAAATTTTTGCCAGACCCAGAACAGGACCCACTCCCTAATGAAGTGTAAAACATGGGGAAAAAATTCTAACATGGAGCCCCCAACACATTATCAATGCTCTATTCTGTTCTAAGTTATGAATTTAAGCACTTGAATTCACTTTGGTTGTAATTACTTGTCTGTAAAATGATATTTGGCAAAAAATTGCATGTCACCGGCAAAAACTGCACTTTGGGGCTCAGAACGACCCACCCACCCACCCTGACCTTGTATCCTGGCATTTTTTTGTGACCCCCCCACTGATTGATCCCTCACTTTCTCCTCAACAACAGCACAATGCACTACAGCATGAACCAATAAGTTACACTGACTCATTTTAACATGGAAATAACTAGAAGCCAAGAAAAACTGAATTAAACTTCTGTTATGAGAGGATAAATAATAACAGAGTAATTTAGAACTTTTGTTGTATATTATATTTCAACTGCTGTTACCAAATCTGTTACAGAAAATTACAGTGAGAATCTAAAAATTATAATTATCCTTTGATTAGGCCTGAAAAAGTAAAAAATTTGTTTCTCATACCCTCTCGCATGGTCCTTTTGGCTGCTGCATGCTCTCTTTTTATAACCAATGCAAACTTTAAAAACTTAAAATATTTTACCCAAGTTAATAAAATTGATAAATTTGTCCCTTGAGTGCAACAAGGCTTTGCAATGCTGTTTTGGACTGTAGATTGTGAGGCCTAAGACATAAAACAACCAAGAACAAGAACTTTTGATGGCAAAGAAATAATTACAAAATTAAAATAAAAAACTGCCCACCCACCCGCATGCAATTTTACAAAAAAATGGCCTGAGAAACAAAATCTACTTTATGAGGCCTCATCTAAAAATTATAATTATGCTTTGATCTGTGAGCATCAGAAACAACATCAAATTTCAAACTGTTCTGCAAGAGAAAAGTAAAATTATCGTGACTTTTTAAGAGCTCTATAAGTATTTTGCTGTTTTTATGTAATTCATACTCTAATTCGAATTCCATCATCTACTTTCATTTCTAAGGGTCATTTCATTTGTGGCTTTTTGATTTTCCTGTAAGAAAACACAAAATGTCAATTGAAAGTTTGAAAGTTTTCCTGTGGGTCACAATTTTATAAATTGATTTGGAACCTACCTTTCTTCCAATTCAGGTCCAAATAATCATTTCCAGATACAATCGTGCCACAGAAATAAATTTAAATCCTGTGGTACATGAGGTTAATATGGTTATGATAAAGGGTTTTTTTGCATCATTTCGTTCTCATATTGTTGTTCTCCAAGTTAGGGAAACGACTTAGCAGGAACCTGATTCAGACTCTGCAGCCCTAGGGAGATAAAGTGGAACCCTGTTAATTGAATAGCCACTTTGCCAATGAAAATTATTCATTTAACAGGAGTATTCAATTAACAGGGATTGTGTCACTTTCCTGTATTCTAGAAATAAACTTAGCATTTATTCTATTATATTTTGTTTGACAGAGCTTCATGAGCTTTGTCAAACAAGATATAATAGATTAAATGCCTGTATTGGATGTACAGAGGCCAAATAGGTCTATAAACAGTCTATAAACAAAGGAAAATTGATGAGATTCAGGGTAATTTCTCGACAGGTTACAAGATTTTTTATTCAATTAACAGGAGTTTACTCTATAACCTATATTCAATTAACAGGTCAAATTTGTACTGGAAGTATGGTAAATGGTTTTGTGTTGGACATTATATTCAATTAACAGGATTATTCAGTTAAGAAATATCCAATTAAGTGGGCTTGACTCTAAATAGAGGAACTGTTTTGAGTTCACATACTACAAAAGAAACCGACTTACTTACCTGACTGGAATCACACAACCAAAATAAGTTTACAAGTGCTAAATAAAGTAGATAGAATTTGAAGAGCATAAACTTGAATGTTACGTACCTTTTTTCAGCATCTTGGCTACCTTCTTTGTAGCTTTCTTTTTAAAGGATTGTTTCCTCTTCCAGTACTTTCTCTTATCTGTAAGACAAGCATTCATAATGTTGACACTCAATATTCTTTGGTTCATTTCACTATGGTTATACCTTCACTTACTGAGTATCTGAGCCTTTAAAAATTACTTAGGGTGTCCTGTTGCCATGAAAGGTTAGCTTTATGTTCTAGGGATGACCCTGAACCTTCACCTGTGGAGATATACACTCAACACAGCACGAGGTGAAATAAAGAGAAGGGAAAAATATCTGCTACTTTTGGCAGCAGAAAATGCTCTGTCACTCCCTATTCCATACTTCAGTTAACCTGCAAGCAATCAAAAATTCTGGAAAACCTGAAGATTCTCATTTATTGCCTCAAAAACACAGCTTAAGGCCTCAGGTCATAAGGTATGTATTTGAAGTAAACATTTAGAAAAAATAGAATTTGGCAGGTGATCTTGGTAGAGCTGAAATGGTTAAGGGGTTTTCTTGATCAATTAATCATGTGGATTAACCTTGGTTAACTGATTCATCACTTGTCTAAATAGATATTTAAATAATTGCCATACTGTTGATGATTTACAGCATGAACACTTTGCCCAATGTAACAAACAAAACAGACTAGGCCTATATACAAAAATCTCCATTCAAATTTATTATGTTTTCAATTTTTGTCTCAAAAACGTAGCTTATGACCCCTTATTGGAATGAGCTCATTCCAATGAGGAGTAATAAGCTATGTTTTTGAGACAAAAATTGAAAATTTTTAATAATTCATGAATTTATTTTGAAAGTATCATCTGCTACCTGCAATGGGAAAAGGGTTAAGAATGACCATTTCCAGCTACTGATACGGTATGATGATCATGCAAGTAAACAAGTATGTCAGCAAGTAACCTGCATGCTTTACTCTGTCTCATGTAATTGGTGTGAGTCAGTGTGACAATGTTTGCCTGTTTTGGAGCAAGTTTGTTCCTTTGTTAACCCATATAATCCAGTAGTTCAAAAGTAACATATAATCAATCAATTACTTTTTGGATCGATTAAGATGTTGATCATTGATTAATCGATTAATTTGTTAACCGTTTCAGCTCTAGATCTTGGGAAAAAGCATTAGTTGAAAATGACCATTAGGTGAAGTAAAAACTAAATATGTTCTTCTGGCTAAATGTGAAGGACATGCAAATCATATTAGTACAATATGTCACTCTTTGAAGAGCTCAAGTACATACATCTATCACTGAACTATCCAAGGTCAGGTGAATAAAAGCTTAATGGGACTTGAGATCTGGAAAAGACAAGTTGCATAGCTATTGTATTTCTATGGAAAATCTATAAAAACCAGAATCGTTTGAAGATAACTGTAGCTGTATTACATGATATGAAGGGGGATGGTAAAATATAGCATGGAACAAACTAAACAGTTTGGGCAAGGTTAGAATGTCAAATAATTTCCATACGTTCCAAGGAACTTGGCCTCTTGCAGAGCATATTGCTGCCTGTCCAGAAAGAAGAGGCATTCTTTTCTGAAGTTGACAGTGATGGGATGGGGATAAAGCAAAACTTGCATGCAATTCTAGAAGTATTTTGTTGTATTTGTGCAGTGTAGTTCATGTTCTAATTAGCTTTCCATTGCATCTTTTCATTTCTTGGGTTGTTTGGTTTGTGGATGTTTGATTTCCCATGCATGAAAAGCCAAAATAGCAACACAAAAATGTTTTGGTGTGGGGGTCACTGTTTTATACGTTGATTGGAGACCACGCCTTTGTCTAAATTCTGGTCCCCAATAATCATTTCCTAATAAATTTTGGCCCAAAATTAAATTTATATCCTGTGTTGCATGAGGTCAACATTTGACTGTAAGAGGTTGACATTGGGCTGTACAGTGTTGTGGAAATTACATGCAAGCTAAAAATGTGTTTGTCGTCCCTATATCAACATATATAACAGGCCTGGCATCAGACCTTGTGGCACAGTTGAGTGAATAGATCAATTGTTTATATCCACATTGACATATTGATATATTGCAAAAGAAACTGACGTACTTCCTTATCTGGAATCACACAACCAAAATAAGTGCTAACGTACAGTGAATTTGAAGGGCATAAACTTCAATGTTATGTACCTTTTTTCAGCATCTTGGCTACCTTTGTAGTTTTCCTTTTAAAGGATTGTTTCCCCCTCCTGTACATTCTCTTAACTGTAAGACAAGCATTCATAATATTGACTCTCAATATTCTTTGGTTCATTTCACTATGGTAATAACTTCACTTTCTGGGTATTTGAGCCTTTAAAAAATACCTGGGGTGCCCTGTTGTCAGAAATGTTTGTTTTATGTTCCAGGGATGACCCTGAACCTTCACTTATGGGGGAATACTCTTAGCACAGCACAAGGTGAAATGGAGTGGAGGAAAAAATATCTGCTGCCATTAGCAGCAGAAAAATACTCTGTCACTCCTTACTCCATGCTTCAAATAACCTGTATAAAATTCTCAAAAAAGTGAAGATTCATTTGCTGCTCCCAAAACATTGCTTGTGGCCTCAGATCATAAGATATGTATTTGAGCTAAACATTTAAAAAAATAATAGAATTTTGCAGGTGATGTTGTGAATAGCATTAGTTGATAATGACCATTATGTAAGGTGAAGGAAAAGCTAAATATTTGCTTCTGGCTGATGTGCAGAACATGCAAAGCATGTGAGTATATGTTACTCCTTTAGAACCCAGAATGTAGACATCTATCACTGTACCACTCAAAGGTTAGGTGAATAGTACAAGAGGACTTTTAATTCAAATTAAAAGGAGGGGGTGGTTTATAAAAATCAAACTACGGCTCGAATTTACCCATTTATGTATCGCCTTTTCAGTTTGAAGACATAAGTGTAAACATTACAGTGTTCACAACTAGAAAAAGACGTACAGACATACAGAGTAATGAACAAATAGTTGCAAAGATCTTCACCATTTTGAAGTCTTAAATATTTGAAACATATATATAAATTTTGAGACATCCAGTTTTTGAATATCTCCATATACCATACATGTTGGTAGAGATAACGTTTTTGTCCCGTTCAAAACATAAAATAACTTAGTGGAAATAAATTTGTGGATGCATTTCTCAGTGCCACAATCATTTCGACCAAATTCGTGATAATAATTTTGTTCTTATAATCGCAGAAGACAACAGATAGAGTTACATCCCTTGGGTTGTTAAGGAAACTAGTAAACAGTATTTTGTTGACATATTGTCCACTGAGTTCCAATGTGTTCTATGTGCCTACTGGCACATAGAACACATTGGTACTCAGGGGACGAATTATTTGCTCTCATTTTATTTTTATGATTGTATTGTCGGAAATCTGATGATATTTGTGACTTTTTTCAGGTCTTTTGGTTCGTGTTTTATAATGAGGTGAGCGGAAGCGAAAGGCTTTCATTGAAACCATATACCCCCAATGTTTTGTGTGCGTTTATACCCTGAATGTTGCATGCTCTCATATACCTTGGATTCTGGGCGCACCCTTTGCCATGGCTATTTGTCCAAGGCATTACATATAAACACTTTCATATAAACAAGAATCTTCCTAATATGGATATCAATTATGTAAATGTGAAAAAAGTTTGCAGTTTAAAATGAAGTCTCAGTTGAGAGAATAATAATAAAAGAGTAGGGTTTGATATGTGTGCTGCAAATATTGAATTCCAGCAAAAAGTTTACAAAGAGGTAACAGAACACAGACTCAAAGACACAGTGACACACATATAAATGGGCATGTGAACGTCTACCATTTTAACCTCTCCATTCTCCTGAATGAAACTTTATCAACAGTTTATCAATAACAAGTTTCCTTTAGGAATTAGTCATATCAGCACAAAAGTGTGATGAGTTTGATATTTTTTACTGTTTTTATGTGATTGACTGATCGAAAAGGGCCATAACTTCAGACATGTACATTTTGTATGGAAAGTGTCAAACCTTAAAAACGTTCCTTTTGATTTGATTTCCAACCTTGAAAGTATATGGCTTCAAGATGACAAATTGATTTGTCATTTTATTTTATTTTTTTCTGTAAGCTTAATTTAGAGCCACAAACACCTTTCCATTCCTTATATTGTAACAATAATACCCCAATGATGCAGTAGGGTAAAATGCATGAAGTGAATAATTTGCCTGCAATGATTCGTTTCTGGGCGATATGTCTGTAGTGATGAAAGCATCTCCAGTATTTTTGTTTTCCTTTAAAATACAATATTAATGATTTTACTTGCAATAGTAGAAACATCACATGAAGCGTGACTATTGTGTATAAACAAATACCTGTGTTATATGGAGTCAATAGGTGGAAATATGAAAAAGCTTTGCAGTTCACAACGCAGTCCAGAACAAGAGAATTAATAACAAGGATTACATCATGATGTATAGTAAAGTTTATTCATCCCTGTAAGGCTTATCATTATAAGAAAATCAAATCCTTCATATTTGTTCAAGTTATTATGCTAACAAGCTGAAAACAGGCCAAACGTAACTAATTAAGGGCCACAACTCCACTCAGTATGGTGGAACCATACCAGTTTTCAAACACTTTCAAGACATACCAAATATTGATTGACTCCAATGATATTTTTTCAAGCTGTGAATAATGTTAGTTGATAATGACCATTATGATTGGTGAAGGAAAACTTAAATATTGGCTTCTGGCTAAATGTGAAGGACATATATTACATATGAGTACAATATATCATGCTTTTAACCCTTTACCCAATGCAGACGATTTCAAAACTTATTATTTTAAATTTTTTCAAAAACTTTCAACCAAACCATATCATGTGACTCCTCTTTGCAACGAGCTCGATGAGCTCATTCCAAAGAGGGGTCACATGATATGGTTTTGTTTTAGTTTTCGAAAAAATAATATTTTTTCAGCTGCATAATTTGCACATTACGCGGGCGGATGCGGGCAATTAGTTGTGTAAAGGGTTAAGATCTCACATACATATATCTGTCACTGAACTATCCAAGGTCAGGTGAATAAAAGCTAAATGGGATTTGAAATCTGGAAAGCTCTTGCATTTCTACAGAAAATTTACAAAAAACAGACTATGC
The DNA here is from genome assembly GCA_031216915.1 of Pictodentalium vernedei. Classification (NCBI taxonomy): domain Eukaryota; kingdom Metazoa; phylum Mollusca; class Scaphopoda; order Dentaliida; family Dentaliidae; genus Pictodentalium; species Pictodentalium vernedei. Next base: position 214,530,743 of record CM062288.1, read on the forward strand.
GTAAGAGTTTATCCAGTCATATCTCCTTGTCAGTTTTAAGAAACAAGTGTGGGCACAACAATATTTACAAGTGGTAATGACGCAGAGATATTCAGAGTAATATATTCACTATTTGAAAATAAAAAATAACAAATCATTTCACTTCTTGGGTTTGTTTGGTTTGCGGATGTTTTATTTCCATGCAAGAAAAGCTGAAATGGCAAGAGAAAGTTTTGGTGTGGGATCACAGTTTTATATGTTGATTGGGGACCTATCTTTGTCTCAGTTCAGTTCCCAATAATCATTTCCAGATAAATGTTGCCCCAAAATTCAATTTATATCATGCGCTGCATAAGGTCAACATTCAACATTGGGCTGTACAGTATTGAGAGTACACTGCGAACATGCATAGTTACAAAGTGTTATGGCATCCCCATTTCAACATATAAAATGGTCCCAGAATCAGACCCTATGGCCCTGGTGACTGATTAGATGAATTGTTTATATTCACATTCACATACTGCAAAAGAAACAGACTTACTTAATTGACTGGAATCACACAACCAAAATCAGTTTACAAGTGCTAAAGTATGGTGAATTTGAAGAGCATAAACTTCAATGTTATGTACCTTTTTTCAGCATCTTGGCTACCTTCTTTACAGCTTTCTTTTTAAAGGATTGTTTCCTCTTCCAGTACTTTCTCTTAACTGTAAAACAAGCATTCATAATGCTGACACTCAATATTCTTTGGTTGACTTCACTATGGTTATAACATCACTTTCTGGATATCTGAGCCTTTAAAAAGTACTTAGGGTGCCCTGTTGTCATGAAATGTTTGCTTTATGTTCCAGGGATGACCCTGAACCTTCAGTTATGGGGAAATACACTCATCACAGCACAAGGTGAAATGGAGTGGAGGAAAAAATATCTGCTGCCATTAGGTGCAGGAAAATACTCTGTCACTCCCTACCCGACGCTTCAATTAACCTCCAAGCAATTAAAAATTCTCAAAAAAGTGAAGATTCACATTTTTTGCCTGAAAAACATTGCTTATGGCCTCAGTATTTGGGCTAAACATTTAGAAAGTAATAGAATTTGGCAGGTGATGCTGTGGATAGCATTAGTTGATAATGACCATTACATACTGCAAAAGAAACTGACTTACTTACTTAACTGGAATTGCACAACCAAAATCAGTTTACAAGTGCTAAAGTATGGTAAACTTCAATGTTATGTACCTTGTTTCAGCATCTTGGCTATCTTCTTTGTAGCATTCTTCTTAAACGATTGTTTCCTCTTCCAGTACTTTCTCTTAACTGTAAGACAAGCATTCACAAATACTGAGTGTCAGCATTAGTTCATTTCATTATGGTTGTACCTTCACTTTCTGGGTAATCATGAAATGTTAACTATATATGCTCGGGATGACCCAGAGCTTTCACCTTTGGGGATATACATTCAACACAGCACAAGGTGAAATGAAGTGGAGAAACATATATCTGCTGCTACTGACAGCAGAAAAATACTCTTGTCACTCCTTACCCCACGCTTCAATTAACCTGCATGCAATAAAAAATTCTCAACAAGAGGCCCCATGGGGCCTTAATCGCTCACTTCACAAAGTGGTTCAAAGAACTATTTTGGGTCACATTCAGTTGTCATGGTTCATCAACACTACAGAGGAATGAAGACATGAAATTATTCATAACTCTAGTGTCTATGTCAGAGGATTATTATCCTGGGTCTTCCCGACTGCTTCCAATTCTATCAGCTGTAGAAAACTTCCAAACTTCCAAGAGTTGATGCAATTCAGACAAACTTGAATCTGCCCCCCCCCCCTCCCCCCAGAGATATTATATACCAAATATCAAAAGATTCTAACTGATAGTTCTGGAGAAGATTTTTAAAGAAATTCCTTCATATTGCACAAGTTAAAAATCAGGCTCCCATAGGGGGTCCAAATATTAACCCAATGACTCAATTTGAACAAACTTGAATTTGAACCCCCTAGAGATATTGTATACCAAATATCAAAACATTCTAACTGATAGTTCTGGAGAAGAAGATTTTTAAAGAAATTCCTTCATATAGCACAAAGTTAAAACTCAGGGCTCCAATAAGGAGTCCAATTTAACCCCAGCACTTGATTTGAAAAAATTTGAATCTTACCTCCCTAGAGATGTAGTATACCAAATATGAAAGCATTCTGATTGGTGGATCTGAAGAAGATTTTTAAGAAATTTCCTCATATTGCACTAAGTTACAATTCAGGCTCCCATAGAGAGCCCAAATACCAACTCAGGAACCGATTTGAAGAAACATGAATCTGACCTGCCTAGAGATGTTGTATACCAAATATGGAAGGATTCTAACTGGTGAATCTGAATAAGAAGCTTTTTAAATAACCTCCAGGTTAAAATTTGAGCTCATATAGGGAGCCCAAATATTAACCCAGGGACTCAATTTAAACAAACTTGAATCTGAGTTCCCTAGAGATGTTGTATACCAAACATCAAATGATTCTGATCAGTGGATCTGAAGAAGAAGATTTTTAAAGAAATTTCCTTATATTTCACTGAGTTAAAATTCGGACTCCCACAGGGAGCCAAAATATTAACCCAAGGATGCAATTTGAACAAACTTGAACCTGACTGCCCTGTATACCAAATATAAAAGATTCTAACTGATGGTTATGGAGAAGAAGATTTTTAAACAAATTCCTTCATATTGTATAAAATTAAAACTCAGGGTCCCATAGGGAGCCCAAATATTACTCCCAGGACTCAATTTGAACAAACTTAAATCTGCCCCCCTTGAGATGTAGTATACCAAATATGAGAGCATTCTGACTGATGGATTTGAAGAAGATTTTTAAAGAAATTTCTTCGTATTGCACTAAGTTACAATTTAGGCTCCCATAGGTTCCCAGTTTGAACAAACTTGAATCTTATCTACCTGGAGATGTCGTATACCAAATATGAAAGCATTCTGACTGGTGAATCTGAAGAAGAAGATTTTTAAAGAAACCCCTTCATACTGCCCCAAGTTAAAATTTGAGCTCCCATAGGGAGCCCAAATATTACCTCAGGTACTTGCTTTGAACGAATTGAATCTGAGCCCCCTAGAGATGGTGTACACCAAATATGAAAGGATTCTGACGTGTGGATCTGAAGAAGATGATTTTTAAAGAAATTTCCTCATATTGCACTAAGTTAAACTCTGGGCTCCAATAAAGAGCCTAAATATTAACCCAGGGATCCAATTTCAACAAACTTGAATCTTATCCCCCTAGACTAGAGATGTTGTATACCAAATATGAAGCATTCTGACTGGTGGATCTGAAGAAAATTTTTAAAGAAATTTCAACATATTGTACTAAGTTAAAATTCGGACTCCCATATGGAGCCCAAATATTAACCCAGGGACTCTATTTGAACAAACTTCAATCTGACCCCCTTAGAGATGTTATATACCAAATATCAAAAGATTCTAATTGATGGTTCTGGAGAAGATTTTTTTAATTTTGTTAAAACAATTTATGGGTGCTATCAGATTAATGCCCCCTGTGGTGCCCCCTGTGGGCATGACATCTTCATTTGGAAAACTTTAATTGACATATGACAAGGAACATGCACATCAAATTTGGTTCCATTTGGCCCAGTGGTTTATTAGCAGTCAATAATGTATAATTCACACCAGATAGATGGACGACGGATGGACAAACAATGGATGACAGACAGAAAGTGTTCACTTAAGCTCCCCCTGACTTTCAGTCAGGTGAGCTAAAAACTGAACATTCTCATTTATTGTCTCAAAACCATTATGTATGGCCTTATGGCATTTGAGGTAAACATTTAGAAAATAATAGAATTTGGCAGGCGATGTTGTGAACAGCGCTAGTTGATAATGACCATTATCATAAGTGAACGAAAAAGTAAATTTTGCTTCTGGCTAAGACTTACTGATACACAAACATATGAATGGATACATGAACATCTGTCATTTTAACCATTCCCAAAAATGAAACTTAATCACAGCATGCAAAGAAACAGTTGTCTTTTGACTATAAGTCGAATGAGTTGAGGATTGTACCAAATTTAGCACTCATAGTGTTTTTTAGGTGATGGATTGACTGAAAAGGGCCATAACTCAAGACATATTGTATTGAGAATGTCAAACATGGACCATGTCCAAAAACTTATCTGAAAGAAAGTTTCTTTTGTTTTTTTTATTGTAAACCTTGAAAGTATGTGGCTTGAAGATGCAAATCATAATAATATATCCAAAGGTGCAAGAGAGTACATGGCAAGAAATGATTAATTTACCTGCAAAGATTCTTTTCCGAGCAAAATGTCTGTGGTGATGAAATCTACTCAAGTGTTTTCGTTTTCCTTTAAAAGACAATAGCATGTAGTGATGTTATTTGCACAACTGAATGTCAATGGTAGAACATCATATGAAACTTATTTAAAGAAGTACATTTTTTTTATTTAATCTTATTTGTTTTACAAGGATTGGCAAACAAGTTATGATCAGAAGCAAAGGAATGAATAATGTAAAAAATGCCTAACACAACCAAAAACTTCATTAAGGATGACGGAACATGGAAATATTGATGCACTGAAAGACATATGAACAAACTCTCAGATGCCTATCATTTTAATATGTCTGTTCTTTTAAATGGTAGAGTGCTGGAAGCCCATATTTGTGTTTTATTCCAAAGTGTGAGAATCCCACCTCAAAGGCAGCATATTCAGCAGATATGCTTCGTATTATCAGTGATGTGACATTATTTAGTTTTTGTGGATTTGCCATGTTACAAAATATGGGAGAGTGCTAATATTGAGTGCTAATAGGCACTCTCCAACCTACAATAATTAGGCAAAGACAAGTGAACAAATTTTGATGACCAAAATAAGTTAGCACTCTTCCAATTAAATGAAGTATTCTCAAGAAAAAACAGTTTCCATTTCAATATCAATTTCATCAGGTGAAAACTTATTCCCAAAGCTAAAGCAGGTTTGTGAGTGATACGTTGAACTGACAAGGGCTATAACTCCAGAAAACTGTCTATGGAAAGTTTAACGCAGACCATGTTCTGGTACTTATCATTAAAAAACCCTTTGAATTTAAGACAGCAACCTATGACCTAAAACAGTTTAAAATATGTTTCTCAGGCCCTGCTGCATGGTCCTTTTGGCTGCTGCATGCTCTATTTTTATAACCAATGCAAACTCAAAAAAAAAGAAATTAAACCTTTGCTGTTTACAATATGATCTAAAGCAAA